>JALPQD010000335.1:50286-565286 GCA_023101885.1 Typhlomys cinereus
ACAAATAAGATTCAAACATCAATTACAAAGAGAATCATCCCATGATAACACAGTGATGTGAGCTTCATGGGGTTACTCTGTTGGGGTGACACAAGAATGAGACACATGCAGAAAAATTGGAATCAAGTAGACGAAACTGGTTCTGATAGTCAGAACACCCCTTGGGCCAGGCATGCTTATTTCATAGGTTAAATGCATCAGGACATGGGAATGAGGAGGCTGTGAATTTCAATGCACTCTGAAGGGAGGGTAACCCAAGCATAAACAACTCTTATCTGGAAAAATGAGGCAGACAGGATACATGGCCACATCCTCATTCTAGCATTACCAGTCCAGAATCTGTTTATGACATGGCTTTGCCTTCTACTTTGCAGCTGCCCACCACCCCACAACAAGTGGAGAATATACAACATAGTAGAGTGGAAAACACACAACAGCAGAGTGGGGCATACACAACATAAAGAAGACAAATCAAAACCAGGAAGCAACCATGTCAAGCAAGGGACTCAGATCTGGGTCTTTCTCAAGTGAATTCCCATACAAAATTTGCCATTTTGTGTTGAGGAAATGATGTCAGCAAGTGATAGGGACCTGTTTTGGGAGGAAGCAGGTTTCCTGTATAAACTGTAGGAAGATAATTAATGTAGGATGAAGCTAGAAAGCAGGATATGTGAAATATTCAAAGCCCCCTCCCATTGGGACACACAAACTCTGGCTATGATTGTGTATGGTAAACAGGAATTACAGAAACTGAAGATGCATATGGAGCAAATGTTCTCACTTGCAAAATCAAATCCTGGGAGAAGGGCTCAGGTCAGACATTAGCAAACAACTATTTGCTGAATGGGAAAAGAAGAGCTATTCTTTTGAGGAGGGACAGGAAAATCTCAGCTTTTGGAATGATTACTCGAGATTACCATTCTCTTGGCATTCACTTTCAAGTGACTCTAACCAAGCACCTTCCTATGTGGCTTTCAGCCCCTTTGCAGAGGCAATGCTCTAATTACCCCCTCAGTAACCTGGTGTCAGACATCCAGTAAAGGTGCTCTATAAACAATTAATAATAATTAATACTGAATGAGGTATTTAAAAATTACATCACCACTATGCTAAGACCTATGCTAACTGTGCAACAAGTTTAAAATTTTGATAAAAATCATTCATTCTGTTTTCTCGCTAAATCTCTTTATCTAGGGCTAATTTTTTTTTTTTTTGATTTTGGTTTTGGTAGTCTGTCTACATTTTTTTTTCCAGCAGATATGTATCTTCAAAATCAGGCACTTAATTCTAAAAGCTAAGGATTTCTGCATGCTTGAGATATCAGTGTCAGGCATATGACTTTTTTGAAGCACACAGTAATTAACCCAGTCATTCAAGGCAGAGTGAATAGGAGTAAATTTGAACAATCTGATAAATTTTCTCTCCTTACTACTATCCATCTTGGCTCTTTTATGCAAAGAACATTTTACACATGTGTATACATATCCTCTGAAATGTACATGTGATTTTAAAGAAAACTACTATTATATGCCTGACCACAAAACTACAAAGAATCCATCTCATTGATTAATTCCAAACCATCAAGACTGGCACACTTTTAACTCTGAACCTTTTGTCAATAAAATACTGAAACTCATGAATTTTTGCAGACAAGCAGATTCCTCGAGTAGTGCCTGTTGAAATTTTTAAAAGTTTAATGAACTTAAAAAAAGAACAAAGATTCATTCTCAAAATTATAGAAGTTATTTCATCTCCAGGAGAGATTCAAAGAATCCCTTGTTTAATTTCCCAAACTTAAAAAAAAAATCCATGTTTCACCATTACATCTAACAAGGCCTGACCTTGTTTCTTGAAGAGTGCAGACTTTGCAGGTCACTCATCAAGCCTGAGAGTTTGCAGCCAATGCTGGCGAAGACTAGGAATTGTAGGGGCATTTCTCAGTATCCTATGATGAATGATAAGGATGAGGAAATTTCTGGATGTGACTATTCTCTAGAGCAAAATAAAGGGAAAGGTAGGCTCCCAACTGTTAAGTGGCAGGAATCCTATGTGCATCAAAAAATGAGGGTAAGGGTGATCTAGACAGAGTTTTGAGTCAGAAAAGAATATCTGGGATGGAATGTTCCTCACTAATGCTGTGTTTGTGAATGGAATCTCTGAGAACCTGTCTGCCATCTGGGAAATGGGGGAAATGCAATACATACACATATATAGAGGGTCCTGCTTTGGGCACAGCATCTCTAGATTTCAGTGCTGAAGCATGGCCTAAAACACTACTCAATCTGAATGTTTATTAGAGGAAGTACAGGGAGCTCTGGGGAGCTGGCAAAGTGTCCTACACCCTCAATTATGCTCGCAGAACTTAAGCTAAAGCTAAGCATCCGAGGTGTATTTTCACCTCGGCCTATGCCCATCCTCCTGTTGGCTGCCTTCTGAAAGCACTTGGCAGTAGAAGGAAACAAAAGGAAGAGAGGAGGCTGAGGGGATAGTTTAGAACTAGAGAAATTACCTAGCATGCACAAGATGCCACAAGCAACAAACAGGAAGATGGGAACCAAAAGGAGGCTGAGTGAAGGAATGATACAAAATACCTTCTCTGTGGGAACTTCACATTCTCTCTTCAAAGAATGTTTACAATGTGCCGAGTTATGTTGGTGAGATAGTTATGATAAGGCACATGTTTCCTATTCACATAGTCATGCAGATAAACTGATAAGTTCTTTAAAATCTAGGTAAGTGGAAACCGGCTGATGTGATTTATAGGCAAAAGGATCTGAATTCAGATTCTCAGAGCCTACAATTAAATGCCAGGTGGGGCAGCCCACCTATAATTCTAGCTCTCAAAGGCAGATTCTGAAAATGAAGAGCAAGCTGGTTAGCCAGATTAATGGTGTGCCTTGGGTTTAATTAGAAACCCAGACTCACAACAGCAAGGTGGGAAAGTGATTGAGGATGATTCCCGTTGTCACCCTTGAGCTTCTACAGGTACACACATTCAAGTATACCTGTGTACATATACCTTCACATACATTTACACCCACCCATGTGGAAACACACACATACACGCAGGACATATACATATCCCATACACATACACATAAATTAAAAAGATAAAAATACATAGATACAATTTAGGTGAGTCAATTTCCATCTATTTTGTTGAAGCAAGCCATAATTCAGACTTATTTCCTTTCAGGTGAAAAAATTATCAGTCATATTCAGTCTCTCATTTCAAAATTTTAATAAATGTGTTCTCTTTACAATTCCTAGAAGAAATGAATGTGCTAATGGGTATATTAAATGAAGTAAAATCTAAGGATCAGATCTCTTTACCTGAGCACAACACAGTAATAATTCTGATAAATAATCACATACTCAAAGTTCTTTAAATGAAGGGACACTTGGGAGAACCATTAAGAGTTTGCTTTTAGCTGAGATTAGAGCTGACAGAATTTGAAGACGTTCAACCAAAAAAACACATCCTTGTTGATACTGTATGGATTTAGACAAAAGGTATAAGTGTGTGTGTGTGTGTGTGTGTGTGTATGTGTGTGTGTGTGTGTGTGTACGTGCCTGAAGTGTGTATGTGTGACTGGCAGTTAGTAGATGGGCAAAGAACAACTTTACACATCTCTAACAAGTCACAGCTGAAGGATGCCCGACTCTAGGATTCCACACCTGCAGTATTTGTCAGTTTCCACAGAAGGGTGAAGCATGGTAAGGGTAGCACTGAAAGACGGTGCTCAATTTCAAAGTTCTCTTCTGATGACAACTCATTTCCCGGTGTCATTGCAGTCTGATGATGGCAACTCATTTCCCAGGGGAATTTTACTGAAGGGAATAGTTCATCAATGCAACAGACAAACTCTGCCATTGGGTAAGTACACACACTTACATGTATTACATACACATGCATATGTATATGTATAAACTAATAAAAATCGTTCCATTCTATATGTATAGTTCACATTCAAACATTTCACAATATGGATATACATGTATATAATTATAAATATAACATGTATGCATGCATTATATATATATATGAATTATATATACCTATATGTTGATTACTCAATGTAAGCTACCATATTTTTCATTCTCATTTGTCAAATATCTTTGTGAATAACTTCCTTACAATTTGGCAATTTTATGTAAATACAAATCATAGTGATGGCCAGTACTTATGATTTATATCACTATAAATATTTTAATGCTAGAATGATCTATGTTTCTGCCTGCATGCGTTCTTTAATGACCACAGTCTCTTGGCACAATTCACTTGTTGCCAGTGTACACAGCAACCTATGCACATGAGTGTGAGATGGTTTTCATCCAAGCTGCTGTCTCCAATCAAATCACATGGAGCCCGTGGCAAATGGTCAGATTACTCACACAAGAATCATAAATGGAATCCGCAGATAATCTGTAAGCCCATTTCAGTCACGGATTTGAGTTTCTTTCCTCTGTAGGTCTCTTATGAAGCTGCAAATGCTGATTGGAATTTTCTGTCTCTCCACCCTCCGGTGGAAATACTAACAAGCAAGGAAACATCGAACGCGCAGTGCACAGGAGGAAAGGGAGGATAAGCGCGGGTCTTGAAAGCCCTCCAGCTTCATAATCATATCCCCAGTAATCAGCAGCTGACAGAAGCGCCTCACACAAAGTGCTTCCTCCCGCTCCCAAGCCGGATGGGCCGGCTCTGAAACCTCAATATTCTGCTAGCACTCGTTCTGAAATTGTTCGACAGGCTGTATTAGATGAGTAAATCAAAGAATGATTTGCTATCAGTGCCAGTCAGCGTTCCCTGGGACGAGCTATCTTTAAAACATATTTCCATGGCAACTAGTTTAGAAACATATTTGACTAGAGAATCTCTTATGTGAAGAGAAACAGGAAAACTCAAGTGGACTTTTCTTATCAGAGCTCTTTGCCACCAGGAGAGCGACTGGGAAGCAGCTGAAAGTATGTGAGGGAACTCGTGAGCATGATACTAGACTGGGGTGACTGGGAGAGCAGCTTGTCAGGTGAGCCAGACGCCTTATCTTCCCTTTGGGACCTCCTTCCTGCACTTCTTCCAGACACTTTCTTCTCCCTCCCTCGTATTTTCTAGACTTCAAGGACAGCTGTGATTGTTTCATCAGTATATACATGCAAAACACTCTCTGTTTCCATTTAAAAAAAAAAAAAAAAAAAAAAGGAAGGCCAAAGAGATAGCTAGAGGTTAAAGTCTTTGCCTTGAAATCCAAAGGACCTGAGTTCAGATCCCCAGATCTGACCTACAAATAAATGTATGGAAAAAATAGTCTTGTCATTCTGGTCCTGAGAGGTAGAGCTTAGAAAACTCCAGAGCAAAGCAAGAGATAGACGAATCCAGGATGATTCCCGAGGTCGCCTTTGGGCCTCCACCAGCACAAACACTCAAGTGTCTCTTAATACACACACACACACATGAAAAAAAAAAGAGGTCCAAACTCAGGTATCTTGCATTTTCACCGCTAAAACAGACATTAAATAAACTTTTTTAAATTACCAAGGTAGACCTCAAAAGGGGAGACTGTTCTATGCCTAGGGAAGGTCTTCAACTGGTCCACTACAATCTTGCCCTACAGGCAACTGTCCTGTGGGCTCCCTCTACCAAAATGAGTATGGAAGTACAAAGTTAGTTTCTCTGGCTTGAGGGGAAGAAAATGTCATTGCACTGTAGTATATTAAACCTTGTCAACTTCTAGGCCTTAACCATCCTCAGTTCCCCACAGCCCTCTGGAAGACATGGACTTTTCCAACTCCACACTTGGGTATCTTGACCTGCACCTTAAAGCCAGACCCTTCTTATGACTAAGTAGCACTGGGCAGCTACCATGTCTGGGCTTCTTTCTTCCTCTGGGGACAGTATGTGTACTGGAGGAAAGAAGTATCCTTTCACAACAGATCATGAGTTGCTCTGGAAGAATCCAATGACACTTTTAATAACAGCGTAGCACTTTAATTAAATGTGCAATTCACTAGGTAGCCCTTCATTTTTGATAACATTCTTGTCATAAAGTGACATTATGTTCATTAAATAGCTTCACAAAAATGGAGACTAGCACCTGAGTACTCACAATCCATTCATTACTGTTCACTACCTTGTCTCCTGTATGAATGCCAATCCTCACAGTCTACCCCACATCTCGCTGTTCTCCATCCTATGAACCAGGAAACAAGGAGAACATGGGACAAGATGGCTAAAATTATAAAAAATGAATGAAACTGTTAAGTGATAAAAAAGAAAAAAACAGGAAAAAATGAAAATAAATTGCCATGGCAATCTAGCATTGAGATATACTCTGCTGACCCTGGAAATACTGAAATCTTAACCTTTTATTAAGAAAGATGACAGATTTTCTGTAAAAATGGTTGTTAGGACAAGGCTTATAGCAGCCCTTGGTAGAGATGAAAGCGGAACTCCGAGTGGATGTCTTTGAGAAACAGAGGCTAGCATATGGTGACTCAGCAGCGAGGAATAAGAGCTGCCCACCAGCAGGATCCGTTCTCTGAATGGCTGAGGCTCTCTAAGCTCCCAATCCCTGAGTTTGAGACATGATCTTCTCAATGAAATGTGAATTTGTAAGCATCAAATCTTTCGGGAAGTCTGGCAAGACAGAAACAAAACATTCACTGAAAGCCACTGCTACAGAATCCAAAACTAAAATTATTGGAAAGTGCATTTTGACCCTAAATTCCAGGCAGGAACATTTCAGTGGATGGCATTGCATTTTGAATGTGAATTGCCTCTTCCCCCCACCCCACCTCTACCCAAGCAGCAGAAAGAAAGATTGACTGCAACCAAAGGGAAAAAGAAAGTGAGCTTCGGAATCACAGTGGGTCGATTCCAGATGAGAGGGGACCACAGGAAGCTGAAGTTTCTGGGGAAGCATCTTGAGGAATGCTGTTCTAGAAGGTACAGTTGTTATCCCAAATACTAAAGTAATGGGTTTGCCCTGGAATCTAGCACATTGCCCACATCGGCATGTGGCTGGTATCTGTGTCAATTGTCTTCATGATGAGTAATGACCACCATCAGAGATCATCTATTAAGCACTCTTCATTGATCATTAAATGGTTGGAATTAATAGATCAGCCAGTGAGAGCTCTATTCATCTAGCATGCACTGCCACTACGAGTCCAGGGGAGAGTTCAGGGCTTCCATTCCAGCACTCTGTACAATCTTGCGGTTCCAATGAAAGTCATGTCAGAGTCATGTCATGTCCCTTATACCGTCACCACTTTGGAGGCTCAAATCATCTAAATGCAGTGACCAAGCCCATGTATACAACATGAGAGACAATAGTTTTTTCAGGAGCTGTTTGGTAAAATCAGAGCACACTTTTAAAATAGAGAACTGTGGGAGGCAAAACTGAGAGTGGCCAGGAAGCTCGTGTTAACTTGAACATCGATCTGGGAATTGATGTAACTCAGGAGCCACTTGAAACCTTTTCTTGGATTGCCTATAAAGTCTCTATTAATGGAACAGTATTTCAGGGTAGATATGTAAAATGTCTATGAGAGGAAAATCGTTTTAAATAACTTCAAGATTCCAATTCCAAATGATGGATGCACCAATTACAAAGAAAATTTTTCTTCTGTTTATTCCTAGTACTTTGTCAAAATAAGTCTTATAAAAAATTTGCTAAATATACTTAGTTATTGATATCTTTGGACAATAGAAAACTCAGCTAAAGTCCATACTAAGTCCACAATTTGGATTGAGAATTCTCCAGGCAGAGAAGCTGAGCTGGGTGTGATGGTGGACAGCAGGAATTCATTTGGATGAGTTGAATAGTGTACTATTCTTCTGGGATGCTCAGAAGGAACGATACTTGTACTATGAATGCAGGAAAGGACAAAGGATAGATCACTTAGTTGTTTTCTAACAGCTTCATGGAGACTGTCCGTAAACAGTACCTGCAGGGGATAGGGGATAGTTCCAACAGTGACTTGGTATGTTATTTAGTGAGCCATCAGGTAACAGCACAGAGGGATAGGTCAAGACAAGTCCTTCTACAGGAAACACCCAAGGATTTCTCTGCATCAAGGAAGAAAGAACAAGGCTAGGTAAGTATTGTTTGGTGGCAGCCAGGATGTGTACATGAGAGCATACAGGTGTCATGGACTTGAAAGTCCCACATAGACTTCTAGACAATGGACAATGTCTAGGAAAAACAAGGCATCTGATGCTACAGTGACCAAGGATTAAGCTTTGGATAGACAGTTGTCACTGCAGTGAAATGGTATCATTTCTATGCGAAAACTAATTGGTTCTTTTTTTTTTAAGTAAACAAGGCTTGATGCAGCAATTAGCATCATTTAGATTTCCTGGTCCACCTGAATTTCAGCTCACTGCAACAAAAAGGATTAAGTATGACTCAACTTATAAGGTAATTTGAGAATGAACTAAGAGTTGGCTAGAAAGATGGCTCAGGGGTTAAAGCCTTTGCCTCACAAGCAAAAGGATCTGACTTGAGATTCCCACATTCCACATAAAAAATTACAGTCGGAAACGATGGCAGTCTTGACTCCCGGTACCAATGGGCAGAGCCTGGGAAACTCCAGAGCAAAGCAATAAGGAAGAAGAACAATCCAAAATGATTCCCAAGGCCATCCTTGGGCTACCACATGCACACACACTCAAAATGCCTCCTGTACACACACACACACACACACACACACACACACACGCACACACACACACGCACACACACAGGAAAGAATAAATTGTCAAGTCTGCCTTCTAGTGCCTCTCTCTCTCTCTCTCTCTCTCTCTCTCCTAAATCATATTCACCTACTGAGAGTGAAGCAAATAATATATATGGAAGCAAAAGCATGACATCACTTACATATAAATAAAAAGAAACATGGTGATATTACAGGCATATTGACAAGATACCTGACTTTGGACCTTGTTCTTGTTTTCCAAGTCTCAGTTTTCATAAGTATACATGAGATGAAACAGTCTACACCTCAAAGACACGGCATGAGGATAGCATATTATTGTGGATTACCTTCTTTAACTCACAAAACCAAATAGTAATAATGCGAATATTATCCCTCCAAACAACACCTGATTTTCCACTAGATTACCAAAGCTGATGCTTGTTAGGAGAATACTTTTAATGTGAGTAGAAATGTCTCTAAATTACCTTTCTTATTTCTCTAGGCTATTTAAGTTAATGCACAAACTGAATTAATGTATTTGAAATTTCCCATTTTCTTTTCATTCTGATGAAGGGGAAAAAGACATGGCTAGGCATAAATCATATGTGCCCCAACGGGATGGGCAGACCAGGAGAAAGCAAGAAGCTGCTTGTGTGGCAGGCATTGCAGCGTCCATTTTGGAATGGTGCTTTGAAAGCTACAGACTGTTTAGAGTCAAACCAAATATCAGCAGATGTTAGTTAAGTGAACTTTAAGGTTAAATCCATTTTACAATTCATTTTTACAATTCATAATCTCTGCCTACTCTTCTTAGGAACTTTGTTACCATGGTGGAAGGTTATCCAGAAGTCAAGCCTTCTGGACAGGACCTGGTATATTCAGCACCACTTGTGGAGGTGTCTGTTCTCTAGATAATCAAAGTTGAATGCTTGTCGGATGAATCCCTTGGCACTGTAAGAAGAAAGTTTCAGGCCCTTCTGGATACCCTGATATCTTATAAGAGATCAAGAAATTCATTAGATAGATGCTAAGAGTGAAAGGAAAATTAATTTCAGTTAATACTTCCATAAAACTACATATGAAACTTTTGCCAAGTGAGGGCAGTTCCTGGTGCCCCAGATGCCATGGGCACCTCATGCTTTCTAGGTATGATATGAGGAGCAGGGTGGTGCTGTCTGCCATCATAATTTTCCCAAGCCATCATCCCATTTAATGACAAGAGAAGTAACATATAAACCCAAGCTAAGAAACATTCTACAAAAATACCAGTACTGTTCAAATCTGTCACAGACCAGAGGAGATTGTGATAATGTGACAACTAATTGTAATATGGCATCCTAGATTGGGTCTGGGAATAGTGAAACAACTGATGAGATGCAGAGAAACATCTGGAGCTTGAGGAGGAGTAATGCACAAGGGTGTGCCTCAGTTTGAGTTAATGTACCATGAGCACAAGATGATAAAATTTGGGGAAGCTAAACTCAAAATAATATGTATACATAATTGAAATAAAGAAAATGTAAATATACTAATGAATCTCAAAACTATAGTTTCACAAATACAACTGATCTAACAAAAAAATGCATGTTTCATTAAACAAGAGGATGTATTTTGAGAAAAGTGCCATAGGTGGTCATTCTGTGAACATATTGTAAACTTGTGCACACTTAAGACTGTTGTACAATCACTAAGCAACATAATCCTGTATAGCTATCACTGCACATTCTGTAGTGAATTGGCATGTTATACAGGGCATGACTGCATTTTTGAATAAATAAATTTCTCTTTGAATATAAGAAAGTTTACTATTTTGGAAATATGATGAGGATGATATAATTTTCAATAGCCCTAACTTCCTACACAGAAACAGACAAAGAAAGCAAGTAGCAAACCAAAAGAATTCATAGCAAAATTTACAATAAATCTAGTTGACATGATATTTCCATGACCTCTAAAATATGAAGTGATGGGGGCACAGTGCCAATAGCAACCAGAGCTCACAGTGATGCAGTCCATGCAGGTAAATAAATTGATCGTATAAATCATACTTCATTTTTTTCTATATACAATATACAAAATGGTGAACAAAAAAAGTAGTTTAAAAAGTAGTTGAGATGTGACCTTCTCTATCCCTCCTTCATTCCTTCATTCCTTTCTTCTTCTTCTTCTTCTTCTTCTTCTTCTTCTTCTTCTTCTTCTTCTTCTTCTTCTTCTTCTTCTTCTCTCTCTCTCTCTCTCTCTTTCATTTTTGTGGTTCTGAGGTTTGAAGTCAAGGTCTCATGCTAGGAAAGAAGGGAAATAGCTTATTTCTAGTTCTATTTTCTACTAATGCAATTGAAAGACAGAATTTACAATTGCTGTGCTGCAGCCATCAGTGAACTGGCTAGCCTAGGCTCTCAGTATCATCAAAGGAGAAACTAGCCATTGGCACCTCAGAGTGAAAGTATGATTCTGTAACCCCAGTACTGATGACTGAGACATAGATTTACTGTACATAAGAACAATAACCCTGAAAGATGCTGACGTTGCAACACTTAGCATTTATGAATCTGCTACAGAATTCTGAGCTAAAGTCAATGAAACTAAGGGCAGCATGTTCTTCATATTGCAAAAGGAACTCCTTGCTTTCCGTTTAAACCATTGTGTTTATAAGAGCAGAAAACTTTGCATATGAAGTAAAAAGCACGACACTAGCGCAATCTCAAATCTGAACTGAGGTGTTTCAAGGAGCGTTCTTTGACGTTGCCTGGCATGGAGCATGAGCATCTGTAATGCAAAGTGTGCATGTTGTAGCATGTGTTCAGAATCAAGGCCTCAGTGAAGTTGCATGGGGCAGCCCAGCAAGCTTTGCCAGCAACACCTCAAATTTATTGCATGTTTGATTTTGATTAATCTTTGGTCATTGAATATTCAGAAACCTTGTACTGTTGCCAAATTTTTCCTACCTTACCACATTTAATTATATCAACCCATGTGGGGTTTCTGCCCACAGTTTTAGAATTTGGGGCTCAGGCTGTTATATTTAAATCAAAGGATCTATAAAATAAGAATCATAAAATCTGCCAATAGCAAATGCAACTAAAGTGGTAATCTTGCAATTTTAGTGATGATTCTAGTAAAAGGTCAGTTCCTTTCCTGGAGTCTTCGTGAGCCAGGGAGTAGAGGAAGAGACGGAAAGGTGCACAATGGAAAAGAAAAAAAACGAACTGTTCTGGTGCCCAGTCCGAGTTCAGAGGTGGGGAGGAGAGGTGTGAGCTCCTCGCCCCTGAGACTTCTCTGTCCGGTATCCTAGACCCTGC
Organism: Typhlomys cinereus; assembly: GCA_023101885.1. Classification (NCBI taxonomy): domain Eukaryota; kingdom Metazoa; phylum Chordata; class Mammalia; order Rodentia; family Platacanthomyidae; genus Typhlomys; species Typhlomys cinereus. The sequence continues at coordinate 62,283 of JALPQD010000335.1, forward strand.
CTGGGCAGCTGAAAGCCAGCAAAACCAGTTCTTGTGTTTTAAAGGCCAGAGGTAATGCAGCAACTTGTGAACTATGACACTGCATATAAATAAGACATGGGCTATTCTCTGGGGTAGGCAGAAACTTAGATAATGTGTGTTAGAACACGCTGCCCTTAGTTTCATTGACTTTAACTCAGAATTCTGTTCAGGGAGTTACTTGTGCACTTTGAACACTGAACAAAAGCTTCAAAATGCTTTTCTTAAAATGCGACCCACATTTTACTCAGACTTTCTATTCAGCGTGCAGTGATTAGAATTAATGATTGTACCATAAACTCACACTACCCTTGCTTTATTAAGTCAGTCATATTTCAATACCATGAGATCTGAACTGCTAAAGAATTCAGTCTGCACTGGATATCGCACCTAATTTTTAAATGACATGATTGATGATTGTTTTCTAATGTGAAAAAATGCAATTTGTATTTCCTCTTAGATATCAGCCTTAGAGAGGCCTTTTATTTGTCAGGATGATAAACTCTGTAGGCAAAAGGTTACAAAGGAAGAAGCAAATTGGTAGATTGACATTTTAATCTAATTTAACACAAACATAATTGCGGGTATAAAAATCTGAAATGGAAATAAATGAGAATTATGCTCCTGTTGTTTTAGATTATGTTTCCACGGGCATTGTGGGAAAAAAGACAGAGGCGCGAGAGAGAGAGAGACAGAGAGACAGAGACAGACAAAGACCAAAGACAGAAAGACACAGAGAATATTCACTGACTTGCAGGAAGGAAACATTTAAGCACTGAAGCCAGGCTTTGAGACTTTGCTACCTGAGTGCACATTTGCTCTCCCCTCTAAATACAGATTCCCTGAGTCCCGCACTGTAGTTAGAATACACAGAAAAGACCAAATTCTTCCTTCATTCCTCCTGGTTCTCTTCTTTAATTGGATTCCTTTGTTTTTCACAGGTACCGTACTTCACATCTGTGGAGTGTGTTGGCCTCTGGCACCCTCAATCTGTCATGTAGACTCCAGATTGGCATAGGAAATTTGTCATAGAAGGCACAGGGGATTGCTGGTGAGCAGCACTATCTTCCTTTGACATCTGTGCTTCTCCCTGGGAGTACAGGATTTTGATTTCAAGGACAGAGATAACAGATTCCTTTTGTTCAAATTTTCTCAGAACGGAGGGGGGGGGGAGAATTCTAAACTGTGGATAGAATAATCTTATGAAGGAGTTGGGTCATCTTTACAGTTAAAGAACTTGAAGTTATTAAATTAATAGTGAATAGTAAATGGCAGTGGTATATTAGATGTGAACCAACAGTCAATATAATCTATATGATATCTGCTATCCAGTCTTCGTCTCAAGTCTGTATAGGTACACCATTATGAAAGATGTCTGTGTTATGTACAAACCATATAGTCTTTATTACACCATACTTTTTATATTATATAGCTACATGTAAAATAAAGTCATATATAGAAGCAAGATGAAACTTAAAAGTTACAATCACCACCATTAGCAAAATCCATGAGCTATGTATCTTCAACAGTAATGAATCTGATTGGTAGTGGAAGCAGTGTAACCTCTCCCTGAGGCATTATTTTGAGTCGGCCTGGCATATGGATAGGATTAAAGAGAATGGGTAGGATTCTAGACTGGGCCCAAGGCAAAGAAAGGGCCAGTGGGCATAGGGTAAGCCATGAACACCCTGCAGAGAGGTTCTGTGGCAGACATCAATACTTCTGGAGATATGCCAGGTACGGCTGGAGAGACAAAGTGTGATTAATATCCTGGCCGACATCTCAATAGGCTGAATCAATTCTGCTGAATCTAAGACATCACCTAAAGTCACATCACTTCCCCGTTAAATTCACATGCTCTGAAGGAACTGTGTGACTTCTGGCCAGGATTTCCCGACACTGGTTTCTGCAGACAGTGGTAGTCGGAGGAGGAAGCACCATCACCTGGGTTGAACAGCCCCCTGGGGTTGCTGATGTGTGGCAGCGATGGCCTGTGTGGACGACCAGCCTTACCAATAGATGCAAAGGAAACATCTTCACTTTCGATGGTTACACAGTAGATCAGAATGCAGTGCTCAAACTTGGTTGGCTGGTGTTAAGTGGCTCTGTGACTTTGGCAAATTATTTAAACAAAGTGTCATGGTTTTCTCATCCAGAAAACAATGAATAAATAATAATCTTCCTAAGTTCCAATAAGAATTAAATTGCCTATGTAAGCTCTTAGGAGACTAATATATAAGCTCTCAAAATGTATCAGTATTGTGGTACAAATTTTTATGGGATGTCCCCCTACAGACTACAATATCCTTTGTTTTGATAGCATAAAGAAACTCATATATTCTTTGTAAATCACTGATGTCGTTTCCCCCAAAATAAAAGAACATGGACAAAACCTAATAACATGATGAAGAAAAATTTTTGTTACCTTTCTCTTCAAATTTTGTTATCTGTCAGAATTCAGATAATGCAGCTAGGAAAAAAGGAATGATTTTTCTCTACTACCTAATCCTATATTGTAGCATTTGATACAATTTAGTTGTGGTGTAGCTGTCATTATAGAACACACATACACAAAGTCTTGGTGCACATATTAGCTTTAAAAAGAGTTAACTACCTAAAAAATAAAACTACATTTGATTAATTATTATTATTTGACATTTTTATGAATTATACAATGAATTCATTTGTTTTCACCCTTTATGATCTAATTACATCCACCCCCAACCCCACTGGTTACAGTTCATATTTGCTTTCCTTTCCAGCTAGTCTCTCTCCAACTTTCACATATTTTAGCAACTATGACTCACTGAGTTTCATTTGGGATGCCTGTACTGGGAAGTGCCTGAGTACTTGCTGGGGAATGGAAGACTTATCAGTGGGTAAATCACTGAGGAAAGAATCACTCCTTCTCCTCCTAGCAGAGCAATTGGCAATTACATTATTTTCCCAGTACCAGGTATGTAATGCCTCCTAATGATAGAGAGTTAGTCAGAGAGTCCTCAAAGATACCTCCCCCTAAAAAAGAAGCATTTGCTATAACTCTTTGTTGTCTCCGGAACCTGATGGTAAGACCCTGTTTCTGAAGAAATCACACACAAGGATCACGGGGCATGGGGGAAAAACTGGGACTGGATATGGAAACCTTCTCCTTGCAGCTATGGTAAGGTACAAATTGCCTGCCCCAGGTGAGGGGCGACAAGCAATCAACAGCTTTTTCCAACTGTGAGTACTGCAAGCTATAAAAAACTACTCTGGCAAGATGAGACATTGGTACAATACAAGGTATGGGGGTACCCAACTGCCTTCCTATTGGATATAAAGCCTGATTTTTGGCAGTACAGTAAACTAGCCAAATACCCATGAAAGGGGAGAGCATAGGCCTCAGGAGGTGAAATTTCCTAGTGCTAACTATAAGTACCTGATAATACAACTCTGTAAGCACATCTCATCATGCCCATGAATCCATGGACGTTCTCAGCACATGACCAAGAAGTATCCTCTTACAATGGAAGCTCTGAGATGTACAACTGGCCAAAGTGCAAAGAATGAACAACTGTGGAGTGCTCAGCTCTAAACAGAGCATAAACGCCACCCACCATCCCAAAGCTCAGTGAGCCTTGCAGAATAGGAGGCAGCAATGATGTAACAGCCAATGGGTAGGGAGTGGAACTACCAGCCCAGCATCATCTGGTCATGACATGGCTGCTGCACCCAAGAACTCACTGCAGAGATGTCCACTCCCACAAGACCTGCGTAACAGTTGGTCTGTTATCACTCCATCACAGATGAGGGAAGATCTGAAGAAATCACACACTTCCTTGAAAGACTAATGAAGGTGAATGCCAGGCAGGAGGACAGCATCTCTACTCAATGACCATCCATATCTCAACAGGTACTTGGGTAATTGCCAGTGTGGACAACCCAGATGAAATCCAGTGAACCACACATGCAAGAAGACATAAGAGTAGGAAGACCAGCTGAGGAGGAGAGAGTATGGGAACAGGTGGTAAGGGGTAAAAACATACAGATTCATTGTATTATGTATGAAAGTCTCAAAGAATGAATGGATAATAATAATAAAAAAAACTTCTCTTGCCTAGCCTTCAAAAGTCTCCCAGGGAAGTATACTGTCCCTTGAAATTTTCCCCTTAAATGTTGAAATGATGATAGGTCAAACTTTGTGTCACATATTGAATTCTTGGGTGTGGTAGAGGATACTGGTGGGCAGCACTGCTCCCCATCCTCAGGTTCTTATCTCCTTATCATCCTCTTTTCTACAAGGTTCCCTAAACCCTGAGATGGTAATGGATGATTTTGATGTCATGTTTTGAACTGCGCAGCCCACAGTCACTTTTCCTGTGCACTTTGGCCAGTTGTAGTGCTCAGCATTAAATACCTTCCACTGCAAAAGGATGATTCTTAGTTGAGTGCCATCTACGTGTTTAGATGGAAGTAAAACTTTATTTTGGAAATGAATATGAAGTCATCTTTGTATATACCACTCCTTTATATACCACCCAAATTTCAGTAATAATACCTTCAAACTCCTACTACCCAGAAAAATAGTATTGAAAGAGATAATAGTTTAGTAGCATATACATGAATTCTTTAAAAAATAGTACAACAGTCCAGTCTGAAGAATAGTTTAAGAGATATTCAGTGGGCTGAGTAATGACTCACAGGTTCAACCTTTGTCTCCCAACCAAAAGGACCTGAGTTCAGATGTCAGGTTCCATGTCAGGTTCCAATATTCCAAAAAATATTGCCAGGTAGAAATAGCAGCAATAGCGGAAGATGGAACCTGAGAAATTTCAGAGCAAACAAAATAAGTAGAACAATACAAGATGATTCTTGAAGTCACCCTTGGGCCTCCATAGGCATACACGGTGCCCTCTTCTACATTTACACACACACACACATACCTACACACAGCCACACGGCTACACACACATGTACATACATACCTTCCCACCCACCTACTCTGACACACAGTGCAAAAAAAAAAAAGAAATATTCAGTGAGCCACTGTCTGCAATGCATATTTTATAGAATTGTGCAGACATGCTGCCTAAAAGATACACGTCAGAAGCTGCACTAGAAGTCGTCAGTTTGGTGATGGCTGCAAATATGTACATTCTGTGCTTCCTTCAAGAGATTCCCAGGAATGCTAAAATCAATGTCATTGTAAAGACATAAATGATAGGAGTGATGGTAATCTTGTTTCAGTGTAGGGAGAAGATGTGTGGGAGAGCAGGGAATGAGTAGAAGGAGGAAAGTAAGTTAAACAAAGGCAAAGATGCAGGGGAGGGGGAGGGCGCGGAAAGAGGGCTTCTGAATGTCCCTGTGAGGAAAGTTAAAGGAAATAACAGCAAAGACAGATTAAGCTGCAGTGTACACATCTTTGCATCAGAAACTGAAAAGATTGACATGATTGGAGATGAAGCAGATAACCATTGAATCCTGCTAATCAGAGCTGTGGTATAATGAGATATGCTCAGTACAGTACAGCTCAAATAGAGGCAGTAGCCACAGAAAAGACTAAAATGTAAGTGAAAAATCTGGGTCTGACCTTTCTTTTTAGAGTCTTGAATCAAATCTTTCTCAGCTTCAAATTAGAGTACTATTCCTTGTCATACCTTCTGCCAGGGTCTTTGGGAATGAACTAGGAAATGAGGATGGGTTGCTAGGGTTATTTAATGCAGTGGAAGAGGCTTAGGCCTGTATTTACAAGTCCAGAGCAGCTCAGCAGATGCTTTCCCACCTCTATTTACAGGCAATTGTTTGTTCACCGTGTCTTTTCTGCTTATCCAATCATGGAAATCCTGCTGGAAGATCTTAATGCAGCAGAAGGAGCATTTCTGTGTCTTTTCCTCCCTGTCCCTGCTATCTGACAGTGATATGGCAGCAGACACCACACGAGTAATCTTATATCTAGAATGTTCCTGTATTTCTGTTCAAAGTCAGGTAAAATTTTACTATCTTAAGACTGAAACTAAATGTTACACAGTATTCTGCTACTGGAATTCTATTCTAAATATTTTAAGCATCATATATCTTGTGTTTATAAATATATATGCACATATATGTACATATACATGTATGTATGTATGCATGCATATTCATTCTCATTATCATCTGTAAGACTTGGTTTCAGTACTTCATATATACTCAAAGTCTTCAGATGGTTAATTCATTCATATAGAACCTACACATATTCTCCTATACACTTAAAAATCATTACTCTTTTGCTAATAGCATGTGATGAAATGTAAAATTATATGAATGCTCATTATACCACACTATTTTGAAATAATGACAAGGAAAATGCTGGTCCATGTTTGGTGCAGAAATGATCTTTTTAAAAATATTCATCCTGCAGTTGTTTGCATGTTCAGATGCTGGACTGACGGATGCAGAGAATCTACTGTATTATCTTTTTATCACCCTTGTTATAGTTTGCCTTTTATGGTGCTTAAATTCTCAGCCCAGTTTCTTGGAAGTCCCTTTGTATCATCGTCTTCCAATAGGAATGCACAAAAGTCTGCAGTACTTCTGTCTCTTCTTTTACAGTTTCTGGGTTCTGCCAAAGGCCTTTATTAATGGTTCTTCAGAGGGACATCTGTCTCTGATGCTAAGCTGTGAGGTACCCACACAGGACTGGTTTGTGCTGCTTGCACGCACTAACAGGCCATTTCTTCCCAGTAGGATCTGTCAAGGAAACCCACATCTTTTAAGCATAATTAAAAGCTAATTTGTAAACTGAGGCTGTTCTGTTCTGGATTTATAATGATTGCATCTTGTCTCAAAGGCTAAGTTTTGTCCTGGCTCAACTGACTTATTGTGTAATTTTACTGGTTCTCATTTGTAGAGGACTCATCCCACAGCTTCTGTGTTACTTGTAAAGAACAATAAAGATTTCTTTTTGTATGTCTTTAGAGGAAAGAAACACTTGTCAATTTTTTGTCTTGAAGCTGTGTAGGGTAAAGAATACATAGCCTCAAAACTTAAATTCAACAATGGCACTGTGAGTTTTTAAACAGGTTTCAAATTAGTAATGATTGTCATCAATGGAGATGATATACTGTTTTCTAATTCTTGAATCTTTACAGTGTCAATGTCAGCTGATTATTACTACTTTACTACTTTGATTGCCTTACCTTACCTGTATGCCCTAAAGGGAAGAAAAATGCGAGCATAAAAATCCCTCTGCAATCTACATCCCCACTACCTGACCCCATTCATTCCCTTACTGCACTGTATTGTTCCACTTGCTCTTGCCTCCTACAGAGATAACTCAGGCATGCAAAGGATGCTGGCTGCTTATACATAGAGAAACCTTACGAATAGTGGACATCTAAACATTAACAGAGGGGGGAAGGAAGAAAAGAAGGAAGGAAGGATGGAAGGATGGAAGGAAGGAAGGAAGGAAGGAAGGAAGGAAGGAAGGAAGGAAGGAAGGAAGGAAGGAAGGAAGGAAGGAAGGAAGAAAAATTACCTAAATTTATAGCCTAAATTCTCATGTTATTTATCATGCTGTATTATAAATATATCATCTTTCAATTGTCAGGTAAAGCAAGGGAGAAGTACATATGCCATTAGAATACATTCTGAAAATAATTTTCTAATTTTGAATTCAAAGGTCACTTCTATTGCTCTTGGTTGCTCTCCAAAAATACTGTCAGTAGATCCTATTACTAGAGAACACATATGGATCACAGAACATGGGCAAAATACATCAATTAGAACTGGTCCGAGAACTCCATTTTGCTAGATAGCTTACACAGTACCAAGGAATATTGTAGAAGCTACTGAGGGAGAGAAATAATCACAGGTCCCATCAATGCATGAGAAAAATAAAATAAATTAAAAAATAGACAATAATGAGAGATTTATAAAAAGTCACTCTTACTCTCCAAAATGCTACCTCATAAAATCTTTGGTGGTGTTTTTGGAAATGGTTCTTGCTCTCTAGGAGCCCAGAATCCTCGGTCTCTTCAACCTCCAGCTTGACTGAGGCTGGAAACTTTCTCAGAATCCTTCAGCTTTGTGAAACGAAGCAGGTATGAGTGGCTACTTTGAAGGACACTACTTTCATTATGAATATATAGATGGATGTTCATTTGAGAAAAGGAGCATTTGCAAATATGATGAGGATGTGGATGAGGAAAAACCTATATCCCATCACAAACATCCTCAGATGAGAGTTTAACATATACAAAGGATATTCATTTGAGAAAAGGAGCATTTGCAAATGTGATGAGGATGTGGATGAGGAAAATCCTATATCCCATCACAAACATCCTCAGATGAGAGTTTAACATATACAAAGGAGACCTTAAGGATGTTAATGACAGAGATTCAAGTGGGAAGGCCAAATGCCAAGGGTTGCCAGGCAATCACGATAAACAAAATAATGAAGGACCCTAATATTCCCCAGGGACCTCCTGACAAACCAAAGCCCTCTTATCACCCCAAGTTCAGACTCCTAATATCCAGAACTATGAGGAAATTAGTTTCTTTCATTTGAACCATCAAGTTGTAGTAAGTTTTCAAGGCATACATAGGAAACTAATACAGATTTTGTAACCAGAAAGTGGGATGTTGTTTTAGTACACACCTAAAAATGAGATGAAAATCTTTCAGCTAAAATGATGGGTTAATGGTAGAAATTTCTTTAAGAAAAATGATAGAGAAAGCCTTGGTGGTCTCTGAGAGACCTTGGGAAATGTAAACATTTAAAATGCCTCTAATGAGAACCTAGGAGGAGAAAGCTTCTGTCACCCAAGAGAGGACCCAAACAAACAGAACAAGAACATTGACAGAAATGAGTGTGGAAGATGTTTCTTAGAAACCACAGAAGGAAACAATAGATTGCTTCTTAAAGTGGAAGAATATCAGCTCTTGAAAATATACCAGAAAAAAATAATTGACTGAATTATGTCCTTTGGGTGTGGAAAATGGAATTTGTAACTGTTGAACATTGATATTTGCTGTGTAGAATTCCAAGCAAAGTCTTGAAGGTACTTTTAATTTTCTTCGTGCTTCTTATAGTAAAATGAAAAAAGAAAGAGAGAAAATGATAAAGGAATTGTGAAGTAAAAAGGTACCAGTGATTGATTCAAGAAATTCTGGATCCATGCTGGGAGTGCTAACACATTGAAATACAAATTTAAATAAAAAGCTAAAAGGAATCTGTGGATTTTACTGTATTCTGAAAGGGGTCTTTGCAGATGTAATGAAAATGGAGATTATCCTGAATTATCTCAATGAGATCTAAATTCACTCATAGCTCTTTCTAAGCAAGAAAGGAAGATGTAACATGCCCAGAGAAACCCAGTGGTAAAGACACTAGTTGAGTGACTCGTAGGTCCATATAAGCATCTCTCCAGAGACAGATGGAGGTAGGAGCCAAGGGAATTGGTCACTCATATCCACTGCAAAGACAGGATTATCCAGGAAAGCTCTAGGGGTGGGGCTTCTTTTCAAATAATATAAATACAAGCATTTGTTTTTTTTAACAAATTAGCATTTTCTGCCTTCTATGTTTTTCTAACCACCTACTATTAATATATCATTGTTTCTACAATTGTAGAAATGTAGTCAGTTCAGTCAGCCATAACAAAATACCATAGACTGTGTACCTTATGAAACAGAACTGTTCTGTTGAAATCACAGTTTTAGAGACCTTCAGTACCCAATCAAAAACTTTGATTTCTTTCTGAGTTATACATGTCCACCTAGCTGTTACTCCTATGACCTTACTGGGGAGGTGGGCAGGGAGGAGGAGCGGACAGAGAGAAGCAAAGTGCTCCCTGTGATCCCTTTCCACAGGGACACTAACCCTAGAGATCAGGCCCCACCCTAATGACGTCTTGATAATAACACAAGAAATTACGGGATACTTCTCTTTCCTAGAAAGTAAAAGAGCTTAGAAAAACAAGTTGATGGGTTTCTTTGCTTTATTTTAAATCCACAAGCAGGTGAATATGGTTGGACCTAGGGTTGTGTCCAGGTTCCCTATTTGTGCTGGCGACGGCGAGATTCTGAAGCAGGACTCGCTACATGAGGAACATTCCTATGCGGCACTAACTGTGTGCAAGATGATGGAGAAGCAGAGGAGACTGTAATGGAAGGACAGGCAGCGGCCAGAAGCCTGCTGCGGACACTGACTTCACTGCTACTGTTACAGAGCATTGCAGAAACACACAGTGTCAGGTCAGCAGACATGCACTGAGCGGTGGCATAGTACTTGTTCCCCAGGTGGGTGAGGTCATGTCCATTTGCCAAGGCAACAGGGCAAATCCTGTGAAGGAAGAGCTTTAAGATGCCCAGCTTCGGGGCTGGAGAGGTGGCTCAAGGGTTAAGCCTCCGTCTTGTAGGCGGAGTGGTCCTGAGTTCGGATCCCAGATCTCACGTATAGACGCCAGGCGGAAGCGGGGGCGGCCTGCGTTTCTGGTCCTGGTAGGGCGGAGCCTGTGAATCCGGGGGCAGAAGGAGGTGCAGGCGTCCATGGTGGTTCGTGCATTCGTCCGTGGTTCTACACAGACACACACACAGACACACCCACGCGCGCACATACACACGCACTTGCGCACAGTTGAATAAATAATAATAATAATAAAAATTTTAAAAAAAGATGCCCAGCTTCACTCCTCTATGCCCTCTGCTGCACCTTAAGGCAAGACCTAATCCCACGCTAAACTGTGAAGAAAAGTAAAAGCCAGGCATGGTGCCTCACACCAGCCGTGGGGAACTGAGGCAAGATGATTGCTTCATGTTCAAGGCCAACCTAGACTACCCAGTGAGACTCCACCCCCCAAAAAAAGGGTGGTGATGGGAAGAGAAAGAGAAGACAAATACAGTGACATGTCTGAGTTCCAGATTTCAGACCAGCGTGGACTATCCAGTGACTATGTTTTAGAAAAGAAAAAAGAAAGAAAGAAAAAGAAAAAAAAAAGAATAAAGCACAGACTCTCGGCCTGTGAGTGTGCTAGTTACTTTTTGTGCTGCTGTGGGACACACTCAAGCTCAAATGACTTAAGGGGAGAGAGGGAGATTTATTCAGCTTACAGTTCCAGAGGGAAAATACAATCTTTTCATGGCAGAAAAGGCATGGCTGGCTGGCAGAAGTTAGATACCAGCTAAGTCACATCCTTCATGGAGACAGAGAGCTGCAAGACAGTCAAATGAAAAAGCAGGCCTCTCCCAGAAACAGGGTGGGGTTAATCCACTTCAAGGCCATCCCTTGTGACTGCCTTCCTCCAGCAAGACTCTACTTCTTAAAGGTGCCATGACCTTTCCAAACACATTCGTCTGTGGGGGACACATTTTAAAGCATGACAGTGAGTTCTCTTTGCAATTTTGTGTAATGTGGAACAATATAGCATTATGTGAATAAGTAGCAAGCATCTTTGCATATTAATTTGTTTTGAGTAAATACACCCTTATCAGTAGTACAGTATTATGAGCATCACAGCAGATAAAAAGTCTGTGAATCAGTGACCAAGATTGAAGTAGGCTTACCTATGTTGTAATGGAAGATTTCTATGATTATGTTCAGTAAAAGGCAAGTTACAGATAATATAAAATGTGAAGCCATTATGTGAAAGCAAAAACAAAGTGCTTGAAAGTTTGGAAGATCTAACAGGAAATAGAAGGGATGAGAGAGGGAATTTGTATGTTTTGCCTTATACCTTTTTATAATATTTAAACCTCTTTGGAACTCTGCTACATTGCTGGTGGGAATGCAGGCTCATACAGCCACTCTGGTGAGCCGTCTGGAGATTCTTAAAGAAATTAAAGATTGAAATGCCATATGACCCTGCTATTGCACTTTTGGGAATAACCCCCCATACAGCAGAGGTTCACCTCGATAGCACAAGCATAACCATGTTCATAGCAGCACTGTTTACAATAGCAAAGTCATGGAATCAGCCCAAATGTCCAACAGTTGATGAGTGGATAAGGAAAAGGTGGTACATCTATACAATGGAGTACTACTCAGCCATCAAAAATGATGAATTACTGAAATTTGCCGGGAAATGGATGTCATTAGAAACAATAATATTAAGTGAAGTATCCTAGACCCAGAAAATTAAGCGCCGTATATACTCCCTAATAGGTGGCTCCTAGTACCAAACCCACCCATCCCACCTTGAGACACTCATAGGTAAATCTATGTATTACCTATAGTAATTGCAAGGATTATGAACATGAGGGATGGAGTTGGAGGGCCACACCAGAAACAAGGAGAGAAGTGGCCATGTTACAGTAGAGAAAATAGGCCTCCATCAAGGACTGCAAGTAAGTAATGTGACATCTGGTTAAGTTCACAGACGTTCGTTCCTGATCATTTACAACTAAGGTGGTATGATCTCACCAGAAGGGCAGGGCATATAATCTGGCAGATAAAAAGTAACCGTTTTGCAAATGGGTGATTGACCCCTCCCTCACTGAGGTTTCCTACTTTTATTACATCTATCCTTGAATGTGCTCTTATAATAAGACTCCAGTTTAACAGCTTTTTGTCTCTGGCCAGGGGGTGACATACAGTGCCCAGCAGGATGGAGTGAAGGGCATTGCAGGAGCAGCAAAACTGCTAAAGAAAAATCAACAAACCACAATCCAGAACTTCAGAGACTCTATATCAACCACCTAGAACTAGGCCAGCCTAATCTCTCCCCATCCTGAAGCTCAGGGAAATTTGCGGAAGAGGGGGCGGTAAGAGTGTAAAAACAAAAGGATGGGAGGAGCAATGATATGTAAGATACTCCACACAAGTTCGGGCCGAAGCAATCATAACTGGACTTTGCATGCCCTGCGCAATGTCCAACACACTATTGACTTCATAAAGTCTAGCATCTGCTAAAGGCACCAAGATCCTTGGAGGCAAGGGATTGGCAGCCACACTAGTGTTCCTGTGCTTAAGGGGAACACGGGAAAGGGTTCAGGGAAATGCCACTGGGTCCTTGTACGTCATCGGAGAGGAGGGCCCAGAGGAGAGTCAGGGATGCACATTAAAGGAATCTCTGGGAATGGGGACGGGAGGCACTGGGGGATGGGGAAGTAGGGGTGAGGGGAAGGGGAGCAGAGGGTTCGGGGGGAGGAGGAGGGAGGGAGGGAACCGGTGTACCTATTAAGTTTGTATGAGCGGAAATAATAATAAAAAATATTTAAAAAATTTAAACCTCTTTCTATTGAGTCTAAATCAAATCATGCATTAAAAATGTGAACATGGTAAAAGAGAATCAATGAATAAGAAAATAAATATTTGTATTTTCCAATATACTGTATTAAAACCTATCTAAAATTTTGTCACATGGTCTGTTACATATGCTTTTTTAATAAAAATTATTTTCAAAATAAGAAGATTATATCAAATGAATGCTTTTCTTATTTCTAGATGACCAACACAATACTCTTGATAGTTCTCCTAAAAGTACATGTGTCCTCAAAAGCTTTTTGTTGGGAAAATAAGGTTTCATGTAATTGAATCAAGAGGACACTGCAGTCAAAGCTCAAAAAGGACTATCTCAGCAAAACCCACCTAAGGGTAGAGTCGTCAAACACTCAGTCTTGTTATTGCAAGTAGAGTACAAACTGAGTTCCCAGCAGTGATACAAAGCCACCTTACGAAGGCAACAGGTTCTTTTTTGTCCTATTTCAACACGTTTACTAAGAAGAACAATACTGAGTGTCACCATAATTTATCTGAAATGTGGCTTGGTGACAGGGATACAGAAGCAGCACTAGTTCGCAGACAGAAGATCACTGCTTGCTGCCCTCTTGGAAGTGCTTTCTTCCTTAGTTTTACCTGGTTCTTCGATACCTGGGAACTTTACTTCTTCTGTGTATTTCTAATTGTTGGTCCTCAACACTCTCCTTAAAATAAAAAATAAACTTATTCACTAAATCTCTCCTGGTTAGAAGGTGAAGGAAGCCTTAAAGTACAAGAGTACTCATGTTTTCTTCCTTCCTTCCTTCCTTCCTTCCTTCCTTCCTTCCTTCCTTCCTTCCTTCCTTCCTTCCTTCCTTCCTTCCTTCCTTCCTTCCTTTTCCCTTTCCTTTCCTTTTCCCTTTCCGTTCCCTTTCCTTTCCTTTCCTCCCCTCCCCTCCCCTCGCCTTCCCTTCCCGTCCCTTCCTTTCCTCCTTCTTTGGTATGTTTGTGGGGGAACTGGCATGTTTGGGACCATGCACCAAGACCAGAAGGCGGCTTTTGGATATCCTGATCTGTCCCTCTCTGCTTTACTTTCTTCACACTCCCTTTACCTGGAGCTAGACTAGTGGTCAGCAAGCCTCAGCAATTACCCTTCCTCAGTGCCCACAGTGCTGTACGTACGAGCACGTATGTGGCCATGCCAGGCTTTTTATGTGGGTGTCGTGGATTCTAGATGAGATTTTCATGCTTGTGCATTAAGTATTCTTAACTCCTGAGATGACTCCTCAGCTCTGAAACCCACTGCCGCTGATAAGCAAATGAAAGTCGAGGGTGCTATTGCACAGAGAAGGCTGCCCTTCAGCTGCCTCTCTGAATAGTTGCGCCACTAAAAGATGGTTTCTTTCTTCTCATTCTTTAACAGACTCCCTTGAAGGACAGCAGAGGCTGGCTAATAAATGGATCTATGTATTATTACTAACACTTACATTTACTAGAAAAAACAAGAATATTTCTGGAATATATCTTATCCTATGAATGCCGTGCACCAGGGAGCCTATATTCTTCATTTGCTACCTTCTCATGGCAAAGTTGCAGACTTTCATGCAAAATTCTATGCCATTGTAATCATCCCAGATATAAAGCCTTTCATTGCTTTTTTATTTTGGTAGGAGGAAGAACAAAATAATTCCTTGGGAATCATATAAATGCTGCAATGAGAATTAAAACTAATTAGATTTAAATACTAATTTGGCATAAGCCATTTTGTAGATATTTCTGCCAATGAATAAGTAAGTTATATTTCCTTAAGGTGTTTCTTCATAAGTAGATGAAAATTTCAGGGTACAGCCCTGACAGTCACAATAATGAAATATATGAGACCAATTACACTAAAACACTCTTGCTGAGCCTTGGGTTTAATTTCAGTGACTCAGAGCCAATCAGAAAACTTAATGCATACATATGATAAAATAACAATTAGGTACTGTTTTTGAAGTGGCAAAGGATTTCATGAAGGAAATTTAAGCAGAGTCTATGAATGAAGCAAGGGTTTCTTCCGATGACTACTATATAAACAGAATGTGGCTTTGTAACTTATTTTGTTTTTCATGACTTACTGCACAGCATGTATGATAGAAGAAGATATTCTTGAACTTCACGCAGAACTGCATCTCATTTTCCAAAGAGAGAACAGAAAAAGAGAAACCAGTGGCCGAGTCCGGCCATATATGAATACTAATAAAGTGATGAAGGCACTGTCAGTACTCTTACTTGGGATGACAGCATCCGGACATTGTATTTAAAAAACAAACAACAAAAAAGCCCTAGAGCGAGTCTTAACCACACTGTCATTTCAGAACCATTTTCTCTAGCCTGGTGTTCTTCCAGCATTTGTGGACCTGCAGAGTGTAATGTAGAGAAAATGCCCACAGTATTAGAGGTGATGTTTGGCAAAAAGGTAAGAGGAATAAAATGAATACACAACACAAACGCACACAGTCCTTGTTCCTTGAAGATTGGGAGAAACTTATATATACTGCATGTAGAGTAGAGATCAAAGGTCTGCTTTGAGATTTAAAGCAAGATTTAAAAAAAAAACTTTCAGGTTAGATTTCCGTTCGTAGCAGAATGGTGCTTCAGTTGCCTATGCCTTAGGAGAGCTGTAGGATCATTTGTTACCTATATTACCTTGGAAGGGAATTTTTCAGTCACTAACACTAAAGATATTAGGTGAATATTTTGACAACAACTTAAAAATATTTTTTATTTTTATTTGAGAGAAAGAGAACGAAGATATGCACATGCTAATTGTGTATTGAAGGTCAAAGGGCATATTTGGGAAGTTGGTTGTCTCCCTTTTCATGTGGGCCTCAGAACTCCAGCTCAGGTCACCAGGTTTGTATGTAGACACCTTAATCACTGAGCCATTTCATCAAATGCCAAAATCAATAGCACATTTCATCATTATAATAACTCATTCTTGATATAATCCATTCTTGGTCTGGAGTGTAGCATGCTAGTAGAATACTTGCCTAGTATAAGCAAGGCCCTGGTTCAATTTTAATGTATATTTTCCATAAATGGTTTTACAACTGGGTGACTTATGAGTCAGTATAATTCTGATTCTATTTTACATTTAAAATAGATCCCATAGATTACTTGGCTAGGTCCCTGAAACTATCCTCATTTCAGATGCTGACCAAAGCTCTAGGGATTCATGAACCACCTTCATTTCTTCCAACTGGCTACAAATTGAGAGCTTCTGCCACTTCTTAAAGCATTTGCAGAATTCAGGGCAGTACTATATGTACAATTACAGTTTTATTATAAAGGATGAAACTTAGGGAAAAAATGGAGGAAGAAAGAAAGAGTGAGAGAGAGAATGAGAGAGATTTTTCAAAGAAGGGGGATTAGAGAGCTTTCTTCTCCATGGAATTAGAGTATGCTGACTTCTGGTATGTGGATATGGTTAGTAACTGGAAAGGTACCAGGACTCATGTTAGACACAAGTGATACAATCATGGACCATGGGATTGAGCATAATTTTTAGCAGCTTAGATGGAGGAGTCAAGAATTAGCCTTCTATTCCACTCCCAGTTTTGGACTTTATTAGGGTAATCTCAAATTAATTGAGGTAAGTTCACTACATCTCTGCAAATTACAATATATTTTATTATTATTATGAAAATTTCAAGAGATTTTTGCAGCTCTGTACAAGGAAGCAGGAACCAGAGGTAAAAAAGCATGTGTTTATTGGAGGGGGAAAGGGAAAATATGTATATGTATGTATCACAATGTGGTAATTACAAGTCTTTCTTAATATATGAAAATGCTGAAAATGAAACTTTCCTCTATCTCTTACTTTCAGCTTCTAATCATGGTAGCCAAATCCTGCATATGAACAAATCTTATTTGAGTTTTTTTTGCCTTAATTGGCTGTCTTAGCACCTAAAAGGAAATTATCTTTTTTTGATGCTACATTAATCAGGTTCTTTAGAGATACAGAATCAACATAATGAATATATATAGGGAATGTATTGAGTTGGCTTATAGATATGGCTGAGGTAGTCCAATGATGGCTGCCAGTAGCTACTCAGTCCAGTATTCAAGTGGGTGATGGCTGAAGGCTGGAGAATTCCTAGAGTCTTTCGGACTTGGAGGGTTGGAAGGCTATAAGGTCAAAGAAGCATAGAAGCTGGAAACAAGAGTGATTCCTAGCACAGCTACAAAAAGAGTCTCTTTTCTTTGGTGGTTTCCTTTTATATGGTCCATTACTGGGAGGTTCCTATGAGATCTACGAAGATTCTAGTCTAGGGCCGGTATAATCCCTTCAAGTGTTTTCAGTTGATCTTTCCAGGTGTGATCTCAGCTGATCTTAGTTGATACCGTGTGTGTCAAGTTGACACCCATGATTAACTATCACAGATGCATTTGTTTTGACTTTATTTAAACACCTATGCCTAAGCAGTACCAGATCCATCTTCAATTCAGATAGTCATCATGTCAGATTTAGGTAAAGAAATAAAGATGACAGCTAATCATGTATCTGAAATGGAATGTCCAGCATACCCACTAGAGCCAGACCTTCAGAAACAAGTATATATCTTACTCTTTATCTCCAAGAATTAATGTATGTATATACATACATTAAAAACATGATTACTAGTTTTCTAAAAATATGTCAACTTACTAATTTAGAAATTCAGTATAAACATTATTACTTTACATTTGGAGCCCAGATATGTAGCCAAATTCAACATGTCAAAACAAATAATAATTGGTCCTCACACATACACCATTTAGCTCCTCAAAGGTTAATTGAATTAAACTGGAATAACTAAGCATTGCACTTTAGACTACAAATAGTAATGATTATTATATCCACAGTCAACCTCAAATTAACAAGTGTTTTGGCATCCTCGATGATAATCACCTTTCCTAATCAGCTTTGCAGTAGCCCCAGTGAGTACTAGTGACCTGAAACATCAAAATGATTTTTTTCTACATAGGATCTATTAATATGGATGCAAATAATATTGTTTTGTATTGAATACATAAAACCTATGGAGCCCACAATTAAAACATTTTCCAACAAATTTGAAGCCACCCTTGGTGATCACACTAAAGAGTATCTACATTTCAACTTAATGACTTGAAATTTTGAATTATATCTTCTATAATTATTTAAAAGGACTGTTTGACATAAACCAAGCTTTGTAGCAGAAAGTTTGAATGAGTCAATGCAAATCTTATTATGGGACATTGATATATTTATTTATTTTTAACTTGTCTTTTTTGTGATATATAAATGTAAAAGAAGATCAAAAATAATAAAAGTAGGAAACAACCTGATTGTTTATTCTGTCAGCAGTCACTAAATATCTACTATCTATAATAGTCTAAGCTCTGTATGTGCATTATCCCATCATGACCAATAAGGCAGTCACTAATCTAACCAACCCCATTTTTAATTTCAAATAAGCTAAATAGTTCCTTCAAATACACCCAGTCTCTAAATGGTGCAGTCAGAAGATTAAATGAAATTTAGAGGTTAAATAACTTCAACAAGCATACCAACTTGTAGGATGGATAGATAAATGAAGATAGAATGGATGGAGAACACTGAAATGGCAATTGTGCAGGTAAATCTAAATGAACATTGTATAAACAATAGCATCCCAAGAGATTTAATTTATGCAGAGTAAATGTACAAGACAAGCATTGTGCTAATGGTGAAAGGAAACAAATAGGATGAAAGTGTTTTTAAGAGCTTTGCATTATCCTGGAAGATAAAAAAAGATGCAGCTTTATAGAAGCTTAAAAAATCAACTAGGAACATCTTAATCTCCTGGATTGACTAAAGGAAAAATAAGAATAAACTGTATATCTGAAAAGCAAATGCTGAAACAGAATTGTGGCAGTTCATCTGCATGGTTGCTGATAAATGACCTCAAATGGCTTAAGGGAACAAGGTTTATTCTCTTACAATTCCTGGTTATAGTTCTTAGTGCAGCTTGATGGGAGAGTGTGCATCAATACGAGGGCTGAGAGAGCTGGCCACACCATCACCACATAACAGCTGAGAGAGGGATAGTCCTTACTTGCCAGACCAGCATGTCTGGCCAAGTGAACAGAAGGATGCCAACTCTCTCAACCAGCTCTCTGTGATTTATTCCAGGGCCTTATCCCACCTACCATAGGCTGGGCCTTCCCCATCAGCTAGACAATCTCTGCAAGTTTGCTCTGGGTTTAACTCAACCATCAACTCTCTACAAATGTGCCTAGAGCTCAAATCCTCAACAGTCAAGTTGACACCTGTGCTTAACTATGACACTCCACTCCTTGTCAACTTGACACAAAAACATAGCACTTTAAAACTGTAACCTTCATTTCTTGTCCCCATAGATGTTAAAAATTATCTTAAAAATATAAATACATTTTATGGACAGATTTAAAATGCTCTCTCGTTAAAACTTCAGTTCCAACATTTTAAAAAGTTCAGTTTTTTAACCTTAAGAGTCTTAAATCAGAATAAGTTAAATACTTTAAAACAGATAAAACATTAAAACAGAAGGATCTCAGAACAATAAGAAAACATTAAAAAGATCCAAGTCCAGCTGCATCCTTTACTTCAATGTCCATCTTCTGCTGCTCATCATGTAATCACGGTGCCTCAAAGATTCTAGGCCTTCCCAGTCCCTGTTTGTAGCTCGAAGTTGTAAAAGCAGAGTTCCTCTGAACCAGGCTGAACCTCCACTCACAGCTGTCCTCAGCATACATCCCACGGTTCTGGCATCTCCAACACTCTGGGTTCACCTCTGCAGCTATAAGCTTCACCTTCTCTTACAGGACTCTATGCCTGCCACTTGGTGCTAAGCTTTTACTGCACTTCATGAATCCTGTAATCACACACCAATACCAGTACTACTTGGGGTATGCTGCCAGATTCCCAAGCGAGTTTGAAATGTAGCTTGGTCCACTCAAGCCACAGCTGTACCAAGATTTGTGCACTGATACTGGAAAAGCCTTTTCTAGGCAGCCAAACATCCAAAGAGCAAGAAAGAGCTTTAACTTGGACTTTTGGCCCTAAAGGAATCTGAGTTTTCAAACCACGAACTTGCCATACAGTGGTATTCACGTCTTCCACTGTCCCTGTGCAAGTCACTAGGTTTTCCTTCATTGATGCTTATTTTTCCAACAATGGCAGCTGTTCGGCTGCTTGCCTTTTCCTAATGCAAATCCTCAAGGCTGTCAACACAGCTCTCCTCTATCAAGCAAACCAGTCCATCATGTGCAAATTCAACTTTGCCAAAGTCCTTATTCCCCTCACACAAATTGGGCCAAAACAATTCACAACTCTCTCGGCATCACTATTTCCAAATGGCCCACCAAACTCTGCAGAACAGTATGGGAAATCCATAAAGTCAAACTTTGTCAAGCAAAACTGTCACATAGATTTATCAGCAACACCCCAATACCTGGATACCAAATTCTGTGGCAGTTCATCTGCACGGTTGTTGATAAATGATCTCAAGTGGCTTAAGGGAACAAGGGCTTATTCTCTTATGATTCCTGGTTATAGTTCTTAGTCCAGCTTGACAGGTGAGTGTGCATCAACACCAGAGCCAAGGGAACTGGCCACATCACCACCACATAACAGCTGAGAGAGGGACCATCCTTACTTGCCAGACCAGCATGTCTGGCTAAGTGTACAGGAGGATGCCACCTCTCCAACCAGCTCTCTGTGATTTATTCCAGGGCCTTATCCCATCAGTTAGACAATCTCTTGCAGGTTTGCTCTGGGTTTAACTCAACCATCAACTCTCTACAAATGTGCCCAGAGCTCAAACTCTCAACAGTCAAGTTGACACCTGTGCCTAACTATGACAAGAATAATAAAAATTACTTGGTAAAGAAAAAACAAATAATGAAAAGTGAATTTAAATCAGTGATTATATTAAATCTAAATTGAATGACCCCCTCCCCCAGCTGAAAGGAAGAGATTAGGCTGGTGAGATGGCTCAGGAGTTAAAGCTGCTGCCTCACAAATAAAAAGACCTAAACTCAGATCTGAAAGTGCCAAATAGAAATGGCAGTGATCTGTTCTTTGGGCCTTGGAGGCAGAGGCTAGGAAATCTCAGAGCAAAATAATAAGGCCTTGGAACAATCTAGGATAATTCCTGAAGTCACACCCTTGGACCTCCATGGGCACACACATTCAAGTGCCCTCCTCTACACAAACCATATTCACAGATTTAAAAAAAAGTTTCAGTCAGAAAGCTGTTGGTTGTCTCCTTGATAGTCACGCCACTATTACATTGGTGGTCACTTGTTGCCATGTGATTTTATTGTAACTTGCAGATCTCATGAGTTGATGAGGCCTGTGATTATTTCTCTCCCCCCTACAGTATTCCTTGGTACTGTGTAAGCTATCTGGCAAAGAGGAAGTTCTCAGATGTATTTTTCCCATATTCTGTGATCCATAAGTGTTGCATCTTTAGTAATAGGGTCTTACTTACAGTGTTTTGGAGAGCAACCAAGAACAATGGCAAAATCCTATAATATTTGGGAGCCTTTGAGTTCTCTCTGACCAACATTTTATCAGGAAATGTCCCATTCATGGATATCAAGGATATTATGGATATTCAAGGATATCAATGCTAGCATCCATATATAACATATGGTGCTTATCTTTTTGTGTTTGAAATACATCGCTCAATATTAAATTTTCCAGTTCCATACATTTACCATCAAATTCCATAATCTTATCCTTTCTGATGGCTGAATAATATTCCATTATGTATATGTACCACATTTTCATTATCCATCCCTTTGTCGATGAGCAACCATAATGTAGAGTACCAGCAACCCAGCAAGGCTTATCCAGAATCAGGCCAACCTGATTTCTCCCCATCCTGAGGCTTAGAGAAACTCACAGAAAAGGGGACAGTGAGATTGTAAGAACCTAAAGATGGGAAGGTCCACCATTGGACAAATGTTTCATTCAAGGCAAGACTGCTGCATCCAAGAACTCACTGCATTAAGACTTGTCACTATTAGACCTGAATAATGACTGACATACCACCATGCCCCCATAGACTATTGAGGAACTCAAGAGTAATAAGAACATACAGTGGAAACCTTGGGGACTAAAGCTGAATGAGTGAAGAAATACCTCTATCAGTAGAATGGCCTGAGGAGAGCCACTTGGTATACCACATAGATCCGAACCACTACAAGCGTACACAAACAGAGGGAACCTTAGGGACCATAGAAGTGGTGGACAGGCAGGAAAGTGGGATGGACTGGAATGTATTGATGAAGAGAAGGGAAGAGGATAAGATGGAGGGGGATGGAGGGAAGCAGGAATAAGTACTCAATATGCTTGTAAAACTAGGAAAGATAATAAAAAAGTTAATATAAAAAGACAGATATTGCTAAAGAGGATTTAAAACACTAAATGATATTTGTAAGAAACATATTTTAAATACAAAGACCGTTATGGTTAGATTCAAGTGTCAGCTTGACAGTCGTAGGCTGTTTGGGGCACAGCTGTAAAGAATAATAACTGGAGCAGACTCTTGAATAAGTGTGCAAGCTGATTATTTAATTGATATGGAAGACCCAGGCCATAGCAGGTAATGCTTTCCAGATATGGACTAGATAACAGGAAGTGCAAGGAGGATGGTCTTGTGCTTCCTTTATCTAGTGTTCACTTGCTATTGAGGTCACCCTTCGAGCATTGTTGCCTTCTCACTACCTGCTACTGCCTCCATCCTTGGGTAACTCAGAGCTTGATCCTTTCCACCTTGCTGCTGTTCCTGCTGCTTTTGGTGCCTGGTTTCACAGGTCTTGCCACTGTTTATTTCAGAAACCAGCTGTTCTTCATCAACATTGGAGGCCATTGTTTCAACCCTCCAAGGAGATAGAGATCAAGACTTTATCCATGAGGCATTTGTGTCAAGAGCAAAGCAGTTATGGGCATCTACTTTGAAAGAAAATGCTTTGACTATGTGAGTTGATTTAATAATATATATGTATATTTATAAGCATATTCTATCATTTCTGTCCTTCCAGAGAACACTGACTAATAAAAAGACACAGAAAAAAATGAAAGTAAAAGAAAAAAGCTCGATTATGCAAAAAGTCAACCCAAAGAATCCTGTCGTAACTATATTAATGGCAGAATCTTAAATTTTTGTGTCAGTAAGTAAAACCTGACAGTAAGTAAAACAAAGCATAAAATTGCAATATCTATAAAGGAATTATAATTCCTACATACAAAAATAATGTTGGTCACAGGGCCAGGGAGATGGCTCAGTGTGTGAAGTGATTGACAGGAAAAGTCAGGACATAAGTTTGCATCCTCAGCATCATGTAGAGTCAGACAAAGCAGCACAGATTTTCAACCTTAGCACTGGGAAGGCCGGCAGAGGCAGATGGATCCTCAGAGCTTGCTGGTCAACCATTCTAGTGGAGCTGGTGAAAAACAGTGAAAGATTCGGTTTCATAAAGTGAAGCAGAGAACAACAGAAGACACCTGACATCAGCCTTTTGTCTCCACACACATACTTACACATGTACATTCACTAACACATCCATGAAGAAGGCACACAAAAATATGCACATATGCACACATCACACAATATTAATATCGGTATAATTAAAAACAATAATGTTGTTAGAATACAGATTTTGTAAAAATATTGTAAATTGGGTTGGAGATATGACTCAGGGGTTAAGGCTCTGTCTCACAAGCAGAAGGTCCTGGGTTCGGATCCCAGGTCCCACATTAAAATACCAGGCAGAAACAGCCACAGCCTGTACTTTCAGCCCTGGTGGGCAGAGCCTGAAAAATTCCAGAGAGGAGCAAGAAGAAAGTAGAAACAATCCAGGATCATCCTTGGTCCTTCACAGGGACATACAGTGCCCTCTGATACACACACACACACACACACACATAATAAATAATAATAACAATAATAAAATAATAATAATTAATGAAGTTAAAAATAATAATGGGTAGTTCAATAACTGAAAGGAAAATAGTTTTTTAAGCATAGAGATTTAAGCCACGGTCCATACTCAATAATTTAATTTCACATATAAAATCTATAATCTCTTGAAATGTATATAGGATATTTACTAAAAATAAACCTTAAGCTTGACAAAATGACAAGTCTCAAATTTCATGGACTGAAATACAGAGAATATAATTTGGTAGAGTGGAATTAAATAAGACATCAATTTTAAAGAGATAAAGGAAAACTATCTAATGTTTAGAAGTTGAAAAACTTACTTCTGAATAATCTATTTATATTTAGGAAAGGAATACTTTGGTCTAAAAATGTTTGCAGCAGAACCCTGAGGACCTTAAGTTTAACGGCAAGAACCAAAACAAAGATCTACACTAATCTACATTCAGAAAGTAGATGAAGAGAAGAAGAAAAGGAAGTGAGGCTGGGCTATAAGGCCCACCCCCAGTGATGTTCTTCCTCCAGTAAGACTCCACTTCCTAAAGCTTCCATAACCTTCCCAAATAGTGTCACCAGCTACAGACCAAGTGTCTGATTACAGGAAGCCTATGGGAGACATTTCTCATTCAAACCATGATAGCCATGATTTGCTAATTTGTTAATTTGGAATTTTGGCAGTGTCCCATAAATCTCTCATGTTCTGCTCATACTTTTTTATATTTTTTATTTTTATTATTTTCTGAATATTCTAATTCCTTTACCTTTTTCTTCAAGCCTTCATCTTTTGTCTTTCTCTTGATCCATTCTATTGACACTTTCCACAGAGTTTTATTTGATTTATTGAGCTTTCATTTCCAAAATACCAATTTATTTTTTTAATTTCAGCTCTTCGTTGCATTCCTGTTTCATATACTGCATTGGTGTCCTTATTTTTATTTGTCAATTTCTTTTTATTCTCTTTGAATTCATTAAGGACTTCTTCAATTTAATTGAAAATTCTTATTTTTTTAATTATTTGTCTGTTATTTCATCTAACTCCCTTTACTGGAACTCATCACTGTAGAACTGGTCATTTCCAGAAGGGTCATGGTGTATCTATTTCTCATGTTTCTTGTATCTCTACTTTGGAACTTTATGCATCTGGGATTGTACCATTGGCTTGATTTTTTTAGCCACATATATTCTTTCTTTTGAAATATTTGCAATGTGTAGGAAACTGAATTAATCACGAGCACCATTGTGAGAGTAGAATACTCACTACAGAACAACCACAACTGGTGGATAGGCCCACTGTGAAAGCACAACAATAGTCAATTTAAAACACTCATGTCTTCAATTCCAGAAGCTTTGGGGGAATAAAGTAGCAGAGGTATTACAGTATGTTCTCTAAGATATTCCTTACTAAAGAAAGGAATGAAGAAAAAGGAAGAATAACTCTAGTGGCTGTAATAAGAAAAACAAAAGAGGGAAAAATAAACAATAGTGAGAACAGTAATGATCAAAGGAAGAATAAAGTCATCCAACTAAAGACAGAGTGAAAAGAAAAGCACAGGAATGCAATCGAGCAACCTGAAACTATCCCGGGGCTCAGGAGGCTGAGCCAGGGAGAATCTCTGCCCCATCCCAGGGCAATCCATGTCCTTTAGAGTAGGGTATCACCAAGGAGAGAGAGAGAGAGAGAGAGAGAGAGAGAACAAAGCTGGACCACAGATAGAAACTAGACATTGAATGAAGGACATGTCAAAGCAAAGCAAAGTGGATGCAGAGAAGTCTGGTTGAACACAGGTGCGGATCCAGCTGTGTGCATTTCCTTGAATGGATGTGGGTTCACAGACTGTCTCTACCTGGTTCCTCTCCTGTGTGCAAGTTCAGTCTGTCTCCACATCATCTTGCCTTTCTTTTCTTTGGCTATTTGAATTTGTATCTTCCAACCCAGATCTTTGGGGATTTCACTTTATGTTGTTTCTCCTGTATCCAGAGAATGTCATCTGGGGCTTTGCTGGATGTCTTTCAATCTCGTGTAGGTATAGGATGAACCAGTGAACAATCTTTTTTGCAAAGATTTTTTTTCCCTCTAGCTATAGGTTTCTCCATACCAGGTCTCAGAATGTATTCCCTGGAAACACCAGACTGTGTTACAGGAACCTTTGCTATTGGAACTTCGGAGTTTTGAAATAAGTAGATGTAATTTTATTTAGTTTGTAGTCTTTGATAGTCTGATACACGTATATTTTAACCTCATGTTAACTTATCTTACCCTCCTCCTTCTCCCACTGAAAAGCTAATTCCCAAAAAGTTTTCCCTCTACTTTTATATATGTTTAGGGAGAGTGTGTGTGTATGTGTGTATGTGTGTACATGTGTGTGTGTGTGTGTGTGTGTGTGTGTGTGTGTGTGTGTCCCACTGAGTTTAATAAGGGTTTCCTATGTTAGCATGTATCAGGACACTTGCTTGAGCATAGACAACACATCAGTGGCTATATCACTGAAGGAAGTGGCTCCTTCCCTGCATTCAACATTAATTGATAGTCCCTCTGGATGGGTAAGTTCTCAGGAGCTCTTCTCCTCCCATGAAATGTTGGCAGGCCTAATCTTGTGCAGGCAAGCCATCTACAGTTAGATAATGGGTGAAACAGTCCTGTCATATCCAGAAGACCAAACAGTGTTATAACTCTATGCCATCCCGGACTTTTCTTCTTTCCATCTCCTTTTCTATGAGTTTCACAGACTGTCAGGGAGACATATATATGCCCCACTAAAGGTCCGGCTCTCCATAGTCACTCATTCTCTGCATCTTAACTGCGTCTCTGTCAAGCCATCCACTTTGAAGAGAAGCTTCTCTGACCAAGACTGGACAGGTCTATGGATATGAAGATAAGTTGCTTAGAAGGCAATTTTATACCATGTCCATTGAGCAAAATAACAGTAGTAAGTTCTCCCTTTAGGACCTACAGCCTACACATCCAAGGGCTCTTGACTAGATTTAAAGTTCCAGACATAAATTCTCACTGTGAAGTAGGCCTAAATTCAGTCAGAAAGTGGTCAGTTGCCCCTATAACACTCATGTCACTATAACACCAATGGACACACCTTGCCAGCCCCATTACTATTATAGCTCTTAGAGTTCACAGCTGAATAGTTCAATCAATATTTCCTTTTCCCAGTGCATGCATAGCACCTTCTGGCAATATAAGAGCTACTCGGAAGTAAAAAATGCTTTGAGTCCATTCCAGCTAGAGTACTCCATGTTCTGTGAAAAAGAAAAAGTGTGGTGTTTTCTTTTATAGGGACTTAACATAAGGTTCTGGTGAGCAGAAAAGAGGAATCACAATAGCCTATATTGTTTGGGGGCTTCTGGAACCTCCCTAATCAGCAGCTCATAGGGAGATGTCCCATATCTAGCACCGGTAGTTTTGTTTAATAAGCTATGGCATCTGAGAGAGCGGTCAAAGTAACTTCGGCAGGGGGCATTTTTAAATGCCTTCTTGCCGGTGTTGCAGTTGATTGCCAAGAAGACACGATTTTTCTGGTACTTTTGATACATGGACCGCAAGGTTCCTTTCTTGTTGTATTGCTAATTTGGATTGTGCTACTTCCAATGTTGACTGATTGATTGGGTTTTTGAATCTTTGGCATTTTCTTTTTCCCTTTTATTTACTTTTTGCCTTTTAATAGTTTCATAAAGTGAATTTAATGAAGTCTCTGCCCCTCTACTTGCTGGCATAGTTGCTCTCTCTCTCTCTCTCTCTCTCTTTCTCTCTCTCTCTCTCTCTCTCTCTCATTTGATACTGAAAGAACAGAAGTACAGAGCGAACTCTTCAGATTTCTTTTTTTTTTAATTTAGACAGGGGATGTGAGTGAGCATGCATCGTATGTGTGTGGAAGTCAGAGGACAACTTCGCAGCACCCATGGTCTCCCCTACTCTGCGGTTGCAGGGATCAAGCCTGGGTTGTAAGATAAGCACTTGTACCTGCTGAGCTGCTTGCCAGTCCCAGTACGAACCTTCTGACGTTCTTAAACCATTGCTAACCCTCTTCAGTTGCCCTCAATATGCATTCTGAGAAGGCATTTCCCACTTGGGGATGAGCCGGAACCCCAAGTTATTTTCCAGAGGGTAGTAGTTGCTGAATAGATGTCATCTGCCATCTTCTCCATTCGGTTCCCCTAATTGACTGTTCCAAATATTACTTTAACTCTAAACTGAGATAACTTCTGTCAGGGTTTGAAATGTGTCCCCACAGTCTCACATGTTTGGGAAGGTCGTGGCACCTTTGAGAGGTGGGTCCTTGCTAGAGGAAGGCGGTCACAAGGGATGGGCCTTGAGGTGGATTAGTCCCACCCTACCTCCTGGAGAAGTCTACCTTTGCAGCAAGCAGTCTGGTAGCTCTTGGCCTCTCAGATGGGTGTGACAGTAACTTGTCTTTAGCTTCTGCCAGCCAGCCATGCTGCCTCCACCATGAAGGACTGTATCTAACCCTAAGCTAAATAAATCTCCCTTTTTCCCTTAAGTTGCTTGACTTTGGGTGCTCTCTCACACCAATAGTTAAGAGTAACTGCTACAAACTCACTGATAAATTTAATGCCATTATAAATACAATACAGAAATACAATATTTTCACTCAATTTGTAAGACAGAATAATCTCAATAGTAAGTTAACAAAAAGAAGAAAAACATAGGCTCAAACTTCTGAACAAAATTGAAAACCAGTACCTGAGATAATAATCAAATCCAGTGGCATGTAAAAAGACTAATATATCATGACAAACAAAGTTTATTGCTTGCACACAAGGAAGATTTAATACTATAAAATCAATCAGTATAATTCATCATATTATCAAGTGAAAGGAGAAAAACATGGTCATCTTAATAAATGGAGATAAATCATTTTATGAAACTCATTTCTTTTTCAATAGAAAATCACTCACCAAAGAGGATCCAGAAGAGTAGTTTCTTAGTCTGAGCAATGATAACTTTTCAAATGATATATCTAATCAAAGTTTAAGATAAAATATTGATTGCTTCCATCCTGAAATCTACAAGGAAATAAGTATTTCATCATGCTACTTGCATGCTTAGCCAGTGCAAGAAGTCAAGAAAATTATGTCAATATGTAAAAATAGGAAGAAGACAAAAAGCTCCATTATTTATAATGACATGATTGTATGGGTTTAAGAAAGCTCAAAAGAGTCTTCAAATAAAATATAAGAAAATCAGCAGTCCTGGGATACAACATAAGTCACAAAGTCAAATAGATGCCTATAAAAATTATTGTGAAATCAGGGACAATGATACACAAAAAGAATGAATGAAATAGAAAAACAATCTTATATAGATATGTGCACGTGTGTGCATTTGCATATGTGTGTAAATGAATGATGTCATCTGGGCATACATACAAAAAGATATGAACCATAAACATTATCTCATACTGTATATAATTTGTTATAGATGCAACATATACACAATTTTTTTCATCTTTTCTCTTTTTCTTTTTTAGTTTTACAAGCATATTAACTACTAATCCCTGCTTCCTTCCATCACTCCCATCTTCCTCCCTTCCTCTCAGCAATCCATTCCACTCTCTCTTACTCTTCTGCTTGGCTGCTTCTATGGACTCCAGGACACAAATTTTAAGCTGAGAATAAACCTTTTAGGAAAAATGATGAAAAATATTTAGAACTTTAAAGTAGGCACAAATTCCTGAAACAATGGCACAAAATTCACTAAGAAGAAATAAGACATTTATAAGCTATAACTCACCACCCTATCTCAAAGCTGGGAGAACATCATGGAAAAGGGGGTGAAAAGATAGCAAGAACCCGAGGTGATAGAGTAGTTGGCCAGACATGAACTCCTGGATATGAAGGGGCTACGATATACAACTTCATGGCAGATATGTATACTCTCACAAGTTGCACAGGAACTGTCTTTGACATTTTACCATGAAAGCAGAAAAATCTCAAGAAGCTCCATACCTCTCTGAGGTACTGATGAGGATGGTGGGGATGAAAAGGAGGATGTGTTCCTCATGGTTAACCCACTGATCTATGATACTTGCTGGAGCATAAATAATGTCAGGTATATGTCATTAAAGACAAACTACATGAAACACAGTGGAACACACAAGTGAAAAGACTTGAGTCTAATAGAGAAGATGAAAGGCTGAAAGGAGAAAAGAAGAGAGGATGAAATTGGAGACTAAGTGGTGAAAATATCACAAATTTACTATATACGTGATATTAAAAATAAAAGAGAATGAAAAATAAAACGTATTGACAGAGAAAAATAAGATATTCTATATTAAAGTTGAGAATTTCAACTAATAATGATGGTTAATATTAATTTTCAGTCTGGCACCTAATAGGCAGCAGACCTCTGAGCCCATCTGAGAAGGATTTTCTTGATTAAGGCTAACCTCTGAGCATGTCTATGAGGGATTGTCTTGATTGCATAATTGATATAGAAGATCTAGTATAAAATTAGATGATCTCATTCCCTAGGCAGGATTCAGAATAGTGTAAAAATGAAAGTAAGTTGAGCACAGACAAGCATGCATGTACTAACTCATTACTCTGTGTTCCTGTTGTAGATGTGATACTACCAGCTACTTCCAAGTTTTTGTCACTAGAACACCCTCATAATGATGAAGTACAATCAGTGTTAGACCATTAAAATCTTTTCCCACTAAGTTACTTGGATCAGATATTTTGTTGCAGGAATTTGTGATAATACTAAAACTCTATTCAAAACTAAACATTAAAATAATAGAAACGCAAGTTTAAGAATGAGAGATGAGATTTGTATGTCATGTATATAGCAAAGGATTCAGAAAAACAAATCCATTTTTTGCAAATGTTCAAGAAAGTACACCAGTCATTCTGTAAAATTATATGTCCAAATGATCAATTTGCATAAAATGGTGTTTAACATCAATAAGCATGAAAAAATATAATTTAAAAATCTCAGTGATATGCTAATTTACACCACCACAATAATGTTTTAAATGTTTATAACACCATATTCAGAGAGGGATGTAGAGAAGCAGGTACTTCCATCATTCCTTTTGGGTGTGTAAGTACTTTAGAAATACTGTAATATTTCTTACAATTCAGAAATTTTACTCCTCATTATTTTCCCTTCACATCAAAAATTAAAACAAGGATTTCATGTTCGTAACTACACAAATATTATCACTTGAGGTTACTTTCTTTATATATGGCGTGCACAACAAGGCATACTACTTACTGTTTTTCCCATTGGGAATATTTTACCTCTCCCACATCCTTAAAGACACATAGACATCACTCCACAGAATGCCTGTAATGAAGCCACCAACCACACTGGGCTTGCGTTCATTCAGCCTTACAGAAATCTTTACTGCTTTGCTCTTCTCCCACTACTCCTGTGGAAGACCATCTTTATCTGAATCTGAGGGAGATATGCTTGTATAACCACGGTGTCTGAAATGCATGTCTGTATTACCAGCTCATTCCCTCTCATGTCATCCATGTGGATATTCTCTAGTTTATAGATTGTTGTTCAACCCATTCAACTTTCTGACCTAATAGACTTTTGTGATTTAGTAAACATTACCCATTTTGAAATGGGTATTTCCATATGCATTGTGACTTAGTGTTCCATGGTCTACTTTACCAACCAATCATGATTGATAGGGCCTAATAACATATCATGAGCTTTTTCTAGATGGGATTGTGTTGTATACAGCAGATTACATACCCAGAAGCCCAAGAATCTGAAACATTATGAACTCTGTAATTCATATTTTCTCACCATTTGCAACTCCAATTTCATAGGGTTTACTGTATGACACAGCACATCACATAGTACAGTTTGCTGGAATCTGCTAGGCAGCCTTTTCCTTCCTGAGCCTCAACCAAAACAGAAAGCATAATGTGCCACCTGTTTTTAAGCCTGAGAAATGTATCTTGGTATGGAATGTTGTTACCTGAAAAAGTAACCCTTCTTTGTAATGGGAGTTACACACTGCAGCATTTTGTCTTTTACTTTGGATCTCTGCAAAGTTTGCTAAAATCCTGTGTCCCTGAGCCTTTGCAGGATTTATTTCTCATCCTTTGGAGCTCGTATGCTTCCTCACAGGCTCAAGATATAATGACTGTTCTGCCTGGTCAGTGTCGTACTCTCTCTGCTGCTATAAGACAATATTCAAACACAAGTTAAGGCAGAAAAGGGAAATGTTTTTGGTTTACAGTTCCAGAGGGGAGGAAAAGATGGACTGGCTGGCCGAGGCCTGAGGAGAATCATTCACCACAGACATCATGGCGTAGAGAGAGCCAACCTGTAAAGTGCGAGAGAAGACCTCTCTCCTAGAAGCAGGCCAGACTTAAGGCTCACCCCCATGATGTGCCTTGTCCCGCATGGCTTTCACCCTCTAAAGTTGCCGAAACCTTCACAAACATATACTAAGAATTCAAATACATTACCCTGTAGGGAACGATTCACATTCAAACCCTGATGAGCGAATTACCATGAATTGATTTGATTGATGTGAATAAGTGCTGTTTGCAAAGTAAAAGGCATTCAAGATGATGGACACTCATTATCCTCAGTAACGACCACATCATCTGAAGAAAACATTCTCAAAATCAATAAATGCCTTACCATGTCCTACTACTATTGTGCAAGCTCCAACAATGATATCAGCTAGCAGAATAGCTTTGAATAAGGGCTAACAGCTGATGATTTTATATTTCTATACAGTCATCTGGTTTTTTCAAGGGTAGGCTGGCTGAATTAAACAGACATATGATACAGGCCACCAGCCTTTTAGATTTTAATGGGCCTATCCAATTCATCCTGAGCTTGAATACCAATCCTATTTGCTTCCTTAACTAAGGCAAGGAGTGATTTCAACAATTTTCATTTTGCTTCCACCATTATTACAGCTCTTACCCTACAGGACACACAGTACTCAGTATCAGGGTTACTCTACCTGCCACGCGTATCGATCCTAGTGGAATGTTTAGGATTAGGGGAATTACTGTGAATGGGTTTGTGAATCTGGTTATCTCACAATAAGTCAGGGCTTAGTTACTAGTCCACTCTTTACTTGGCTCAGCTGTGCCTCCATTCTAACAAGGTCATAAGGACACTTCATGTTTCTGGTTATCAATGTCAAGTCATACAGTTTGTCCAAAAATCCTTACAACATTGTGAAATCCCCTTATTCCAACACACATTCACCAAGAAAATGGCTTTCAGTGTCTTTGGGAAAGAGCTGCAGAAACCATCACAATCCACTCTGGCTGTAGTCTTAACAGTGCTCTGGGGACCTTAAGTCATACTTAAGTCCATGGGATCCAGATCTAGAAATATGGTCATGTCCAAACCAAATAAAGAAGCAAGAGTTTTGTTGTTGGGAAGATTTATTTTATTATTTATTATAGAGGCAACACATATTTCTTAATAACTGTCCATTTTTGTGAAAAGGGACACCATGTTCCTTCAATCATAACCATACTTTATACAAGTAACATTTCTTTTTACACTCACACTTAAGATCTTGTGGATAATTGATGAAATGGTCGACTGGTCTTTATTGCTTCAGGTCGATCATCTCCAAGGGTGATAACAAGCCTGTCGGCCTATAGAGGAGAACCACACTGACCTCAGCTGATGCCGACGCTCTTCCTATCCACATGCCCCCAATGGCCTTGGTGAACAGTGTGTCATCGTGAAACTAAGTCTATGGTGAAGAAGTGTGTGTGTCTGTGAGTACAGGTGTGTGCTTGTGAGTGTAGGTGTGCCCACATGGAATCAAAGAACAGCCTCACATGTTAATCCTTGCCTCTTACTTGTTTGAGACAGGGTCACTTCACCTCTGTGAAAGCCAAGCTAGCTGGCATGGTGCTGCATTTTTCTGTCTCTTCCTCCCATTTCCTGTAGCTGTATGAGGGGATTACATAAGCTTGTGCCACTGCATCTGACTTTTAAGTGAGTTCTGAGGATCCAAACTCTGGTCTCCAGGTTTGTGCAGCAAATGCTTGTACCTATGGAGCCGTCTTTCCTGTACCCTAGGGTAAGTCTTTGAGCCTCAGGCATCCTGTAAAGAATATTATAGCATACTGAGATCTCTGAACTTTTTTATTCCTTTTCATTTGCTGTGTTGTTCACACGTTTCATCTTTATCAAGACCACTACTCTCACCAGGCTTCTGAGATTCTTCCTAGTTTCTGACCTTTTCCATGTCCTGGGCTTTTTCCCATGGTGTTAAATCCTGTTTCAGAGAAGTGCTCTGGACAATGAATGCTCATTTATTGTCTTTACTCATTGAGACTTCAGGCTGGTCTCTTCTAAATGGATGTTTCTAGGATGTTACCAGTAGAGGATTCAGTATTTATGTTAGGAACTGTTTACCCATTTACTACTAAGGAGTCTTTCGGTGGAGAGATGTTGCATATGGCCTGGACCCTAAACTACATCCTACTGACTAAATTTCTGTGTCACCTAGGGAACTCTGAAAAGTAGATATCATGGCAGAATTAGAAATACAAATGTAGATGGTAAGTGTGTTGGGAATCTCAGAGCAGGGGTGGCAAAGGAAAGAACTCAGCAAACTTCCTGGAAGAACTACAGGATAGTGAGGGATCATGTCAGAAAAAAAAAAGTGGACAGCTCTTGAGGAATAACATCCCAGACTGTCCTCTGATGTCCACATACATGAGTACACAGGTACTTGTACACACAAACACCACCCAGAGACACAAGAGCTTGCTTTCTTTCTCTTTCTTCCTTCCTTCCTTCCTTCCTTCCTTCCTTCCTTCCTTCCTTCCTTCCTTCCTTCCTTCCTTCCTTCCTTCCTCCCTTCCTCCCTCCCTCCCTTCCTCCCTCCCTCCCTCCCTCCCTCCCTCTCTCTCTCTCTCTCTCTCTTTCTTTCTTTCTTTCTTTCTTTGTGTGTGTGTATCAGAGGGCACTGTGTGTCCCTATGAAGTACCAAGGATAACTTCAGGAGGTAACTTCTACCTGCCTTCTGTTTCCTTCTGAGATTTCCATCAGGACCAGAAGTGCAGACTTTCACCCTTCCATCTAGCTCTTTTGCGTGAGACCTGGGATCTAAATTCAGGACCTTCTGCCTGGGTGGCAGAATCTTAACCCATGTGCCATCTCTCTAGCCCAAGAGATTTATTTTAAAATAATTAACTGGGGAACAAGGGAAGGTGTACAGGAATCAGTGTTGAACCTTATGCTTTCATGTGGTTCTAACCCTTCCAAGGGGGGGAGGCACAGAATGAGAATTTAGTCAAAAGAATCTCAGAGTGCATTAAAAATCAGATAAGGTCTTGGCCAGATGTATAGGGGCCCCAGAACAGGACCTTTTCATGAGAAGACTCTTGTATTGACACAGAAAGAGCTACTCTAGAGTGATAAACATATGTGGTCTTTGGCTGGGATCAGCTCAGAGACAGACTTGTGTTGATTTTAATCATCAACTAAAGGCTGGAAGAACAGCTTTTAGAAGTCATCCTGTAACTCCACTCCTCCTAGGAGGTGTTCTCAATGCTCCAAATGAACAGTGCATTTGTATGCCTAGAACATTCTATGTTCTGACCTACAAATTAGTCACATAAGTGTGCATGTACAATAATAACTATCCTAGTCATATACATTAAATGTGCTTAAACATACCTTTAATGCAAATATGCTAAACAAAATATTCAGAATTAAAACCAAATAGCACTACCTAAATGACCAGGAACAATCTTGTTGTGGAAGCAATTGATAGTCTGGTTTTCATTTTTATTGTTCAAACAATTCCCTCATTTCTTCCACTATGCTCCATGTAACCTTAAAATAGTGAATTAGGGGCTGGAGAGGTGGCTCAGGCGTTAAGCCTCTGCCTTGCAGGCGGAAGGTCCTGAGTTCAGATCCTAGACCCCACGTATAGACACCGGGCGGAAGCGGGGGCGGCCTGCGTTTCTGGTCCTGGTAGGGCGGAGCTTGTGAATTTTGGAGCAGAGTAAACAAGGAGGAGGTGGAGGCGTCCATGGTGGTTCCCGAATTCGTCCGTGGTTCTACACACACATACATACATACCCACACATACATACACACACGCGCACACATGCATACACGCACAATTGAATAAAAAAAATTTAAAAAAATAGTGAATTATTTCTACATGCGATCTAGTAACTGAAGACAAGGACTTCTTTTTTGAAACATAATATTCTTAGGACTAGATATCTATTTTTTCATGCATGATTTTAATCTAGAGCAAAGCATATTGTCTAATGTGTTCTGTGGGGTTTCTGCCCAGTCCTGAGGTCTGATTGCTGCTGAAATAGAAAGAGAGTTGCTGATATTTCAAGTCCTGTAGTGCAAAGTCTGTATCTATTCAGGCACTTTAGATAGAATTTGGATCAGTAGACTGTAATATTGGCCAAGATACATTCCCGGCCCTGTTGATTGAGTTCCATTATCTGCCTGCCTTGACAGTCACAACTCAGAGTCTTTAAATTAAAAAGAAAAATCATCGCAATAAATGGAAACATAAATAGCAGAGTGTGAAATTCAATGCCAGTTAGAAAGCAGCTACCATAACTGGAAGTAGTTGCCTTCAGTTCTGTCAATTTAACCACTGAATCTCTGCTGTAGGTCTCCAGAGAAATCCATTGTTCATGGCCCTTTTCTCCAAAGATAAGATCAAGGCATGCTCATAAGCATGAGAATAGCCCTGGTCTTAAAAAGGAGAGAAAAAAAAAATAAATTAGGAAGTATATTTGGAATTCTCCAACTGCAAACTTTTGTATGGAAGATTTTGAAGAATAAAACATTAAAAAAAAACAAGGAGGAAGTAGAAGAACAATTTTTATTACTATTGGGTATTCTAGTTTTCTTCTTCAAATTTCACAAATGTCCCTTCGTTAATGAATAGTTCATTAATAAAAAGTCAAAAGTTAAAAAGTGGTTCACGGGCTGGAGAGGTGGCTCAGGGATTAAGCCTCCGCCTTGCAGGTGAAAGATCCTGAGTTTGGATCCCAGATCCCACGTATAGACGCCAGGCGGAAGCGGGGGCGGCCTGCGCTTCTGGTCCTGGTAGGGCGGAGCCTGTGAATCCCGGGGCAGAAGGAGATGGAGGCGTCCATGGTGGTTCACGAATTCGCCCGTGGTTCTACACATACACAGACACACACACAGACATACACACGCGCGCACACATACACACGCACATGCGCACAGTTGAATAATAATAATAAAAAAGTGGTTCACTGTGCTCTGTCTGTCCCCCCAAAAAAGATGATCCCCAGATACCATAAATGAAATTGTAAGAAAAGAATTGCCCTTCTAAAATGTGTTTAGATGGAACTAGTTTTCAAAATGCAATTAGAAAGTAATAGTGAAGTTAATAGTTATGACATAGATTCAGCCAACATTTTCAAAAGGATTTTTTTCTTGCCTACAAAGCTGACATTATTTAGGCTGAATGTCAAGAAATACACCTTGTTTCTGGGATGCTACTTCCAGAGAGAAGTTTGGAAGTTGGCTGCTGCAGGTTAGGAGGACAAGCTGTCAGACACATATTTTTTTAGGCATTTTGTTAATTAAAGATACATTGTGATCCAGCTCCTCAGAAAGAATGATTCAAAGGAGTGACCTTCTATTGACAAGGGAAAATAAATTTGGAAGAAATTGTAATATCCTATAAAAAATTTCATATATCATTGAAGACAATGGAAAGCAAAGCTAAATAGATTGGGCTTGGAGCTTTTTGTAATCATGTCCGCCAAAACCGTTCCAGTCAGTAGTCTAAATATACCACAGATGAGGACAGATTTACCACTTGACTTCACTGAATAACAATCTCCAGGCTTAAAGGAACCTTTGTGAAATGGAAAGAGGAAAGCTGAATGTAATCTGATGTTTTTAAAAACAGTGTGTTGCTTAAACACAAATTCTCAGAATGCAAAGTCTAAGGACAAAGAAAACTGTCTTGACTATGCCCTGAATTTAGAAATAGGAAAAAAAAAATCATTTGAAACAGCACCTAGAAAGGCCATGGAGCATTTTCTGGAACGAGAATATAGAATGCAGAAATGCCTAGGGCTTTGGCTTGGAACTGTGTCTACACAACAAGACCTATTTAATCATTCTGAGGCTGTTGTCTTTTTGTTTAAAATAATCCAATAGTTGCAAAATCAATCTGAGACCTTCATGGCTTATGTGATCTAATTTTTAAGAAGGAAAAAAAGTCAACCCAACTGCATTTGCTGATAAGCCATTTCCATTATAAAACATTGTGTAATTAAGGTAAGTGGGAAATATTTGTTGTTGTTCTTATCTGATTTAAATCCCTCTTCTATAAAATTTGCTAGAATACATGCAGACCAAATTAATAAACAAATGATACCAACTTCTATTTTCAGACACTCTTTGAGAAAAACTGTTGGCCTTAGCTGACAGCTGTAAAACTGACTATTGCCAGGAACTGAAACCTTGAATACTTGTAATATAATCTATATATGTTTAGGATGAAATGATTAACTTGTTCCCCCTGCTTCAAATGGAGCATACATATTTTATAGAACTTGGAGGAGAAAAGACAGTATATATGTAATATGAACCAACCACAGATTAATGGGTTTCTGAAAAACGAGATGTTTCCAGCTATCTCATAACCCTGCTTTCCCCTGTGGACTGCAGGGAAGTCTAGCACCATCTTTTCCCAGCAACCATGAAAATCACTCACAGACATGGAAGCTGAAAACATTAGGTGGTTTAGAGTGTAGGAGAGTTATACCTCCAGTCTTTCCTCTTTAAATTCAGATGTTGGAAATCAGAGATTAAAAACAAGAGCAATGCAAAAAAAATGTAACTGAAGATATACATAGCAAGACAGAAAGTTCCTATATGAAAAAAGTTAAATATTTTTAAAATTTTTATTATGGGGAGAGAGAATGCATGCCATGGCATAGGAGTGCAAGTCAGAGATAACTTTCAAAACTCAGTTCTCTACTTTTATCATGTGAGATTCCAAGAATTGAACTCAGGTCTCCAGGTTTGTAAACAGGTGACTTAGCTGCTGAGATATCTCACAGACTCCAGGAATTAAATTTTTAAATTTTAAACAATCATATACACAGAGGTGCAAACTCCATCAGCTCTTGCCCTTGAAGTTAACCAACATGAAATATGGATTAACTGGACTAATTGGAAAGCTAATAACGAGAACCTGGCCCTGCAAAGGAGCAGAGCGAGCAAAAGAAAATGCAGAGAAACCAAACCAATGTGAGGTTTTTCTCCCCATAGTTAGATTTGAGTGGCATTTATCACAACCCTCGAGATGTGTGAGTGCAAATGTCCCCACACCACTCTGGTTTGCTGCCAAAAATCACAATCAGCAACAACTGTATTGAAAATTAACTAATTCCAAGTCTCCCACTCCAGCTGCCCTTCATCAAGTGATAAGTTTTCCTCTGTCTCACTTCCTGGACTCACAGTTTGGGTTGCTGCCCACAGCATGTGTGACGTGTCCCTTCCCCTTCACCATCTTGTGCTCTACCAACACATTTCTCTGTCACTTCAGTGGGTATAGCCACCACCTCCACCTTTGAAGACCTGCCCCAGGCCCAAGATGGTAGTCACTGCATTTTGAACAGAAACAAAGAAAATGATCTTCCTCCAAATTCTGTCTTCACCATTGTATCACGTGGTCTTGGCATAGACCTGTGTCACAGGTCTGTGTCTGTCAAACAGAAGTCACAAAGGTCGCTTGCCTTGTCTCTCCACTCACTGCTGCCTTCTGCTCTTATCAGCCGGTCCTCTACTTCCCTTTCAGCGGAAACAAAATAAATCAGGAAAGCAGTCATGCACTGTCATGGCCACCCACGAGAAGTCCTATCATATTCAGTCACACCCTCTGGATTGTTTTATACGTCATGGTTGCTTATGCGAGATTGCTCTCAGAAAGATGGAAAGATGATTCATAATGGTATTAATCTCAGGAAGGCAAAGTTCCTGCCTTCCTGAGGCAAAAGCATCCAAGGTTTTTGTTGTTGTTGTTTTTTTTTTTTTTTCTCCAGGATGCAGGCTTTCTGAAAAGAGGGAGGGGCATTGGGGCTCCTCACTAAGGAAGTACACGGAATAATGCAGTGGTGAATTTGCCTTCAGTCACAGATTTGGAGGGCCTCACAAAACACCTAGTCGGAGGTCTCCAGAAACCTGGCTTCTGTTGTGTTATGTGTTCTGTTTTGTTTTTGACTTTTTGTTCTTAAGACAGGCTGTCCCAGAACTTTCTGTGTGGCCCAAACTAGACTTAATACTCACCATTCTTTCCCTCAGACTCATTAATGGGATTACAGGCAATAACTACCACATCTGGGCTTTTTTATTATTTTTTTACATGCAATGTATGTGTGTTTGTACACATGTGTGTCGCATGTGGTTGGTATATACGTATGTGCAGGATATGTACAAGAGAGTACTTAAGCGTATGTGTGCCTGCAGAGGCCCAAGGGTGGTAT
Source organism: Typhlomys cinereus (assembly GCA_023101885.1). Classification (NCBI taxonomy): domain Eukaryota; kingdom Metazoa; phylum Chordata; class Mammalia; order Rodentia; family Platacanthomyidae; genus Typhlomys; species Typhlomys cinereus. The sequence goes on from JALPQD010000335.1 coordinate 102,933, forward strand.
CAGAAATCATCCTGGATTACTCTTCCACCAGGCTGCTTTGCTCTGGGTTTTCTACGGCTCTGTCTTCGGGACCAGAATTACAGGCAGCAATATTTGTACCTGGTACTTTTTCATGACATCTGGGGATCTGAACTCAGGTCCTTTTGCCTGCAAGGCAAAGTCTTTAACTCCTAAATCATCTTCCAAGTTTTTTTTTAATTTTTATTTTTAAGGAAGACATATATGTGATCCAATTTTGAATTATGTATCCCAGCTTTCTCACTTACACAATAGAAAGAAAAATAAAACAATATTCATGAATGAAGGATAAATGAAATAATCTTACCAAGGATGTGCCACAGATATGGTAGGGGTCAGTAACCACTATTTTCTATTCTCAATAGCAAAGATGTAGACACAGGAGAGCCCAGGGCTGACTTGAAAAGGTTAACAACACCTTTAGAGAGTCTATCCCTGAAAGTCCCTTTAAAGGAAAGTTGGAACAGACATTCTAAAGGAGGGGAAACTCTACAAAGACGTGAAGACAGATCCTCAGGCATAGCAACTTGTTGCCCCAGGGCTGGGGGCTGAGTCAGGAAAGGCCTGAGCTGCAACTGGGGCAGCTAATATGTAAGAAAAGAGAGTGATAAATGCTCTTTTCTAAGCAGTCTTTTATATGATTCATCTTAATGCAAAAAGAACTCTTGCTCCATCTGGAAGGCATAAGCAGGCCTGTTTTAAAGTTAAGAACCACAATAGAGTCACATTCAAGCCATGGAGGAGTGGGGCGTGTGAAGCTCATGGACCATGAAGTGACAGGTGTCTCTGAGGCTGAGTATATGTGGAGGGGAAAAGCAATTGCAGACACTTTGAGGATTCTGAAATTCATCTTTGTAGCTGGACTGGGAGGGGCTTTCTTCATTCCCTGAAGATGAGCAAAGAGGAGGGAGCATGGGCACTGGAGAGACACAGACCTGGGTTCCATAAGTCTCACAGATAGTCCTAAGGAAGTAGCTGATGCCACACCAGCTGGTACTTCCAGGGTGGTACATGCTAAAGTCTGTACAGAACCCCCGACTGCTCAGAAACGCACAGTTCACCTGTTCACGCATCAATTCGACTGAACATTACACACTGACACATTCCACACCCCTGTGGAAATAAGGCTCCCTGGGCATGTGGAAGGTGGTTGTGGGGCCACCTGAAGGCTTCGTCCAAGCTTTTTGGAGGTATCTAGGAACAAAGGGATCAGAGCCGAGCTAAATCCATGACTAGGAAAACAAGGGTTAAAAAAATAGTGATAGAAGAGACATGGTAGAGTGAAATTTTGATAGTTCTAAATATGAGATCTTTCTTTTGACTTCCTTTTTGTAATTCTATGAACTTTTGCTTATTGTTTGACAACTTCATATGTGTACTGTCATGCTTTGAATGTAAGTTGTTCCCCACAGGGTCATGTATTTGACTCCTTAATTGATGTGTGGGCAGGTTGTGGCAATATTTAAAGGTGGATCCTTGCTGGAGGAAGACACAGGGGGTAGACTTGAGGTTGGTTAGCCCTGCTCTGCTTCCACGGGTAGTCTGCCCTTGCGCTCTGCAATTTCCTCTCTTAGTGATGTCTACAGTGACCTAAGCAGCACCCACCATGCTTTCCCTGCCATGATGCACTGTTATCTCTGCTCTGGAACCAGAAGCCAAGGTAAATCTCCCCTTTCTCCATTTAAGCTGCTTTGCACTATCTCACAACAGAGAAGAGTAACTGTGTCTTGATCATATCCACCTTCACACCCCTCCCACTTCCTTGAGCCCTTCTAACGTATTCCCCCACCCACCTTCATGTCCTCTTTATTTATTTTTAATAACTCACTGGGCCCCATCAGTACTGCCCAAATGTGGGTGGGTGGGTGGATCCATTGAAGTATGGGCAACCTTCCAGACACCACATCCCTGAAGAAAAATGACTGTCCCTGCCCCAGCATCCACCAATGGCCACTAACTCTTAGCTATCCATGAGCCCCTCTGCCATCTATGCTAGATGTGTCTGTCTGTACCTTGTGTTGATCTTGTGCAACTATCACAGTCTCTGTGAGTTTCATGAGTGCAACAGTCAGGTCACACCCTGAACGCAATGCTTCACAGGAGTCCTTCCTGTCCTCCGGCTCTTCTATTCTTTCTGCCCCTGTTCTGTGACGTTTCCTGAACCTTGGGTGAAGGCACTGAGAAGGATGTCTCATTGAAGCTGTATACTCACCCATTTCTTTTGAGTTTATGGTCTTTCCCTAACTTGGTCCAAGGTGAGCCATTTACACAAGAAAGAATGAATGATTAAGGTTGTGTTTGATTTTGAGGTAGAAAATGGAAACAGTTGAGTTACTGCCGACATAATTAAAATGGATAATTACTGAAATCTCAAAGGCAGCCAAATGAGGACATTTCTGAGACACTAACACACCCCTATGGCCTGTACCAGCGCCTGCATGGCACTGCTGCATTGGTACTGGGCTCAGGTTCTGTCCCATCTCAGTCAAGGTCACGGGCCAGTCTGTTCCATTTGGCTGCTGATACTGTTAACCATTGCCTGTGCTTCTGTAAAGTCCTACTTTTGCTCCATCCCTGCCTTGTGTTTGTTCAAAACAGCGATACAAACTAAACTCAGGACAAGTCATTGGAACGTGATCTCGACTCCAGATGCTGGCATTAAACTCTGCTGATGAGAAATTACTCCAAAGTTACTCCTACAACAGATCCTGATATCAAAACTTGGAAGTTCTGGCAGCGTAGTGGTTCATTAACATGCTAAACCCCTTTACTGTCTGCATTGGAAGAAGGCAAGTACTTCCTTCATACTAGATGAAAATGTAGGGGAACAGATCCCCTGTCCATGTAGCTCTGCAGTAGATTGATGACATCACATCCACTGAGGCACAGGGCCCTAGAGAATAGAAGAAAGTAGAGGGGACAAGGGAACACGGAAACTATTTGTCATGTTGTATGATCAATTGTTCTCTGGGCTTCAGTCTCATGTGGGCATGTATGTTACAAAGCTGATGCTAGGCTTCTGAAAACTCTAAAGAGAATTGTCTTTCATTGTTTCTTCTATTTGCGTCATTCACAATCATACCTAAATCAAGTTGGTTGTGAGGCAAAATAAGCCTTGAGTTCTAGCTTCCTTGGGCCACTCTTGGCTCCAAGTAAGTACAGAAGATCAAAGCATACCTGAGGAGCTGGGATACAGTTAGGAGGCAGCTTTGCATTAAGGGTTGTGGACATACCCCAGTTGGAAGTCAACTTAGAGTCACTCTGGGGGCTCAGAAGGCTTCTGATCACCCATGAGAGAGAGCCAGGGAAGAAGACATGTAGAGCACATGTTGCACTGAGCGATACAAGGGAGAATGAAGCAACGGCAACCAGATGCATCGGAGGGAGCATGCAGGAAGGGGCACTATTCCAGAGACTACTGCAACTAAGGACCTGATTTTACTTTCACTGTGAGGTCTTCTAGGCCTCAGCATTCCTACTACATGACAGATAATTTCTTTAAATGAAACTAGGTGCCAAGCAAAAGACTGGCAAATAAGTCAGGAGACAATGTTTGCCTTTCCCAACAGCAGTAAGCTGAATGTGCAAATTAGATTACCTTTCAACCAAAGTATGTAAGTCCCTTCTCCATTATTTCCATTTGTTTGTTTGTTTCCCAGTAACCAACCAACAGAAAAACCAGATTCGTTATAGAATCCTTAAAAATTATATGTACTCTACCCATTCCAATGAATAAGTGAAGTACCCACTCCTTTTGGGTCACTTATGGGAATGATGTGTAAGGATTCTCCATCATGCATTTTTGAAAGACTGTATCAGGAGAAAGACCAACTCACAAACTGATGCTATGGGGCAACCTGAGAGCATCAGACAAGCTCCACATGAGCACCAGAAAGTGATTCAGCTACTCATGGGGCTGCTCCCTGGCTCAGCGCTCGACTCAGAAAGTAGTATGTGCCCACTTCCCCAGGGAGCAGCCATGTTCAGGCTCCTGCATCACCTGTCTCCTGCTCTCTACCTACTCGGAAGCAGATGCGTAAGACAATAGTTTCAGAGGTCCAGGGATCCAGAAGTAGCTTACTCAGGTGATCTGGTTGGTGCCCTCTCAGGACATATTCTAGTTAAGTTTTCAGACAGCGAGCTATAATCAACGGAAGACTCTGGCTAGATCTGTTTCCAAAACGTTGCATTCATATGGCCACTGGAAGCTCATCGTCATACAAACATCTGAATAAGATTGTCCAAAAGAATTTCATGACTTAGCAGTTTGCTTACCCAGAGCAGAGTGTTACATTATCCCAGAGAGAAAGAACGTATGTGTCATACTCTATTTCATGCCTTCATTTCAGAAGCCACATCCTATGGTTCTGAAATATTGTGTTAGCCATACAGATCAACATTAAACAAAATAGGAGGGGGATTACAGAGGGTGTAGATAACAGAAAATAAGAATTACTTGAAGGGATGTTTCAGAGTTTGTCTTCTCAAACTCCTTAAAAAAATCAAATAGAGCTGGAGAGATGCCTCAGGGGTTAAGACTGTCTTGCAAGCTGAAGGTTCTGAGTTTGGATCCCAGGTTCCATGTAAAAATGTAAGGCAGAAATGACCACAGGCTGCACTTCCAGCCCTGATGATCAGAAACTAGGAAATCCCAGAGCGAAGCATGAAGGAGATAGAAGCAATCCAGGATGATTCTGAAGTCAGCCTTGGGCCTCCACAGCAACACACAATGCCCTCTGATACACACACACACACACAAACACATACACACACACACACACACACACATACAAACACATACACACACACACACACACATAAAAAAGGAGAGGTTCCTTAAAAAAATCAAATAAACGCGTAGTGTGAATATAAGTCATTTGTATCATTTGAATTTAGGAGAAGGAAATAGACGAGGAGGAGGAGAAAACAACTAATTACAAACTTCTTTGGCACAAATAAGTTGAACAAAAATACATTATAATCTTAAATCTTTGCTTGAAAATTCAGAATAATAAGGCCTCATGAAATCCAAAATTGTGTCAGTCTTGAGATACAAATTTTAATAAAATGTCCCTTGGTAACTCTAGAACCGTCTTGTTTGTTCAGTTGAAGATAAGTTTCATATTGCAGTGTTATAGAAACCTGAATTAAGTGAATATCTAATCCACTTACTGCTAGAATCAACAAAAAATTCTGCACTCCTTTTTATGGCTGCACTTTTTTGCTGATGAATGGTTGCAAGTGAGTCGGTGCAAAAAAAATGGAATCTGCATAGTACATCAGCTCTGACATAAATATGGGACTGGCTGCCACAGCACAAATTCTTTGAATTTCGGCATGCCTATATTCTGTAACCGTTACAATATGAGTCATTTCTCCTGTTCCCTTTCCAATTGGAGCTACTATACAGTCTTCCTTTTCAGAAGACTATGATGTCACTGGCCTTCGACTGACATCAAATGAATCATCAATGCAAAAAATGCGAAGCGCTGACTTGAAATTAAGTGATAATGATCAGTTTAAAGGTCAGACTCTAGGTGATACATGGTATCTGTACATTAGTTTTTAAATGACATGGAAATTAAGAGGTGACTGAAGTTTGTAGAATAGCGATGATTTTTCAAGCATATAACTCCATCCTGGTGTTTTAGTTTACCATGAGATCCTTAATCAAATGAAAAAGACACATCAGGCAAGTTGCTCAAAGAGAGAAGAACACAAAGATATCACTGGGGAACCCAGCTGTGTTTCTACTACTAGCACATTAGTTCTGTTAAGAGTAGGACTCTTTTAGGCTAGGGACCTTTATTCTCACTTCTGCTTTCCTATATTATTCCTGCAGCCTACACAGTAAAGCAACCACTACTAGCAAGATAGTCGGATACCATTGCAGTGGTTTAGTAGTCTTCCTCAGCAGTGGGCCTTACATGATCCCAGCAACGTGGACCTCTGATGCAATAGTGGCATAAGTAATTGGGGGATAACCAACTACTTTCCAATTGGATTTGAGGTCTCCTCTGTGGTAGGGGATTCATGCCTGGGACTGTAAATCCAGTCAAAAGAACACAGTTAGGGAGAATGTGGCCTTAGTACACTGCTGTTGCATTGATAAATAGACATGATGTGCCTAATCACATTTCCATTAAATATTTATGTTTTTGCCCATAAATGAATGCTGCTATCAGCTTTGATCAGAGAAGCTTCTTGTAACAATAAACAGAGGATACTTCCAAGTCTCTGTGGTAGTTAGTTACAGGTATCAGCTTGGAAATTGAGAGCTAACCCTTCATGTACACTTATGAAGTATTAGTTAGTGCAAACCACAGTGAATGAGACCATTACCTGGACATGTAGATAAAATGGAGAAAGAATTGGCTGGCTTTGGAAAACTAGCAAGCTAGAAGATTGCCTGTTTCTTAGCTTTTCCTGTGAAGGTGATAGGACCTGGTGTTGGCTTGACTTCTTGCCATGATGATCAAATATTTCCTGGAATCATGAGTATGAAAAAATTCTTTGTTCCCCTAAATTGTTTCAGGTCATACAGAAACGGAGATGCAACTGAGACAAACTCATAATTTGTCAAGGGGTTCAGAACAAGTGACTGTCCAATGTTCCATCCTAAGCGAGACAGGTACATCACCTTCTAAATGAGACAGGAGTATCAGCTTCTAAATGAGACAGGTATATCAGCTGCTCCAAGAGTCAAGGAAAACGGAAAGTAGCAAGAGAAAATAACGTCAAAGCCAGCAGAGTGTTGGGGAATTCTGCATTCAGTGGCATGATGTGATTGTTGCATTCTGGAATTCTATGATTTTTCTGGGCCTATTAGCAGTCCCTCATGGAGGGGGGCGGGGCTCATTAGGCCCCGCCCTTTCAGAAGAATGCAGAGTATTTGATAGTTTCTGGTGAAAGAGAGACTTTTCTTTCAGTGATGCAGCCACTGAAAAATTACCCTTGCTACTACAACTAATTCCTCACCTATGCTCCTATAAGTAACCCTAATTTAACTCATTAGGGTCACCAAAAACATAATAATGATGATGATGATGATGATACATTAAAAAGATATGCAAGTAGAAGGGGGATTAGCTGGGGAAAGAAAGGGATTATTACAAGTAGAAGAAAGGTAAGAGGGCAATGAGGGACAGATATGATCAAAACATGATATGCAAATGTATGAAAATGTTGCCATATATACATTATATGTAATCAATATATTAATAAATTAATATGTGTTGTATTATACATAGTTACTACATGCACATACAAATATCTTTAAAAAGACATATCCGTGAGGTAGACCAACAGTAAGCATTACCAACAGTAGGCATTAGGAAGTTACTGCTGCCTCAAGGTTGGCATGGCTCTGGGAAATAACATCCACATTTGAGGAAATTCTGAAACCCCTTGGCTCTTCTCTTTTTGACTTCTGTCACTCAGAAGTTATCCTCTGGCCTGGGAGCTTTTGAATAAAGAACTCCTTGGTTTTGATGTTGAACATGGCTTTCAGAACAGAGGTTGAGCCTTTGACCTCAGACATCTAGATTGGCATTCTGTTGGCACTCAGAGGCACCATGCTTCTGAAAGTTGCCGATTGGAGCTGATCAAAGAATTCTTACCAAATGGCTCTTCCCAAGGCAAAAGGTCAAGTTGCCTCCCATGAGTCCTGTAGGAAGTTGCTGTGGCATTAGGTCCCTGCTGAGTTTATAATGGCTAACACTGATGCCAGCACTGGGCAGGCACAGCCCATGGGGTCTTGCTGCTTGTCCCCTCTGTGGCCTGCTGTTTGTAGATAAGTGTCCATTTACTCCATGAAGGAGATGAACAAATCAGATCTCTCTCTCACGCAACAGAGCACAAACTCACCTCAGGCATCTGTCACTGCACAGCTGCGGCTGCATCTTCTCCAAGAAGAGAGACCTGCTGCTCTGTTCTTACTATGGGGTATTGCCTGGGGTGTTCTGCACAAGGACAAGAAAGAACGGAAGGGATGCACAAGCCGATGCTGATGTGCTCCAGGGGCCTTGGTTTTGCTTTTTAAAAACAGATTTTTTTTATAAATCCAAGATTTCTTTTCAGGAGGTGAAAATAACTGAAAGCAGAGAAACTGATTGGTTAAGAAATACCTCAGAATGAGATTCTCTGATCCACTGGGGTTTACCTCAGAGTTGGGAATTTTCCAGAAATCCATTTGAGTGACTGTCTCATTCATTGTTGTTGAACTGCTGCAGGGAATCCACATGGAAGCCTAAAGAGGAGGATTGGAGACAGCCTCCCAGCTGCTAAGACTAACGGGTGCCCAGGGCAAAAACTGATCTGCCAGTGGTAGGCTCAGGTCCCCTGGGCAAAAATCCCATGCAGCTTAGTGACGATCAGACTCACTGCTCATTGCTGATGCAAATGCAGCCTACAGATGCCACTGAGGGGATCATTAAAAGGAAACTGTGCTGCTCTTGCCATAGCCGCATGCTGCCCAGCTGAGAGGAGTCCACAGTGTGGAGAATCTCAGTAGACCTGCAGCCAGGAAGTAGTTTTAAAAGCATTACATCATCGGGTTGTCAAGGCAACTGACCAGGCTGCCTCTCTGGACTCCTGCCGTTTATGCTGACAGGTCCTCTAGACAAGGGCTGAGCCCCAGGGTAGTGATCGGTCTGCATCCTGAGGCATCACCACTAGAAGGCAATACACTCAGCAAGTTATATTCTCGCAGCAATGTTGCTGCAGGGTTGGATCCTGCAACAAAACCCTGCAGTCCAACAACCCTCCCTATTCACTGAGAGACCATCTCAGAAGAATCTTCCCTTCAGAGCCAACATCCTGATATCTCAAGAAGGGTGTGAAACACAGGATGAGCCTTTCATTCCCTGGGAGTTCCAGGTTCCAGCTTGTCTACTGTACGATAGAACCTTGTTTCAATTTCCTAAGGATTGCATAGTAATGTAGCACAAATCAGGTGATTACAAACAATAGAAATTCATTCTTTCACAGTCAGAGAGGTCGAAAATCTGAACATAAGCAGTTCTAGAGCCTCTAGAGCCACTAGGAGGTCTCTCCAAGCCCCAGTGGATCCTGGGTTTGCCTCTGCTTTCTCAAACGGTTTCCTTTTTATGTATGTCCTCATGTAAGAACACCAGGCACATTAGATAGACTCACTGGATCAATCATCTCATTGCAAATTGTTTATATTTTCAGTATCTTATTCATGGGTTCTGGGACTGAGAGTTTCAACACTTCTTTTTATATTAGTGGGTGTGGGATGCCCAGCACACCTCGCAACAGACTTAATCAAACTCTGCAAAAATTTGGGTAACATAGAACTTCTCCAAGCCTGCTTCAGAGGACCTGATGAATTTCTATCTGACCTAAAATCGTTTGTAAACAATGGCAATAAGTTGCCCCCTTAGCAATCTGTTAGCAATGCCCCATTTCTCTTCAGATGCATCCTGAAACGCAATCCAGGAACTATGGCCAATGAGCCAATCCAGTCTCGACTTCTTTGGGGTACATGCACAATTAGGTAAACTGTGTCTTCAAAGTGAGATTTTAGGGAGAATATCCTTTTTTATCACAGTGTGCCTATTCATAATTGGGCCTGCATGTGATTAAAATGAGATGCTCTGTGGGAGGGGATACGCACCCAGACCAAGGGTCTACTCAAGCCTGTTGGTCAAAATAGAGAACCAGTCAAAAACTATGCACCTTAGCAAATCAACAAAAGAGACCCCAAAGCAACAATTAGTGTCCTTGAGTATCCTCACTCCTGTGGCTTGCTGCAGTGTAATCTGAACTTTCTGTTGCTTTGCCTTGAATGAAGTTTCCTTGATACTTTTGCAAACCTATGTGGGCTTTTGTTTCAACTCTTCAACCAAGAGGCCAAGAACCTAGGAATACCTAACCCACACTCTGACTTCACATTCCTAAAAAAGGAAGGGGTTCTGCATTAGCCTGCATTGTTGCTGCTAAATTCGTGACAAAGCAGCCTAAGGAAACAAGGGGTTTTAGTGTTTTTTACCGCAGTCTGGTTACAATTCTTAATCCAACTTGACAGGAGAATTTACACCATTATCAATGGCTCAAGGAACTGGTCACACTATGTCCACATATCCACAGGATTGTTGAGCGATGGTCAATCTTTACATACCTGACCAATATGTCTGGCCAAGTATACCAAAGGATGATAACTTCATTAACTGGCTCCCTCTATCTGTTTCATCACCCAGGAGCTAATCTCACCTACCATGGGCTGGGCCTTTCTCATCAATTAGACAATATCCTTCAGGCTTACTCAGGACTTAAATTAATTATCAATGAATCACAACTGTGCCCAGAACTCAAGTCTTCAATTTCCAAGTCGACACCTGTATCTTACTATGATGGGGTCCATCTGACAATGGCAGACCTTGATGAACTGAGTAAGTTCCCTTATAACCAAAGCCAAGTTGTTAAAGGAAGCCATTAGCAAGATGAACAAGTACCCTGTGGCCTTGGAATGAAGTGCAGGCAGTCTGAGCCTACTAGCAGCTTCTACCACGTCTCTGTCCACTCTCCTGTAGCTACAGGAGAGTCTGTGTGATCAAAGTCTCATCGATACAGTCAATTAGAAGGTGCAGCCCTCCCTGCTGAATGGGGCAAGATATTTCACTTTGACAGAATTAGTTTCAGCTGAAATCAGTTGGAAAGAAGTAGATAAAAGAAAATCTCTCTTCCCCTCCCCTCTCCTTTCTGGAGAGGAAAAAGCAAGACATTTTCCTCTCCAAAGAATCAGATGTTATCAGTCAGGTTGCCACACTAGAGAGATCTACACAACTAATCTTAATACATTCTTGCTTTTTAATAGTTTCCACATATATTTACCATGTCAGAAATCAAAGTCACTTTGTGTTGATTATAGAAACAAATATATATGTTAGATAATTTCATGGTTTGAATATGAGTTGCCCCTTCGGGTACATGTGTTTGCACCTTTAGCTGATGTCAAAGTTAGAAAGGTTGTGGCAAGTTTGGGAGGTGGAATCCTGCTGGAACAAGGCATTTCATAAGGGACAGGCCTTGAGGTTTGGTGGCTCAATCTTATTTCTGCTCTGCCATCTACTTCCTACACTCTTTCTTTCTCTACTTCCTTTGTCCATGCCTCTGTGATGGCTGTAGTGATGTGAACCAACTTCTTGCTTCTGTCCCTTGCCATGCCTTCTGCTATGATGTTCCTGCCACACTAGACTACCTCCCTTCTGGAGCTTTAAGCTAAATAACTCTGTTTTTCTCCATTAAGTTGTGTCTGAGCATTGTCTCATAGCAGCAAATAGATTAACTGTAACAATAGATAGATAGATGATAGATGATAGATAGATAGATTAGATAGATAGATAGGTAGATAGATAGATAGATAGTGTAGGTATGTATGTGTGTGTGTGTGTGTTTCTTGCTAAGATTATTAAGATATTACAAAAGGTCAATTTTCACCATTCTTTTGAGTATATCACTGTATATTGCCATGTCTGTCCATGGTACATATATGTATAAATTTCTGAGTTTTCTATTTTCTTGTTAGTCTGCTTTTTGTTGATCTAATTTAGGGGCTTTATAGGTCCCTACTAGAGAATCTAGTAGGTAAAATGGGTAAAGGAGAAATATATTTTTTTCTCTACTATACAAGGATGCTAAGTGTTATCCTGGCTTTCTGCTCATCATTCATCTCCAAGATCTCTATGCCAGGCAAAGATTTCTCACCCAGTGAATCATTTAGTCTGAATAGCCCAGGAGAACACATTCCTGGAGCAATGTGCCTACATTTGTTCTCTCTCAATAGATGTCGTTCCTGTAGATTTAGCACAGACCTCTTGCATTGTCTCTAATGCTGAGAACCTGCCAGAAACCTTTGGAAAATCATTCTTGTGCACCAAAGCATCAGGATGAGAATTGAGCTTCAGGAGCAGAAAAAAACCTAAGGTCATGGTACTTCACGCATGTGCTTTCTCCAAGGAGGGCAGGAAGGATGTTCCAAGGTCTTTTGCCAGCAGCTAATACTGTGTTGTTCAAAACATCATTCTTAACAACTGGATTAAGCCACTGACTCTGAAATAGCAATTTTCTTTCTGGAAATAAAGATGCAGTGAACTTCAGGTGAGAAAAAGTTCCTGGATAAATGAAGCAGAATTAGGAGAACATGCTTCCCACAGTTAAAATAGAGGAAACAAGCAAAGAGTGCATGTCCATTTCAAAGTTCTCCCCCCATCGCAAAGTTAACTTGGTCTTACTTGGTCCCATAAAATTTCTGATGACATAAGTTGATTGTTGGTCTTGTCTTAAGTTTCTTTCCTGTTGCTGTGATAAAATATACTGGCAAGCAGAGACTATAAAAACCATAGTTGAAAGGATAGGGAACTCCCTCGAGCTGATTGGACTAGGCCAACATTTCCTAAACAGACATCCAATGGCATAGTCACTGCTACCAACTCTCAACAGTTGGGATCTTGTGAAATTAAAGAGCTTCTGTTCAGATAAAGAGATTGTAACACCAGCTCAAAGGCAACCCACAGAATGGGAGAAAATCTTCACTACCCACACATCTGATAGAACTCTGCAGTCCAGAGTGCACAAAGAACTTAGAAAACTAAACACCAAGGAAACCAATGGCCCAATTAAAAAATGGGCCCTGGAACTTAAAAGAAACTTTACCAGGGATGAAATTAAAATGTCTAACAAATATCTTAAAAAATGCTCCACTTCCTTAGCCATCAGGGAAATGCAAATCAAAACTTCCCTGAGATATCATCTCACCCGGTCAGGATGGCAAAAATCCACAATACAAACAACACCAAATGCTGGAGAGGATGTGGAGAGAGGGGAACTCTCCTACATTGCTGGTGGGAATGCAGGCTCATACAGCCACTCTGGCGAGCCGTCTGGAGATTCTTAAAGAAATTAAAGATTGAAATGCCATATGACCCTGCTATTCCACTTTTGGGAATAACCCCCCATACAGCAGAGGTTCACCTCGATAGCACAAGCACGACCATGTTCATAGCAGCACTGTTTACAATAGCAAAGTCATGGAATCAACCCAAATGTCCAACAGTTGACGAGTGGATAAGGAAAAGGTGGTACATCTATACAATGGAGTACTACCCAGCCATAAAAAATGATGAATTACTAGAATTTGCCGGGACCCAGACCCAGAAAATTAAGCGCCATATGTACTCCCTAATAGGTGGCTCCTAGTACCAAACCCACCCAGCCCACCTAGAGACAGTAATTGCAAGGATTATGAACAGGAGGGATGGGGTAGGAGGGCCACACCAGAAACAAGGAGAGAGGGGACCATGTTACAGCAGAGAAAATAGGCCTCCATCAAGGATTCAAATAAGTAATGAGACATCTGATTAAGTTCACAGACTTTCGTTCCTGATCATTTATTACTGAGGGGGTATGATCTCACCAGAAGAGGAGGGCATATAGTCTGGCAGATAAAAAGTAACCATTTTGTAAATGGGTGATAGACTCCTCCCTCACTGTGGTTTCCCACTTTTATTACATCTACCTTTGAATGTGCTTTCATCACAAGACTCTAGTTTAACAGCTTTTTGTCTCTGGCCAGGGGGTGACATGCAATGCCCACCAGGATGGAGTGAAGGGCATTGCAGGAGCAGCAAAACTGCAAAAGAAAATCAACAAACCACAATCCAGAACTTCAGAGACTCTATATCAACCACCTAGAACTAGGCCAGACTAATCTCTCCCCATCCTGAAGCCCAGGGAAATTTGCAGAAGAGGGGGCGGTAAGAATGTAAGAGCAAAAGGATGGGAGGAGCAATGATATGCAAGATACTCCATACAAGTTAGGGCTGAAGCAATCATAATTGGACTTTACATGCCCTGCGCATTGTTCAGCACACTATTGACCTCACAAAGTCTAGCATCTGCTAAAGGCACCAAGATCCTTGGAGGCAAAGGATTGGCAGCCACAGCAGTGTTCCTATACCTAAGGGGAACCATGGGAAAGGGTTCAGGGAAAGGCCACTGGGTCCTTGTACGTCATCGTCATCGGAGAGGAGGGCCTAGAGGAAAATCAGGCATGCACAAGAAAGGAGTCTCTGGGAATTGGGGCGAATTCGGGAACCACCATGGACCACCTCCACCTCCTCCTTGTTTAATCTGCCCCGGGATTCACAGGCTCCGCCCTACCAGGACCAGAAATGCAGGCCGCCCCGCTTCCGCCCGGCATCTATATGTGGGGTCTAGGATACGAACTCAGGACCTTCTATCTACAAGACAGAGGCTTAACCCCTGAGCCACCTCTCCAGCCCCATGACTGCAGCATCTTGAAGCAGCTGATCACATTATGTTCACAATCACTAAGCAACGATAGAAGCATGTATGCATAGTTTTACTCAGTTCTCTTTCTTCATTTATGTAGTTTAGAATCCAGCCAAGAAGTGAGGCTACACACAGAGGGGAGGTCTTACCACCTCAATTTTAACATAATCAAGATCATCCCTGACAAACATACCTAGGAGCCCAGGCTCACAGATGATTCTTGAAAATTAAAGCCAGCCTTTGCAGTTGAAGACCACTCAGGACATTATATAGAAAAGCTGCAAATAATTCCTGTTCCAGTTTTATTCAAATCCATTCTCTCATATGTTTCTCCTTACGTGACTCTAGGTAAGTCAACGAGTCTCTTTTGTGCCCTAAAACAGGAGACCCCCATTTCCAGCATCATAGAGTGGCTTGAAGATTTAAAAAGGTAATCTATAAAAATGCTCAAAAAAGGTCAGCTGCTATTATTAGGTCCTGTACATAATCTGATTTTATACAAAGGTTATCTAAAAGCTTGAAAGGAATAGTAATATGTTATAATCAATCAACTGATTTCTTGAGACCCAAATGGCTCTCAGAGTAGCAGATGTGGGCCCTGCCTTTCTCAGCAATGACTATCAGGCATGGCCACCTGTGAACAACCTTTGCTTTCAAGGCTCTCTCATCATTTTCTGATGAGGCTCCTGCTGTCATCATCCTCCTGATGTCTCCTTCAGTCCAGAACCTTTGTACTATCGTACCTGGAAGTAACTGATAGTTTAGAGCACACCTCTGCCCTAGCCAAAAGACTTCATTGTCAATCACGACTCTGGGCTTCCTAAAGTGTCAGTGGCCAGGCAATGCTAAAATTTCAACAACTACTGATGACTCCATTGCTTGCACTCATTTTTTTAAATTTTTTGTTCTATGACACTTTCATACTTAAAAAATACAATGAATTTATGTTTTCACCTATTACTACCCAGTCCCATTCCCTTGCCTGTCTTATGTCATATTTTCTCTTTTACAGCCAGTTCCCCTCCTTCTTCCATGTCTTTTTGCTTGTATGTCCCAATGGTTTTCATCTGGGATGTCTGTGCTGGAAGCCTCTCAGTACCTGCTATGGCATGGATGACTTTTCAGTACTTAAATCATTGAGAAAAGAAGTTCACTTCTCCTGTCTGGCATTAATCTTCATTAGTCTCTCAGGGAGTTATAGTGGTTCTTGAGCTCTTCCCTCATCCACTGTGATGTGTTGACAGGCAAACTATGGTACAAGTCTGGTGGGAGTAGACATGGCTGCAATGAGTTCCTGGGTGCAGCAGCCCTGTCATGCCCAGAGAATATTATCTTACAGCAACCTCCCCACACTCCGGCTCTTATATTCTTACCACCCCATATTCTACAAGGTTCCTGTGCCTTGGGAGTGTGGAGGGGTGATTTTGATGTAATGTTTAGAGCTAAGCAGTCATTTCTCATTGTCTGTACTTTGGCCAGCTGTGGTTCTCTGCATTGAACATCTTCAGTTGCAAAAGGATGCTTCTTGGCCGAGTGCTAAGAGCTACTCATGATAAGTGTTTAGATAGCAGTTTACTATCATGTACTTATCATTGTAACAAAGTAGTTCATTTTAATCCAGGGTCTATGATCTCCTTTCCATTATTACCCGGCGAGGTTTACTATGCCAGGCATATGTTCCTGGCCAAAAAGAGGGCCTTAAAATCCAATGACAAAGCAGTTGACTCTTGTCATGGTTAGGCACAGGTGTCAACTTGACAGTAGAGGGTTTGAAATCTGAACACATTTGTAGAAAATTAGTAGTTAAGCCCAGAGCAAATCTGAAGGAGATTGTCTAGTTGATGGAGCAGACCCAGCCCATGATGGGTGGGACTAGGCCCTGAACAGGTGAATAAAATAGGAAGAGCTGGTTGAGGAAGTTGGCATCCTTCTGTATACTTGGTCATACATGCTTGCCTGGCAAGTAAGGATCGTCCCTCTCTCAGCCATTACGTAGAGATGGTGTGGCCAGTTCCCTCGGCACGGGTGTTGGCGTGTGCTCTTCTGTCAAGCTGGACTGAGAACTGTAACCAGTAATCATAAGAGAAAATAAATCCCTTGTTCCCTTAAGCCGTTTGATGGTCATTTATCAGTAACCATGCAGGCCAACTGCAACAGCTATTCCTGTACTCTACATGCCTCTGTACTTGTACTTCCTTTAATAATAATAATCCTCCACAACCATGGCCTCTCCATTCCATCAAGATTCAACCAATCATGGATCAAAATGATTTTAAGAGTTGGAGAGATAGCTCAGTCCATAAAGTACTTGACATACAAGCATGAGGCTCCAACTTTGATCCTTGGAACTCACATAAAAAAGCCACATGTTGAGGCTGGAGAGGTGGCTCAGGGGTTAAGCTTCTGCTTTACAGGCAGAAGGTCCTGAGTTTGGATCCTAGATCCCTCCTATAGATGCTGCGTTTCTGGTCCTGGTAGGACAGAGCATGTGAATTCCGGGGCAGAGTAAACAAGAGGAGGTGGAGGCGGTCCATGGTGGTTCCCGAATTCACCCGTGGTTCTACACACACGCACACACATGCACAATTGAATAAATAATAATAAAAGCCATATGTTCCAGTTACTGTTCTGTTGCTGTGATCAAAGACCTTGACCCAGCAATGTAGTGAAAAAAAGTTTTATTATTTTTACTTACAGTCCCAGAGGAAATAGAGTGATTCCATCATGGTGAGAAATACATGGTGCAGGTAAAGTAGTAGCAAGGGGAACAGGAGGCCAGCTGTTACCTTGTAGCCATACTCAGTAAGGTTTAAAAAAGAGTAGGAAACAAAGCTGCGTTATGAAACCTTATGGCACCATCCTACTGCTTACTTCCTCCAGCAAAACTATACCTCCTAAAGGTTCCAGAACATTCCCTAAACAACACCACCAGTTGGGGACCAAGTATTGTAACATGTGAATCCGTAGGGGACAATTCAGATTCAAACCATGACACCAGGCGTAGTGCTATGGGTTTGTAACCCAGGAGACAGGCTGATCACTGGAACCTGCTGGCCAGCCTGCCTGCCCTATGCAGGAAATTCCAGACTAATGAGAGATCTTGTTTAAAAAAAAAAAAAAAAAAAAAAAAAAAACAATGGATAGTGATAGGAATCTCTGTCCTGATCCCCCCCACTTTCAGGGCAGAGTTTCTGCTTGATGGCCACTATCCCCTGAGCAGGTCATGCCCTGCATGCAGGCTCAAGGTCAAAGACTGACCTCAACTACATTTACTAGGCTGGGCAAAGTTCTTGGAAATCACCTCCACACCCTGCACCCTCAGCCCACCTGCCAATCCTGAGGGTATAAAACCAGCCATTCCCTTCTTTCTGCTCTCTTTTTCTTTTTTTCTTTCTTTCTTTTCTTCTTCCTATAACTGGCCCAGTGGTTCTGGGGCTCCATTGTAAACTTCCATCTAGTCCATGTTGGGGTGCATTTTTGAGGTAATTACCTTACAGATAATGCCTGAGGAATAACAGCCAAGATGTCCTCTGACTTCCACACACTTGTGGACAAACATGTACACACCTGCACATATATGTGCATACATATACACACAAAATCTGCATCTGTAATGTACCTGTAGACTCTTTTATTCCCTCGTAATTTTGTATTACCTTTGCTTAAGAAGAGAATGGGATTTTTGGCTCTCTGTTCGAGTCTGTGATTAACCCAGTTGTTTCCGGGCCTCTAGTGAGGCAGAACATCCTAAAGAGAGCAATGCATGGCTGGAGGCCTGCTCACATAGCTGGGAAGTAAAAGAAGACAGCAACAGGAAGGGGCCAGCTTCCTAACACCCCCTCAGTCCATGCCCTAAATCTCTACTTTCTCCTAGAGATTCCATCACTTCCCAATTAAGTGGTTTTAGAGCAGCCATGCTGGGATGGTCTCTAAAGATCTTCGAAGGTCATCCCCCACTGCTAAGATTACTCTGAAGGAACACACCTTGATCCTGAGGAACTGACTCTCCTTCTTCACAGAGATAAAGCTGCCAGGTTCCCAACCCCTGTTCATGAAAGGATATGAAGATTAGTTCTCCATTGTAGGTAAGCCATACTAGAAGCCAGGCACAAGATCAACTGGGTTGGGCCCCAGTATGAACAGACCAATGAGATGTAGAGGACCAAAAATCTCCAATCAGGTTTGCAAAAATTGGAGCTAACCAATAAGAAAACGCCACCACCACTCCCCACCTGACTAAGGGTATAAATATTCTGGACCCTGGCAGCCGTCTTTGGTGCCCTTGCCCTTCATGGTATTCCATGTCTGGAATCCATGAGTTGCTACCTGACTTTTCTCTCACCCTCATAAATTTCATGCCTGGAGTCCATGCATTCATCCATGAGTTCCATTTTTTCTCTCCTATAATAAACGCTGCCTTCATCCTCTACACATGTTCTGGTTTCAATCTTCAACTCCCAAACACAAGAACTTGGACACATATAGACCACAGAGGGACTCGGTATCACTAGTATATTCAGTATCTCACTTCTATTATCTGCAGACCCAACTGAAAGAGGGAAATATAGAAAGGAAAAATTTAAATACCTACAGAACACAGAAATGAGAAACTCTCCAGCTAAAATCTGCTGATAGGCAGCCCCCTACAAGAGATACACGATGCCTCCCCCTCACCAACTGGTTTCCTGGAATTTCCCTCTTCTCCCAGTTTCCTAGGATGTCTCTGGGTCAAAAGTTTAATGTTAGGTCTGCAAGAAGCTTGTGGGCTGATGAGATAAGATTGTAAAACCTTAAGAGCTAACTGCTTTTTCTTTGTTTTTTGTTTTGTTTTGTTTTGTTTTTTTGGCTTCTATAATCCATCGCTTTGGCTTGCTGGCATCTACATGTCTTTATGTCCACCCATGGGGGCACATCCCCTTTTCCACCTTTGTCTCCTTTTTGCCTTTAAATACTCTGCAAAATTATAGCTCAGGGCTTCATACTTAATGGACCCAGTTCTTGTGTGAGCCCTAGTATACCTGCTTCTTTTCCAGTCTTTTCTAATAAAGTCATCTTATTAAACTTTTAACTCCTGGTCAGTAGTGAATCTCTGAGCAACCCTGAACCCACAACACAAAGATTGAATCTATGGGTCAGTACAGGACGTTAATCATCTGAACTGGAACACAATATTTCCTTTATGAAAAAATTTCATTGTGTTAGGCATTATAAATAACCCAGAAATCATTTGAAATATCAAAGGACAAAATTACTCTAATTTAGCTTTATGATCTTAATTTGCTTCACTTTTAAGTCGAATCAGGGACACTGTGCTCCACAAAACAGGATAAGTATACCAGTGGGTTTAACAGAAAAGGTAGATTTTATAGACAGAGAAGAGCTAAAGAAAACAGAAACAAGATAACAAAAACCCCACTTGGTCATTTCAAAGTTGTTTCCTTTGTAAAGACCTTACTGGGAAATAGAACAATAGAAAGAAGATAATTGCTTAGTTAGCAACAGGTTATTTCAGGTTACCCCTATTATGGAAGGATTGAAGCAGAGGGAATTTCATTACCATGACAATTGAAAACATTCTGTTTGCAAAATTCAGCTGTTGTGTTTCTAATCCTGGTTTCTCAAAAGGTCACATAAACAGCTTAGTTCAGCAGGATGACATAGAACCTTAGTGGTAGTGACTCCATTTTGATTTTCTGTCTTGTCAGGGATTTGTGCTAATATTGGTAAGAAGAATATGCACTGAAAGTTTTACCTTCAAAAGCATAAGGGGGAAAGGTGCATAGCCTATATGCACTTGCTGCTGTACCATAAGATATAAATGTTACATTCAGGAAGAAGAGGCTTGAGAGTTGGTTAGGTACAGATAGGTACTGAGACACATTTCAGGCGATTTGGGCTTTTAAAAAATACCATAGACCACACACTATAGGAGAAACTGGGACAGGAGCTACAATAGCGACCCCAGAACAAAAGAAATGCCTGGCATTTACAGACTTTTGAGGGGAGTGGAGTTTGAGTTCAAAGAAGAGGGGCCTCTGTATTTGGCAAATTAGTCAAGAAAGTTCTAGAAAGAATATAAACAGTAATTTAGGAAATTAATTCCATTGTCTCACCTGCCTTAGGGCTGCTACAGGCTGGGAGCTCAGGAAAGGTGCTAGAAGGTCTGTAGGGCAGGGCTGTCCCCCTCTGCAGAGCTGGCTTCTGTGATTTAACACTAAAGACCTACTGATTTGGGTATTTGAGGGCTTGGAGGCAGACAGGGGGACCTGAAAATCTGTTGGTTCTGCTGATACAGTTCAAGTCCTGGTCCATGTGGTCTTCAGAGTTTGGGACCTAGAAAGGAAAGAAGATATGAAGGAAAGAGGTTATGAACAGGATCATGTTCAAATGAGAAAATTCAGAAATACTTTAACCTGAAAACTGGCCCAGTATCGTGGTCCATGTTAGAAGCAGCCAAAACAATGCTTCTCCATTTCTTAGAACCATTTAACTTGCAAAGAAAAGACAGAAACCAAAAAAAAAAAGTGGAGTTTTCTTTAAAAAATAAAACACAGCAAAAATATATTACACCTTACAGGGTCAAGGCAGGCCAAAAGAGAGAGAGAGAGAAAGAGAAAGTGTTCATTGTTTGGCTTTTATTGAGGGTTAAGGTGGAGTCTGGAGTTGGAGGGATTCTAGGGAATAAAACCCAGCCCCACCCACTCTAACCCCCCCTACCTCACCCCCCCCAAGTAATGTCACCTTTAGTCACTGAAACTACCCTTTGCATTTGCAGGGAAGACTTGGGAAGGGACATCTAAAGGCATCTTGTTGCTGCTAGTTTGTCCTGTGGCTTTGTGGTCAGTTACAAGCTCCTTGGGGATTTCCCATTACTTGGAATGCCAGCTTTGGTTTATCTCTTAGCACTGCGGTAAGTTAGAAGCTTCACTGACAAGCAGTTTGAGGATTTCTGTTACTTGTGGAAAACCTGGCATTTGAAAAATCGGCTCCCGGGCCATTTCTTAACTCTTCGTGGTCCCTACAAAACCAGAGTGCGGATGCTTCAGATAGGACTGGATAACTGGGTCATATTTTTATCAAGATGATAGATGGCAGGCTTCTTTGAAAAGCACAAGGCATGGGACAGATATAAGTCCATCCAGGGGACTGGGGGAGAGAAATGAGCTGAGACTCTGTCCGCATAGGTAGGTTCTTGATTCACATTAACAATGTACTTTTAAAGTAGGAAGTCCTGGCAGGAGTCTGTAATCCCAGCACATGGGGGATAAAGGCAGGAGCATCAGAAGCCCAGAGTTATTTGTGTCTACCTAGTAACTCTGGGTCCAGCATAGGCCACTTGAGACCCTGTCTCAAAGCACAGAGGGAATACTCCGATATTTCTCATGTTGGCTTACCGGTCATCAAACTATCCTCTTTGCATCAACAAAAGTTTCAGAAAGTGTAGATTTCTGGTCTCCACCAAAAGTTGTGGATATAGTACACTTAGTGTGGGTCTGAGAATTGACAATTCTGACGTTCCTTGAAGCTGAGGCTGCTCCTCTAGAATCACACTTTTAACTCTAGGGGGGGAGAGAGAGGGACGGCATAAATGGACAATTATTCAGAAGCAATTTCATTTTCAATTCAGCCACAGTGGTTTTCCTAGAAACAGCTATTTGGGAACCTGTGGGCCTGTTCAGCTCCTCTCCCCATGTACTAGCTTCTTTGCTTTTGCCCAGAACAGGGCGGCTCCAACACAGGCCTATGCTCCAGACTGGGGTACAGACAAAGCACTCCACTTTGCTCTTAAAATCTTTTGGAAAAAAAAAAAAAAAAACGAACAAATTCATTTCTAGTTTTTGAGCTTCCTGCAACGTGAAACAGCAGCCCCGGGTCCTAGTGCCTCCTTCCATCTCTGGGTCACTGATTCCTCTGCCATCAATGGTCTCTGGGTGTTTTGCACAAAATCCCCACTTGCTGTTGCCACTAAGGGATACCTCAATTGACTTTTTCCTTTCAAAACTCCATCTTCGTTCCTTCTTCCAAAGGGAAGTAACCCATATTCCACCCAGGTCTCCAAATTCCCTTGCGAAGACAGAAGAAATAATGGCAGGAAAGAATAGTCATCGGGACATTGGAAATGAAAAGCTCAATGATTTCTGCCACCTGTGTGGTTGCATGTGCTCCATGTCTCTCTGTCTAGCCCAGACTCTCCATGTGCACCTAGCATGTCAGGCAGGTCCTGGGGCTGGTGCAGACTGTTTGTTCGTAGATCTCCTGATTCCCAATAATAGTAGTTTAGTAGTGGGAGCCCACTTCTAATAGTACTTTAGGTTACTAAAGAAGGGTGCTCAAAAGAGACATTGTAACCTGGATCTCTTCTCTTTCTCTTGTAGCAGTGATCTTCTGCTCTACCCTATCAGGAGCGAAATAGTAGTAGGTATGCCCACTCATAGCCTGTAATCCCAGCACATGGGGGATAAAGGCAGGAGCATCAGAAGTTCAAATTTCTGTAATGTCCAAACATAGAATCCCTTCTCTTTTTAAATTGATTATCTCAACTAACTCATTTCCTCTACAAGAAATGTTCCTCCTCCTTCATTTCCTCATGACTCATTCCAAGTATTCAGTTGTTTCCATACTGCAGTCTCTCTGTCAAACTGTTTTACATACTTGCTTCCTTCCCCAAATCTCTCTCTCTCTCTTCTCTCTCTCATCTCTCTTTCCTCTCTTTCTCTCTCATCTCTCTCTCTCTTTCTCTCTTTCTCACACACACACCTGCTAACTCTGCATAGCCACCATCTCTTATATAAGGTATTTTGCTTATCTATTTATTCATAGTCTGCATCTGATTCAATGGATTCCAGGCCTCAGGAAAGAAGGATTCTAATCTAGTTCACTTGCTACAGGTTAGCTAAAAGTCTCCAAGAGATGTTCATTAGCTCTTAACTGAATCAGTCATATTACTTGCCCCTGGCTTTAAGATCTGAGCTTGCTCAATAGTCTTCTTGCCTGCGGGCAGGAGGAATCAGCCCACTCTAATGTCTTTAATTGGTAAATTTAGGATAATGCATCTTCCTAAGCCAGGGGCCATATGTTAGAGTTTGGAGAAGGTAAACTGAAGCTTAAATTGTGTGAAACAATAAATAATACAAATACAAGTTACTATTCTTCTCCACTAAAATATACATACACTCAAAATTATTACCATGACCCATCATATTTTCAAGAATGCTCAAATAGGCAGCTTTATTATGCTGTGTGTATATGAATATTTTTTCTAAGTACTTCTAGAGTAATAGACAGGAATGTGGAAGTGCTAATAAGGCAGAATTAGAGCAGCTATGCTGGGATGGGTCGCTAAGGTCTTTGAAGGTCTTTGGAATTCCTGAAGGTCATCCCCCACTGCTGGGTTCACCTTGAAGGAATACTCTTGCTGAGGAACTGACTCCAGTCTCCCAGAGATAAAATAGCCAACTTCCCCATGAAAGGGTTACGGAGACTAGCTCTCCATATCTAACAAACAACTTGGTCTCTAGTTCCACATGCCCAGGAACAACTGGGTTGGGCCCCAATGGCAACTAAACAATGAGAAAAAGGCAGTTTCCCTAGGCTTGCCTAAGTGTACAAATGTACCTGGCCCTGGCAGCCATCTTTGGCGCCCTAGCCCCTCATGGCACTCCATGTCTGGAGTCCATGAGTTCCAGCCTTTCTCTCTTCTAATAAACTCTACCTTAATCCTCTACAATGTTCTGGTTCTAATCTTCCACTCTGGAACACAAGAACCCTGAAACATTGGGAAGGTCGTTCAGGTAACATTTGGCACCTGAACAGGGACCCTGTAACATTTGGCGAGACGGTTCCCACATCACTAACAGTGAGAGGACTGAATAACAACAAATCAAAGGTGAGAATTTTCAATTGACTCTTCTTGGTAATGAATAAATGGGAACAATTGATATTAACTTATAAGGCAATTCAGGGAAAGTTCTCTCAATATGATTTGAGTAAAGTCATGAGAAAAACTAAATGTGGATAACTTCCATTAACATATATAACTTAAATTCCCCAGTCCTTCCCAACTATGAATTTGATTGGCTTTGTACTGACATGAGTTCATAAATTTTGTTGGCCTGCATGATTACAGACTCCATGGTGCAGCAATATGCTGCAAGTATACTTCCCCAATTCTGAGTATCCTTGGGATTTTACATCTGTTCCTGATTATTTCAGGGTTTTTCCCACCATCACCCACTTGTTGGAATTTACCACCCACCAGCACCTGAAGAAAAAGCCTATAGAGGAAGCATGGTTTAACGTTTGTGGAATAATTTCTTAGTTACATAACCCAACATTGCATAACCTCTGAAGAGTTCATAGATACTACCTGAACAGGAGTTATAAAAAGAAGACACAGGGATTCCAAAGGAATGCTGTTACCCGCCCCCACCACTGGGTCCATTAGGACTATTAGAATAATGGACCCTGAGAATCTGGGATTTCCCCAGGAATCTTACACTGATTGAACTGAGAAAGTGACTTCATAGGATTTCTAAAATTTACCAGATCTGGTGCCAGGAGAGGAGTTTGTCTCCTGAAAGAGATTTCACAAAGCTGTGAAAACCTGTCAGATCACCTTGCAAGAGATTTTTGGAGTGAGCCCACAATGGGTAGAATCTCCCCTCCAGCAAGACTGCCTAGTTCTTGTCTAAAAAAATCCAAATCCTGTATCAAAAATTCCAAAAGGAATTTTTAAATCAAATAGATGTGTTTCCAATAACTTATGGAATAAGTTTCCTTTTTCTGCTTTTGACTGTTAATTTAAATTCTTTTAGCTTCAATAAAGGCAGATGGCTGAACCCAGGCACAAACCTTGCAAAAGGTAGAAGGTCAAGCAACAGAGTCATACCCCTGCCTGCTTCCCAGATGGAATAGGTAACCATGTTCTGTGGTCAGGTGGCTCTAGCCTGCAGATGAGCTGGGAAAGGACACATGGACAAACACCACCCTCTCTCCTTTGTTTCACATCATTCACTTTAAGGCCAGTATTGTAAAGCGGCTGTCACCCACTGGAAATCACGCCTTCACATGGCCATGGAACAACCCTCATTGTTTCATAGACCATAAATAGATCTTAGCTCAAATTAAGTCTTGACAGCTTTATTGTGCTTTTAGTAGTGACTCTGGTGAATTCACTCCTGTAAGAAAGCAGAGAACACAAAAAGAAAAGAGAAGTAAAATCTATTCTGTTTCTGTGAAGCTTGCCATGATTTCCCTTGTACTTTGACTGGTGGTGCCACATTCAGTTCTCCACCCCACCACCCTCCCCCTCTTCTCCCCCTTCCTCTCCTGTCTGTTCTCTAGCATTTGGCTCAGCTGAGCCTGTTTTCTGGTCTTTCTTGGAAGAGGAGACGTTTGTGCAATAATCCATTCAAGTAGGAAAGAATGATTCTCACTCTTTTTGTCTTTGATGGGAAATAAAGATCAGAGCATCCTGCCCTCCAGAGAATCCCAATAGAGGAAGCATCTCAGGTAATGTGCTCTATGCAACGCTTCCAGAAAGCCCAGCTGGTCCACATCCATTTCTCTGCTGAGTCCATATTCATGGACTGTGGGCTGGCACACATTCTAAGATAGAAGCATTCTTCTCCCAAAAAGCACACATTTGAATGTGGCAGAATCTCTCTCTTGAGTAAGTGATAAGCTTCTATTCCTTTTTAGCTTAGTGTTTAAAAATGTAAATTTATCTTCATCAACTGCATATCTCACTGGTCAAAAGACCAAATCTTATCAGAATCAGATTTGAGCATGAAATCCAATCACATCCTAAAGCCCCATGGACAGTCATTTTGAATTAATACAAGTTTTTTTTTTTTCCTGCCTTACATTTACAGAGGAGATATGGTTGAATGCTATTCAACTCCAAACTAAGACTCAAAACCTCCAAGTTGGATATTGTGACTAGGTAGCAGCATCACATCATACAATTAAAATATAAATAGCCATGGGAAGGGTTGCAACTCAGTGGTAGAGTACTTGCATAGCCCAGGCAAAACCCACACTCCACACACACAGAGGAAAAAAGACAGAACTTTGATCAATGTCATCATCCTTGCTTTCTGTGCCATTGTTATTTAAAAAAAATCAAACTGAGCTTTTGAAAGATACTGCAATGGCGATTAAAAATAAAAACAAAAAGTATTGATAGATAACTTGGGATTTCTGTGCAATTATGATATTGTTCTACCTTTATTTTGTGCAAATTTTTTGTGCAAATTTTTTGGGACATTGAGCATCAAATCCAGAGTTTCATATACACTAGACACAAGTTCTACCACTAATGTACACTCCTAGTCTCTAGTATTTATTTCTTTCCACATTTCCATATTTCTCCAATTTGCAAGGATTTCTCTCCAATCCTTTAAAACTTTTGGAAATTAATCTTTAATTATTTAATTTTTCCCTTCTTGAACATTTTCCCTTTAACATAGTATTATTTAAATCCAAGGTAATAAATGATTTCTCTTTAAATTTTTCACTTATTCTTTTTTTATTATTCATTCAATTGTGTGTGTGCGTGTGTGTATGTATTTGTGTATGTGTGTAGAACCACGGGCGAATTCGGGAACCACCATGGACCATTTTCACCTCCTCCTTGTTTACCCTGCCCTGGGATTCACAGACTCTGCCCTACCAGGACCACCCCCCCCCAACTCTGCCCGGCATCTATACTTGGGGTCTATGATCCAAACTCAGGATCTTCCACCTGCAAGGTAGAGGCTTAATCCCTGAGCCACCTCTCCAGCCCCACTTAGTTATTCTTGCAAAGAAAAAGCTGGTATCTGTAAAGATGAAAATGCTTGATGTTCTAATTTATTTTTGTTTATAAAAACATTCACTGAAAGCAAGTCTGATGTTAGCTACAAGTCAGGAAAGGCACTTAGGAAATGGAATAATGTAAAGTGTGTCAATATGAGGTTCAATACTCAATCTGAAAAATAATGATAGCCACTGACTTTTTTTTTTGTATTATTCAGGGGCATCCAGAAGCAAGAGAAGCAGAAATAATGAATATGTATAGCAAGATTTATGTTAAGGAACTGACTGACACAATTTCAAGAGCTGGCGAGTCAGAGCTTACAGGACAAACCAATAGGGTACAATCGGGTACAACTGCTAGAGGTTCTAGGCTACAGTCCCAAAACAAAATTCTTGTTTCTAGAAACCTCAGTCTTGGCTCAAAAATTTCAATCTATTGGACAGGAGAGCATGATGGAGGACAAACATTTTGTTTGTTTTTTGCTTAGAGTCTACTGATTGTGTTAACCACATCTGGAAAAATAAACCTTAACAGCCATATCTATATGTTTGTTTGATCAAATAACCACATACCTAATCATAGCCAAATTAAATTATAAAATAATCTTTCCTATATATAGGAATGCAGTTAATGTAGTTAATTACCTTGATCTTTTACTTTATAATACTAAGCATTATTTATTATTAGTATACTCCTAATAAAAGTAGACCACTGTCCTCAATAAAAAATGCAAGTATATTTTTAAAATAAAGCATGATTAATAATTACTTTAGCACAGTTTTTATTTGATAATGTATTGTATATGCAGTAGTTTTTATTCACTTTACTTCCAAAGATAACTTATGAATACAATATTCTTTAAAAATCAGATTAATGTGATAATGGTGTTTTATCCTACACTGAACTGACCTTATAATTATTAGATAAATCCTATCAAAAAAAGCAGATACTGAGAACACCTCCACAGAGACAAATACTGGGCCATCAAAGAAGGTAGCACATGAGAAGGAAACTGTGTGGACAAAGTCCACCTTCATATATCTGTCCTCTTGCACATCCTCCCTTAGCTGAGTAGCACAGGATGATTACAGCTCTCTCTCTCTCTCTCGCTCTCTCTCAAAAAAAATTGGAGTGATTCTAAGTTTCAGATGGTCAAACTCAGAACAAAAGTTGGCAGCAATGGGATGGCAGGAAACATCCAAGGTCTACATCTAAACTTCTGTAAAACCCTTGGCTGAACCCTAGACAGCATATGTCCAAATTTGTCTGCAGAGTCTAGCACACAGATACAGCTGGAAAGCAAAATGGACTGAGCAGATTATCCAGCTGCTGTCCAGTGCAGAAGGGAAAGAATTTGGAGTTTGAATCCTGTCAATAACCTTGTTGGATAGATCTGGAAGTAGATCAAGGATCATTAAAGATTATAATGTAGCACAGCCAACTTGGCCGTGTTTCAGCTTCTGTTTATGTCCCAGGAGACCTGACTGGTAGCAGAATGGGCCACGTGGTCTGAGTCACAAAGGGGCTGGATTGACGCACCATTTAGTGGACAATGATGGAGAGTAATTGCCACTAGGCTTGGAGCTTTGACCAATCTGTGACAAAGGGCATTTTCATCAAGATACGATCAAGTAAAATAGGAAGAAGGTCTTCTCATTTATACAGTAACAGAAATGGGAAAAAGAGAAATAATCTATAGCCATCCAAATACAGATTCAGTTATCAAAAGTTGAAGAGATGGATTGAATTTGATAGAATGCAATTTAGTGCACAAATATTACAAAGATGACAATAGCAAGAGAGTGCTTCATAAAACTACTATGAACTTTAAATATCTTTATTTGAGGCTGATGGGATAGCTCAGTGGGTAAGGTACCTACTCACAAATCTGGTGATGTGAATTCAATGGCCAGAAGCCTATGCTGTGAAAGGAGACAACTGGCTTCTGAAAGTTGTCCTCTGATCTCCACCTGTGTGCCTTGGCACTCATGCGTGTATCTCTCCTTCCTCTTTCAAATAAATAGCTTTATTTGTAGAAATTACATTCATCGATTATCACTAAATATACTGGAAATTAAAATTGCTATAATTTGAAATGTATTTTATAATTTTTTTAAAAAATGGTATTTATATTAATATAAATTTCACATTTTATGAAGAATAAAATAGTGACTCATACACATGGAGCAGATCTTTTTAAACCTGTCTTAGTGGAAGACAGTTGGGGTCTCAGATCTGATTTAACATTCAGTATGTTGAATATCACATGTCATGTCACTTCTAAATAATACCTTCTATGTTCATAAAAGAATGTGAGAAAAACCCTGACTAGAATGATTTTTAAAGTAGTATTTACCTTGTTAGCCATCTGAAATATTCTAAAGAGCCCTCTGGAATCTTCTTTGCAGAGCATTCATGTGGAAGAGATCCTCATGCTCTGAGTCTCTTGCAGATTTCCATTGGCATTCTTCCTTTGCCTATTGCCCTGTCTTCAATCATTCAATCCTCCCTCTTTCTTACAACATTCAGCCCATCTCAAAGTTTTTCACTGTTACATATAACTCTCCACATTTTTTATTCTCTTTTTCTAAATAAACTCATAAATAGATGTATTACTTAAAATTCTAACCACTGGAAGAATGTTTCATCCACAGTATACTTCAGGACTATCTCCCAAGTAAGGATGAAGCCTATATTGTCCTACTTCAGATTGATTCCAGTGATTACAGTAATGTATTTATGAAGCCTGTTTGAGTGCTTTCCCCAATGTCCATATACCACAGATGTAGAATGGAGGAATTATAAGCAATATAGAATAACCTTCAGCTTCACCGAAAATGTGGCTCATTGAATATGTGGTGTATTGGTACTTGTGATACATGCTCAGCCTAACAAAATATTGTTGATGAAATGTGCAAATGCATGGCTTGGTGGGTCATTGACATCTTGTTTATAATGGATTCTCCCTCTGCAAGGCTACCATATTTCTGGCCCTCAATAGTAAGTCAATGACTGTGTGTGTGTGTGTGTGTGTGTGTGTGTGTGTGAGAGAGAGAGAGAGAGAGAGAGAGAGAGAGAGAGAGAGAGAGAGAGAGTATATGTGTCTGTAGAGGCCTAGGGGTGACATCAGGAATCATCCTATATGTATGTCAGAGGGCACTTGAGTGTATGTGCCTATGGAGACCCAAGGGTAACATTGGAATCATCCTGAATTGTTCTATCTCCTTATTGTTTTCCTCTGGGGTTTCCTAGGCTCTATCTTTCACAGCTGATTGTAGAATTCCCCAATATTTGTCCAGCATTTTTATGTGGGATCTGGGGATCCAAACTCAGTCCTTTTTGGTTGTAAAACAAAGACTTTAACCCTTAAGTCATTTCCTGAGACCCAACAACTATTTTCTAAAAAGTGAATAAATACATTAAGCAAAAGATGCAATTCTCTTCCAAAGCCCAACATTTTGCATTCAGTTATCTAATGGAGATTTTCCACAAGTTTGCCGGGATATTGCAATCTACCAGAGAGTTTGGTCAACATTGAATTTACTATGGCACCAAGTCCAAGTAGTATAAAGAGCTGTTGAAAAATGCAACCTGGCTTAGCTGTTCCCAAATGTGATAAATTGTTTCTTTCAAAAGCCCCAAAAGTCCTTTTCTTAAGTAGTAAAATTGTGCAAAATATAGAAACTTGCTCTTCATTTTGGATGTAATACCCTGACATGCTCTGAGCTACAGGAGTACGAGAAATTTCTCCAAGCTGACAGGCACATAAATTTTCATTGTGGTTTACATTCTCCCCTCGACAGGCCTATATCTCACCAGGTGCTTGGGTTATCTGTTGTGCAACAAATCACTCTACAAGGTAGTATCTTAAAAGAAAAACAGCCATTTTATTCTCTGTCCTGGCATCAATGAGTCAGGTGGGAAGGATTCGGCTGGGACGTTTAAATTCAGTATCTCACCCAGGTGCAGGCAGTGTGGCTGGCATTGCTGAAGACTGACTGTGAAAGCAACTGGAGGAAGACCAGGCACTTCTCTTGTATTCAGAGGTCTCCATGTGGTCACGTGACAAAGTTTTATTGCCTTACAGCTGGTGAAGAGTCTTCCTGTTCCAGCAGTCAGCGAAGGCTTTGACCATCAATATTGACTGTACTAAATTAAATGGAAACCATTTCATCTCTTATGATCTCAGTTAGACAGGCATATTGCATCACTTCTGGGGTGTTGCTTTGGTTGAAGCAATAAGAAAAACCAACCTAGTTTCAAACCACTAAACTGACTTGTATCTTAAAGTAGAAGAAATGTCAAAATCATACTATAAGAAAAACATGTGGATTGGAGATATTGCACAACCTGACTATGCGGTTATCAAGGGCATCTACTAATTCCTCCTGAACAGGTATTGTAACATGAAATCATTAATAAGTGAGGATCAGAGTGGTGTGCAATGATGAGATGGCAATGGTTTAGAACAGGAGAATTTATAGCAGGGTGGTGGCATTGGTCTAAGGTACAGTGGTAAATGTATACTGCCAGGCCTTTCAAGTGAAAGCTTTAGTGCTCTCCATTTATTACAGTCAATACTTTTTTTTCAAGTTACAGAAAAATCAGTGCACAACAGGAGCAAAACATGGGAGCTTTGCTGTAGAAAAGAGACTACATTTGAGTGATGAGTATTTGAATAGCTGCCCAATTGGATTGCAATAGTCTCCTATTATTCCTTGGGACCATTTATCTTCTGCTTGAAGAAATCCATGTCATGCTTGGGAATTAAAACTACATCCCCAAGTCTTTTGTGCTTTGGGTTGTGGATTCATTCCACCTTGGTGTGTGGCATTGCATTAATTTGACTTCATTGGTCACACATTCAGTTCCAGGGTCTCAAGTCAGCTCTCAAGTGGTCTCAGTGGCCACAGATTTCCTAGTTAGCTTTGAAGTGAATTCTGTTGTACTTATTCAAAATGTAGCATATAAAAATTCTCTCTCCCAGGTCCCCTTGAAGGTAAACTTTTGCAGATTACATTAATGTGAATGTACTGGAGGAAGTGCCTGTATAACATCTGAAGTGAAAATACATTCAAATAATTAGCCATCTCCAAGGAATGAATCACATCTATGATATGAAACTAGAAAGAGTTGAAGCCCAGGACTTAGAAATACTTTCTGATGAAAATGAAATTGATTAATTAGTATCTCAAATATTTTCAAATCACAAATAGCAAAATTGAGAAAGCTTCTCAGAAGTGTTAACAAATAAAATATCTTTTGTAAGTCTCTCAATTGTTTCATAATTTGCAAAAGATTTAGTACAGGAATTCACAATGCAAATGTAAAGAGATTAAATGTTTGAAAGTATACTAATATGGCCTGCAATCAAAAATCAACTGTGACTATTAGACATGTCAGTCATCCCAGCCCACATGAGACTAAGGCAGGAGGATCATGAGCTTTAGGCAGTGAGTTCCAGGCCAGCCAACCTGTCATATCAATACACTCTCCCCAAAAAATAATCGAATATGAATACCATTAATCTAGGACACATGGAAATAAATCAAAATATTTCCATACTGGATAATATGTGAAAAAAGCAATCAAAATCCACACATATATCAGGTAGAATATACATGAACACACACTCATACATATTTAAATAAGTGTGTAGTATAGTATTCACTGCCATCAATTTCTAAGTGTGTAGTATAGTATTCAATGCCATCAATTTCTTTTATTAAGAATTCAAGACTTTATCAGATATAAACATATTGCTACTTGTTTATATATTTTCTGAAGTCATTTATTTTCATTCACCAAGTCAATGATTTTAACAACCACAAAGACATTAGGTTACAAAAAACCTGATGCTCTCATTTGAAGAGATATGAATGATTCATGAAGGAGATATGATGGACTGTGAGTCAAACGGCCAAGTGAAACTCATCAGATGTTCCTCAGACCATATCTTAGGTTTTCAGCAGGTGCTCAAATGAGTAAAACATTTCTGGTTTAAACCAAGCAACTTAATCTCAAGAGCCATTTCCATTTCTCATTCTGCAGCTCATGGTCTTATGATTAATGTGACAACTGTAGTCTTGAAGATGATTTCCATAAAAATAATTCTGGGAAGGACTTAAAGAAAGAATG
Organism: Typhlomys cinereus; assembly: GCA_023101885.1. Lineage (NCBI taxonomy): Eukaryota > Metazoa > Chordata > Mammalia > Rodentia > Platacanthomyidae > Typhlomys > Typhlomys cinereus. The sequence goes on from JALPQD010000335.1 coordinate 136,201, forward strand.
CAGGTCTTTCATATTAAATCAATTTCATCAATGAAGATTGGACAAGGCTAGTTTCCTTAAGAAGTATAAATCACCTAATAGGAATGTACTAAGACAGCAAATGTAATATGAGAAAGGTAATTCCATGTAGAGTACTTTACAATGGCCCTCTTTATTTCCTTAAAATTGAACTTGCAATTGCTGAATAGAAGAACAGATCTATTTTTCCCCAAGCCACATTTCTAAGTCATAATATAATAGAGAAACTGTATCTTAAATCCCTCTGTTCCTCCAAAGTCATGCATTTTTTCATGGGCATTTTCATCACCTTATTAATAACCAGAAATGATGAATCTGGGAACATGAAAATCATTTACCAAAATGGCCTCCTGCGGAGACCCTCAAATCATAATAGGAAATGCATATTGAATGATTAGAAACTGTAACCAAAATATTTTTAACATAGTACTTCCTAAAAAAGTGATGAAAAGCTAGAATAAGATGAGGCGATATCTTTGCTACTCAAAATAAAATAGATACATTAGAAATGTGAACTTTAGAAGACCACTTAAGTTGTAAAGGTGATTCCCTAGAGATTATTCACTGCACAGAAACCTAAGGAAATAAGGAATTCAAGACATTGATTGGTCAGAAACCAGCAACCCCTGCAGGCACATGAATACTGCTTACTCTGAGATATGATACTTTGAATTTCTATGAAAATTAGCAAAATGTATGCACCAGTCAAGTCTGCTTAGCCTTGAAAATATCTTACATTTATTACACCAATAAAAAGTTATCTCTTTTACTATATATGTGAATTTCATAAAGACAAACATTTGAGTATTAAATGTTTTTTCTAAGGAAAAAACAGCTAGATAGTAGCTTCTTTTGAGTATTATCATTTCTATAAAGTATTGAGCTACTTTTGTTGCTAATGATAACATGCTTCTAATCATTGAATGTTAATGACTCTACTTGTCCTGCATTTTCCTGTATAATTTCATCCATGATACTAGCAAAGTAATAACATTCAGCACTCTTTATTCAGTTCTTACTTTGTGGTGCCAGATATTTTAAGTGAATTCACGTATTATCTCATTAACTCTCAGAACAACCCAGGGGAGGCCGGTATTATTACAGGGCTCTGTTACAGATAAGGAATGAAGGCTAAAGAAAGGTTAAGCAAATTACCCAAAGTCAAACAGCTGTAAGTGTCAGATCTGCACTTTGAGCTATCTCATCCCAAGGCTCATGCTTTTAACCACTGTGCTATTATATGACTCTCCCTTGAAATGAAATGTCATGTCTAGCATCAGAGGAAGAAGAGTGCTGTAGAGAGCCCGTATTCACCTCTGACTCATTTTCTCTGCTGTCCAATTCTATTAAGAGCACAACGGTGCGGGGGTGAGGCTCTCAGACCTCTCATGCTGCTCTGAATAGTATGTGTGCATGCAGGGATCACGATCACGGCTAACCTTTCCATCATCCTCTATCAAATGGCCGGAGTGTGACATAGCCATACCTAGAATTCAGACCCACCGACCAAGGCCATACAAGCCCAGGACAGAAACTCAGGTGTTTTCAAGATAGTAGATAATTCAGAAAATATATATAGGACATTTTTGCCCAGGCAAAAGTATACCAAATTATGGACTTCGCTAAATTATTTTCAGAACTCATACAGATGTATAAAATATCAAATTATCGAAATAATATTATATTTTTAACATATCATTTGAAAAGTATACTTTTGAATACTATTCTTTAAATACATATTTCAGTTCATTTTTAAGTGATGTCATAGTATTTATTTATCAGGTTAGGAAGACATCGATCTCATAAGAATTCTCTCTATTTACAGCATTAAATCCATCTAGATTGTTATTGTCAATTCACAATACTTATGTATTTGTCCATGTGGAAATGATTTGAATTTGTATTTTTCTCAGCTATTTACAAAGAATTCAGGTAGGGATGACCAGAAAATATGGATGAATTTCCCATGTTTTCAGTGCAATATTTATAAGTGAAATTAAATTGATCACTGCATGTATTATTAAATAAAGGAATGTCATAAAAACTATTAAATTTTTTATCAGAATAATATTTCTCTTACAAATAAGCAATTATAAATAGATGATGTATTTGTACCTTTGCTGAATTTCCCAGCTATGCTCAGAAAATGAGAATATCTTTTCATACAAAATCATTTTCCATTGTTTTATTTTCAAATGTATAAAAAGAAAATTAATATGCTTGATATTATAGTAAAATAATATATCATATCATTTATCATACATCATAAATTTATTACAATGCAAAACAGGACCCAGAAATCTGACTTTCCCTTAAATGAAGTCATTATACTACAGAAAAACTACACACGCACACACACACACACACACACACACACACACACACACAAATTTATCCTTCTTTTTCATTTACAATATAATTCTAGTTCATTCTGGCCAAGATTCCAGCATTATACAAGAATGTAACTGGCAAGGAGCCATAAAAAGGAAATAATTCAATTAAACACTCACTGTTTCAAGTATGTAGGTTTTGGGGGATGTCATAGTTCATAGCCAGAAATAGATGATAAGGAACAGAAAGAGATGAGGTAAAATAAAATTTAGTGGTTAAAGTACTGTATGTCATTCTTGAAACCTAACTTTAGGTATACAATGTATGGTTTAGGAAAAAAAATGAAACAGACATGATCTTGACTTTAGAAATTAATTCACAATGGCTCTGTCATAGTTAGGCACAGGTATCAACTTGATTGTTGAGAGTTTGAGCTCTGGGAACATCTATAGAAAGTTAATGTTTGAGTTAAGCCCAGAGCAAACCTGTAGGAGATTATCTAGCTGATGGGGAAGGCCCAGCCTGTGGTGGGTAGGACTAGGCTCTGAACAGATGAATATAATATTGAGAGCAGTTAAGAAAGTTGACATCCTTCTGTACACTTTGCCAGACATGCTGGTCTGACAAGTAAGGATCATCTCTCTCTCAGCTGTTGTGTAGAGATGGTGTGGCCAGTTCCCTTGGCCCTGGTGTTGGCACATGTTCTCCCATCAAGATGGACTGAGAACTTCAACCAGTAAACATAAGACAAAATAAACCCCTTCTTCCCTTAAACTGTCTGATGGTCATTTATCAGCAATCATGAAGGCTGACTGCAACAAAATCTGTGATTGCATGTATATGATGTTATTTCTACATAACAAACTTCCCAAAATCACCATGTGTCCTACATATGATTTTGGCACTGATCAGAGAACTCCACAATTAAAGGTTTAGTCACAGAAGACTGTCCCCCACTTCAGAGAGCAATTGCCCCTTTTAGGTCGCTCTATTTCACTCATCTTTGTGTGTGACAAATTATAAATCACAATCTAATCTGACACCCCCACCCATGACTTTGCTTGTTAGAGTTACTTCTTGAACTTGGATAAACCCTTTATTTTTTGTTTACTAAAAAAGGGTTCAAAAAACAGGCAGATGATGGAAGAGTCATGTGACACAAGCTTTATGGAAGGGAAAGTGCCCATGCTCTCTCAAGGTACACCAGTATCTCACAGTCTCTCAGTGTTCTCTAGGGCAGGCATTTACATGAAACTTCATTGAAGGTAAGAACATTCATTAACTCATTTTCAAGCTCCTCGCTCCTTCCTGTAAGGGACCTTTAGTTCAACACTTCTAGGCAAGGCTTTTCCTGGTGACCAACACTCACCCCCCCAGTCCACAACTCACATTTGCAGAAAGGTCATTCCCTTTACAAAGGAAGTCCAAGGCAGTATGATTTCTGTGTAAGGAACCAAAGATCAAATACCAGAACAAAGGTGACTTAGCGCACATACTGCTCAGAACATGACAAAAGTTTTAAGAGCTCTGTGCCAGGATCCATCAGAAAAGACCAATTATATGCTCCTTTTTATATCATAATATAATTGTTCAAAAAAGAGTGCTTGCTTTGTCAGCACATATATTAAAATTAGAACAAGACAGAGAAGATAAACATGGCCCCTGTGCAAAAAAAAGATTATATATTACTCATCACTATTGTGCCCGTTAGATACAATTTTGTCAACTTGACAATTGAGGAATGAGTCTTTGGGTACACTTGTCAAAATTAGTAGTTAAAACAAACCATGAGTTAATTAATACGGGAAGACTCAGTCCATGGTAGGTGTAGCTATGCCTGGGCAAGTAGATGAGATGGAGAGACCTGGTTCCATTCTTTGGACATACAGGCACACTGGTAAGCAAAAGAAGTATGTTCCTCTCTTGGGTCTTTCTGTAGAAACGATGTGTCCTGTTACTTTGGTTCCTGCTTTTGGTATAAACTCTCCTTCAATGCTGATATGTGGCCAAGAATTTTAAGCAAGAATAGCCCCTTGTTCTCCTAAGCTGTTTGGGTCCCATAGTCATGTTGTTGATATGAACAGTAACTGCCCAAGAATTTGTAACGAAATAGTAAGATGTTACTGAGAAACAGAATTTAGTACCAGAGAGGTGGGATGTTATGTCTGGCTATATAAATTTTGTGGGTGTTAAACTGTTTGGCTGGAGAAATATGGAAATGTTTAAAGACTTTAAAACTTTAGAGGTAGAGCTGAATGGACTGTTTAAAGAACAGTACTATGGATGGACATGAATTGTTTAAACCCAAGTCATGAAGCTTTGAAAGGGAAGAAGGGCTTTAGTCAAGTTGAACTTAAAGATGATGGACTAGTTAGAAAAGAACTCTGCTAGAAGCTTTGAAGTTTCACATGAGGAAAGGGCAGAGAGCAAAACAACTGTGGCTATTGGACAAGTTAACATCACTGGAGAAAAACTTAGTGCTTTGCACTAGAACCATGGCTGAAATAAACGTCACCCTGTAAAGATTCTATCCTGTAAAAATCCAGGCTTTGGTGGGGGAAGAAAACCTAAGATAAAGCAAATTTCTGTTTTTCCAAAGTTTTGGTTGCCTGGAAAAAGACATTTCCAAGGTGAACACAAGGAAGGATTAACATGTGGAAGGGTCAGCATGGTAAAGGACAGCTCATGGAAGTTGATGATGTCATGGTCTGAGTGGGCTACATCTTAACCTCACAACACACCAGGTGTGTTTTAATATAAGATCAAGATGTTCATGGAGAACAACTGAAGCATGGCACCATGCATGTAAAACTATTTGTCTATTTCAACAATTTTCGATTTGTATTTGTTATGGTTTGATTGTGAATTGTCCCCCTCAGGGTTATGTGTTTGAATTCATGGTCCCCAATGAGTGATGCTGTTTGGGAAAGTTATGGAATCCTTGGGCGGCGATAGATTCTTGCTGGAAGAAGCACATCACCAAGGACAAGCCTCGAGGTTTGGTAACTGACACCTACTTCCTTTCTTGCTCTCTCTTCCTCTTGATAGCTGGTATGGCCATCATAAGACTTCGTTGTGTGTTTTCTGCCGTAATTGATATTCAAACTAATGAACCCTTTCTCTCTGAAGTTGCTCAGGTCAGAATATTTTCTCACAGCAACAGAATAGTAACTGCAACACTGCTTCAATTTGGAAAACATGGAGGCTATTGAGGCTAGAACCTCTGAATTAAGGATGAGACGCATCAAATTCTAAACATGAGTCAGCTCAATAGTTCCACTAATGTAGTCAGGATATTTTACTACAATCTAGCACATCAAAATTTACAGTCACTTTATTTTATCTTTGATATTCCATGTTTAAGTCTATGGTATAATTTACAGTGATGGCAGCCATCACATTCTGTATTTAATGAACACCTGAAGCTTTGTGTTTATTGCATACTCTCATTGGAAATAGTGAGCTAATGGTAAAATTAATTTGACTGGTGTTCTGTTTCAATCAGCTGATGAATCTTTCAGTTGCTCACCAAGTTTTTCTTTTGAAAACTGTGGATAAGTTACTAACAGCTGTCACTTTACACTATGCATAGGAAGGTAGGAATCAAAAAGCAAGAAAATTCAGTTAAGAAGAACAACCATTCACTCTAAGCAAACTATGACAACAAAAATTAATTATGCATTGCTATCCCCCATATCAAGAGGCATTTCTCAAGTAGCTTCACTAATTACAATTTTTAGATTATATGTCATTACTTCTTTAGCAAATATGTATCATCTGAGTTTCCCAAGGTGATATCACTTTCTTGCCATCAATGGATAAAAATTGTTCATAAAATATTCTACACATGTTAAATACTTAGTAATCATATCAATATTCCAGAGAAATGGAAAATCAGTACAAAATTTTAATAAGTATATGCCTTAATTTTTGTTTTAGCTCTTTATTGTCAAAAAGTTTACCAGGTTAAAAAGAATTGACAAATAATTGGAAGTAGGTATAGCATTGTTTTTAAATCATTACTAAAACCATTGAAACCTACACCTTTTATTGCAGAATTTCTTAAGCACCATTTCCAAGACATATTTCTTTCAGGTTTAAATCATAACCTCTCACGTTTCCAACTGATTTCAGATGGTTATACCAACTGTTAATCTGGTGATCTATTACCTACTTTAATGCATTGTCTGAGGAATTGCACAGGTCACAACACAGAGGCATCTTCTATTCCAATGTGAGGAATCACCTATGTCCAAGGATGCTTCCCTTTTCAATTAAGTGTCCTGCTTTCTGCCTGTAAAAAGGAGGCATTAGCTTGAGTGCATCTAGAAAAGGCTGGTAGACGAGAAAGGACACCACTGATCATGTCTCCGTTTGGGCATATGTTAAAGTAAGACAGCATTTCTAAACTCCAAATGATAGGATTGGATAGAAAGAGAAGTGATGGTTTACCACGCCTACCCAAAATTAATTTAACACTATGATAAGTAGTTATTCTTTATTTATAAACAAAAAATCTATGATATGATGAACACTCAATAAGTTTCCAGGTCATCAGACACACCAGTGATCATGAACAAGCTAGCTACTCAACCTTAAGGTTCACATAAATTTAGTAACTATATTAAAGAGTGTTTAAGCTTTAACACATAACTAAATGAGAAGGCTACTAATATAGTTAACCCTTCCTGGTACTTACAGAAAATGAGATTATAACTGGGTGTCAGTTGTTCCCTAGATTCAGCTCATTTTACTAGAAGAAAAGTAGCAAAAAAGAAATAAGAAGTCACTTAATAAGTAAAAGCACAAAGGTTACATCTCTCACAGTTCTAAAGTCAAATTTAGAAATAATCTTCCAAAATAAAAGCACTGCTATTTTAGAATAGTAGGTTGAGAACACAAGTATTAACCATCTTATAATTGTAGGTCATCCAAAATTAGACTTTGCACATTGGCTATGTTTTTTTTTTCAAGTAAAAAAACAGATCAGAGATTTCTGTCTAAATTGGAGTTCATGGAAGGAGATCTACAGAACACAGGTCCCATCTGCCAATTTTTCTAAGAGAAAGCTGGAATCATGGTTACCAAACAAGTTGTGACCTACAGTGTCAAAATCCTATACTTGAAGTTACTAATTACATGTCACAGACGTGCCAAATGGAACCTGCACCCAATGATGTTATTAAGTCCCCTGTTCACTAATGGAAAAGAAAGCAAGCATGGTCTTACTCAAATAATGGGCTAAAGGTTGCCTCATTTGTTTCTGTTCTGTAGTTACATGAGATTCAGAGAAAAGTGCATATCCCTCTCTTCCTGAGTTCTTTGAGAATAAAAGGTGGTCTTTTGCTAGAGAAAATCAATAGAGAAAACAACATGGATACATTGGTTCATGAGACTCTTTCCCAGATCCATAAAGTTTTACAGCGTTCTGCATCATCTTTATTTACTTGATCACTAAATCACTTGATCATTAAAGTGTTCTCTTTAAGATAATTTAGCTACAAGAGCTATGAAGTACTAAGAAAAATAAACAGAAAACAAACCAACAACTTGATCCAAGTTAGAATAGGCTTCTCATTTTGAAACTAAGGATGACTTAAAAGACTGTCGTCTCAGTCATAATCTGTCATCTTCACAAACAAGGTATTCTATGTGCTTTAAATTCCATGAATTATGAGAAGTGCTGTGTGCTACTGAAGACATTCCATCCTAAGACTAACAAACTGATCTTGAGGCTAACACTCAGAGGTGTGGAGAGAATTACATATATTAACCCTACCCAAATATACGCAAGTAGTTTTATAAAGGAAGTTTCCTTTTAGGACCTAGATATCATTTTTTTCTTTTTCTTCCCTTTCTTCACTCAATCGTCACATTGCCTTATCTAGAAAATGTTCTGAGGTCTCTTGAAGTGAGTACTTGCTTATGCCCAGAGTAACATCCTTCTATTTCTTCTGCTGTACATGTGGAGACAATACATTGGTAAAAAGCTCCTTCCTCTACCCTTTGTGCTTGTTCATGCACAAGCACATTTCAGGTTATTCTTGTTGGAGATCTTCTTTGTACTCCTTAAATGATGGCAATGTCCTCTGCACTTTCTCCCAATTCCTTTTGGTTCTTTAAAAAGGAGACTATCTTGGATTTCTGTCACCTACATATTAGATCTTGTCTGTGGATTTGGTGGAAAATGCTAAGAACCCACAAAAAAGTTCCTGTGTAGAGTACCTAATCCTCTTATGCAGAAACTACAAAAGTCATAGTCCTCAATTGTATGACCTGAGAAAGGCAGTATCAAAAGACTGAAAAGTGGGTCGTTCCTAGGCTAGTAACACCAAGTACTCCAACAAAATTCACTTGGCTAGTGAAACAAAATTTTATTCTTTGTCCAAACACCAAGACAAATGCTAGGCAATTATGTGATGAGACTCTCAATAATTCTTCCTTCTCTCCAGAAGAAATATCAAGGAGGAAACTCCCTGTCAGAACAGAAGAGCAAATTCTGGTGTGCATACAATTCATACCCCGCTGAGCCAGAAAAAGAAAAATCAGACTCATCAGAAATAGCACACAGTTTGCCTACCTCACATTTTCTTTCTTTTGTTATGCCAGTAGGAAAAGTGATTTCTAAATAAAAGTAATTTACAAATGAAGAGCTTGACTGCTTCCCAATGTTATCTTTGCACACCCAACACATGGATGCATACTTCATCCTACTTGACTTTTTACAAATTCTAGCGTTAAACATAGAATATCAAGATCAGCTATAAATACTTCTTTAGGCCTGCAGCAAAATCACATGGAATTCTATGGGCTGTTCATCTTTAAAGAGACACTTGCCCAGCCATTTGCCCTGAAAGCCTAATGTTAGCATTCCCCAACTAAGACTGCATTGGAAGTTATGCATAGTCAACGTCACAAGTAGCAAGCTTGTGCTAGAGGAACTTAGAGTACAGGGAAGAAAAGCTCACTGTCCAGAATGGTGAAAGAGATTGACATGGGAAGGAGCAATTTTAAAGCAATAGATTAGGGAGTGTGAAAGCATTGAATTTAAATCACAGCCTTGATAGCCTAATTACCAAGATGATTTCCATGTATAGGATTATCATACTGCATAGTGCTAAGCCAGGTGGGGAAGCTTCATCAGGACGTCATTTCACTGGCCTTCCATTTTGCTTTAATTCCCATGACCATTTTATAAGCTTCAATAGAAACTTTGTTTACACACCTTCAGATAAGCAGACCTACCAAATGACACACATTGTCTCTAGGTAAGACTGGCTGTCCATAGCCAACTGGGAGAAGACAACTCCATAGGTTCACTAACTTCTGATCTCTCTCCATTTGAGTTTGTTGCTTACATAACAAATCAGTTCACAAACTATCTTAATTGTAATCAGGAAACGTAACAGAGCAGTAATTAACATACCAATGACATGGATTAAAAAGGAAAGAAAACTGTTATTGTGAAAATTCAGCTGAATGATCTGGAAGGATTCATTTTAAAGGGAAATCAATTAAGCTAACAAGAAAAAAAGAAACTATAATCAAATTAGTTATGGATCAAGTAGCTGTAAGAGAACAGGAATAAGGATAAATGAGGCAGAAATCAAGATCCAGGACAGTCTATATTTAAGCTCATGCCATTTTATTTAAAAACACAAATAAGAAGTCAGTCATACTAAATGAAGACAGTGGACCCAACAAAAGGGCTTAACTCTGTCAAAATATTGGGTAGCAAATGGACCTTTGTATGTTTAAGAAATGATTTCAGTACTAAGCATTTTATTGCTTAATATTTCTGACTTTTACAGGCTTTTTGATTAACCAATTGTCAGCCCTGATTATGCCTGGTATGAGAGCACCCACTAAATTCTTAGTTCCATCTGTGGAAGAGGAAACAAGCATCGGAAAGACCTGGTGATTTCATCAAAAGCCATAGGTAATAGTAAACCACAGATTTCACTTTTATTTATATATTCTTTTAGAGTTTCATACATGACTACAATGAGATTTGACTTTACAAAATCAAGTTTCTACTGCCTAATTCCCATATACAATTCTCATTTACTTTTTTGTGTGTCTCTTCATTGGTATATGCTCACATATCTACATGTTCATGTGCAGGAGTATATAGAAAGTTCAGAAGTCAGCACCAGGTGTGTTATCACTTACTTTCCATCTTATTTTTGAGATAGGATCTTTAACTGAACTTAAAGCTACCTGATGAACTAGGCTGACCAGCCAGCAAATCCCGAGTATCTTCTCTCTGGGACCAGAATTACAAGCAGCATGCTACTTCTGGACTTTTTAGGTAAGTGCTCAAAATTCTTGCACCAAGTACCTTCCAACTGAGCCATCCCTCCAGTCCCTGATTTCCTTCTGGAACTTGCATCAAGAAAGAGGTAGTGCTGCCAGAGGGTAGGGAAGGAGCTGCCTAATAGTATCTTCTGACATAAAAGGCTACTGTACTCATGAACTCACTGAAGTTGTGTTTATTTCCACAGGACCTGCACAGAAATTGACCTATCAGCATTTCACCATGGAAGTGGAGAGATCTCAAGTAGAGAGATCTACCCTTCCCTAAGAGACCACTGAGGGTTAACGCTGGAAAGGGGAGCTACTTTTTTCAGTGGTGTATCTGCTGATATCATACATATGCCAACAAGCACCCAAACACATGTCAATACAGGCAACTTTGATGAAACTCAGTGGAGTACACACACACATACACACACACACACACACACACACACACACACACACACATGCATGTGCACGTACACACACACAAGATATGAAATCGGAGGGAAAAGAGCTGGGAAGAAGAAGACTTTCAATGGGAGGACAAAAATGAGATCAAGTAGTGAAATGAAGTGAACATGACTTAAATTCATGGAACTCATCTATGAAACTATTAAAGAAAAGAGAAGAAAAGAGAAAGAAATATAAAAGGCATAGCTAAGATCTCCATTTTTTAATATAAGGAGGGTAATGTAAAGATATGTTAAGAAATACATTCCACCTTCTATAATTAGGAAGAAGTGAATATTAGGATTCACAGGATCATCTGATCATAGATGTCCCATCCAACCACTCTGCTTCCCACTGCACTGTAATTCTTCTATGATTACAACCAGTACATAGAAGATGATGTGTGTCTCTTGGGCCATTTTACATAAAGATTACTGCCTCCAGTTCCCTCAGCATAGTAGGGTACTGACAAAATTAGAACAGTGGGAAGGGATGGGCCAGCCTCTGAACTAGTATTAGCTGGAGCAGGTCCAATTACTCTGGTCAGAGGATAATGCAATAGCTTCTTGGCATGAGGAAGAGTCCCTGATTTTGCCTGTTGCTACACATTCTGTATCTCTTAATTTATGGAAACTGAAATAGGCAGATGTGACTGTCAAACATTAAGGTGTGAATTGAGTACTAGCTGTAATTTGCAGTTCAACCTCATTACTGGTGTAGAACATAAAAATTGTAAGAACCTCACAAGCACTTGACTGTTCTCATTATTTTACATGCCATTGTCTTGCTTTGTTTGTTTCAGAGTCTCACTGTGAAGCTCAGGCAGGTTTGAAAATATCTATGTAGCCTAGGGTGACCTCAAACTTACCACCTTCCCACCTTCTTTCTGAAGTTCTGGGATTTCAGTTCCATGCCCAGTTGCTTTTGTCATTTGCTTTGCTTTGTGAAACATTTTCATAGACCACAGATAAAGATAATTGTCTTAATCACTTTTTAAAAACTTTATTTCATTTTTGTGCACGCGTGCATGTGTGTGTGTGTGTGTGTGTGTGTGTGTGTGTGTGTGTGTGTGTGTGTGTATCAGAAGGCACCATGTCCCTGTGGAAGACAAGGGTGACTTAGGGATTCATCCTGGATTGCTTCTACCTCTTTTTTGCTCCACTCTGGGATTATTTCCCAGGCTCTGATGACCAGGGCTGGAAGTGCAGGCTACCTGGCATTTTCATATGGGACTTAGGATCTGAACTCAGGTACTTCTGCTTTTGAGGCAGAGTCTTAACCCCTGAGCCATCTCTCCAACCCTGTGTTAGTCACTTTTGTGTTACTGTGACCAAAACACCTACTAGACAATTTATGGGAACAAAGGCTTGTTTGAGCTCACAGTTTCAGAACTTTCAACCCATCATGGAGACTGCAGCAGAACAGAACCATCATGGTAAAGAAATACAAAAATTACAGGAAGCAGCCAAGGACAATCTGCCCCAAAGACTCAACCCAAATGTCCTACTTTCTCTTACGTTGACTCTGACTCCGAATATAGCACTACCACCCTAATTTCTAGAAGGATTCCATATTCTCTTAGATATATCTTGGACTCCATTTTTCTTTTTTCCTTAGTTTGTGCTTAACATGCAACTTTCATATTGACAAACCTTTAGGTTCAACTTGTGACCCACGTCCATTCTGCCAATTAGATCATTCTGTTGTGAGTACTGGACACAGCTGCTCAAATCTTACATAATCTTTGAGAAATAAGAGAGTTCTCTCTCCTTTCATTTGGTTTATGGAGTCTCAAAGGCTTCTCTTGGGAGAAGATGCTTCTCTTGGCTGTCTTGAGTAGAGACACCAGGCCCTGACACCAATGTGTATATCCTCAAAACAGTAACGTCAATCATAGACACAGGTTGCCTCATTAGCTTTTAGGACTTAACATATCATAAATTCATTAAACCTCTATAGAATTAAATTCCAGCTCTAATAGAACTAGATTCTGCTTCTGCAACATCAAGAAGGGATTTCATCTTCCTGCTAAGCCCTGTCCCATATTTATAACTTGGTTTTTAGGTGTTGTTGAGGACAGGCAATGGTGGGAATTTAAAGCTTAACACAAATATTTGACTTATTTGTCTACCTAAACAGAAAGCACAGATTGATTAGGATTTAGAGAGACAGAGAAAGAGATAGATAGATAGATAGATAGATAGATAGATGATAGATAGATGATAGATAGATAGATAGATAGATAGATAGATTAGATAGATAGATAGATGATAGAGAGATAGATAGATAGACAGATAAACTGATAGGTAGATGATAGATAGAGAAGGAAAAAGAGAAAGAGAGAGAGAGAGAGACTTCCATACTGTGTAATAAGCAATCCCAATACATAACCTCTTAAAGCTGTACTCGTTGACTATTCTTCCTGTGTCTGGATAGGTTCACTGTTCTGAACTGGACCATCTTGACTGAGGCTGGCTGGCCAAGTTGATCTCCCTGATAATGATAATTATCAGTTGAATCTATTGACCACTATTGCAAGCAAGCTAAACAGAAGCATTATAAGCCAGATAGGCCCAGGACAGAGACCACATGACTGCTACTGGGTGTACATTTCCCACCACCAGACAATTAGCAACTGTGATCACATTGCCTACCTGTTACAAATCACAAAACCAGACTCTTGCAGCTACTGTTTCTTTTGCTGGAGACTGTACTCAAATACAACTTAAATGAAAAAGGGAGATTTATTTAGCTTAAATGTCCAGAGGGCATATAGATCATTGTGGCAGGAAGTACATGCAGAAAGCATGGCTAACACCAGAAACAAGAGACCTAGTGCCATGGATTAAAATGTGAGTTGCTCCCCCCCCCCCGACTCATGTGTTGGCATCTTTAGCTGTTTAGGAAGGTCATGATCTTTAGGAGCTGGAGCCTTGCCAGAGGAAGGTAATCACAGGGGTTGGGCCTTGAGGTTGATTAGCTCTATCCTACTTCCAGGAAAGGTCTGTTCTTGCAATTGGCTGTTTTACAGCTGTCGGTGTCCTTGGTGGATGTAACTTAGGATGCCTTCAGCTTCTGTCAGCCAGTCATGCTTACCTTGACAGTGTCTCCCCTCTGGAACTGTAAGCTGAATAGATCTCTCTATTCTCCCATAAGCTGCTTGACTTCAAGTGGTATCGCACAGCAACAGACAAGAGTAACCAGTAACAGTAACAGCTGGTGTGGTCACTGCAGTCATCATCAGGAAGACAGAGATAACAAGAGTAAACTGCGAGGAAGCAAAGACAGGCTACCAATCCTCAAGGCCACCCTCTGTGACATCCCTTCCTCCAACAAAGTTCTACTTCCCAAAGGTGCCACAATCTTCTCAAACATTAGCATCAGCTAAGGATGCAGACACACGATCCTGTGGGTGGGTCAACTCACATTCGAACCATGACACAGACCCTTAATCAGCATTCTTCACTCTCTACAAACATCGCTGGGACTCTTCACCAAAGAAACAATAGTAGTGGAGAAATAAGCATTTTTAATAGGGCACTTGTATATGTCGAGTGCTTTGTGAAGTACTGGGTAGAACACTTTTCCTTAATCTTCTCAACAAGCTTGTGAGAAGTAGGATCAGCCCACCAGAGAAGTAGCCAACTTTGAGAGCTGTGCATCGATCACATGGGCAGGAGAGCCATGGGTATCCTTGCCCAGAAGCCAGCAAAATACAAATCACTTGTCATTGCCACATTATACCTGCCCCTGTGTGCAACATCTGTGCTCTACAGTCTTTGGATCCAGGACAGCTTCCATCAGAACCCACCAAGGGGTCTGCAAGGACGTACTCCATACACTCAAATCCTCTAGAACTCTACATGTTAATTCATTTCTGTCCACTCTCCACACTTACATGGAAGAACTGAGTCTATCTGAGCAACTGTTCCTATTTCTCTAAAGAATAGTTATATTAAACAATGGAAAGTCAGGGAATTTTTCATTTATTTTGACAAAAACATTAATAAGCAGCTAAAATGGGAATTTATAATGGATGGGCAATCTTACCCTAATATTTTAGTACTCCACAGCAACATGGCACAGTTGTATATGGTATGAAATCATCAGAAAGAATCATTTATCTGCTTAAATGTTGCAGAGCAGTAATCCTAATGAGCCATTTAGGCTAAGAAGTGTAGGGATTTCTATATCTATTACACAAAAAAATTTGTGGATAATGCAAATATAATGGAAAACTAATTCGAGCTGCATGGTAGTGCATTTCTAAAATTCTAGCACTTGGAAAGTAAAGGCAGAAGGATCTAGAGCTTCAGGCCAGCTAAGAAGAGAATAACTAAGGGAAGAGGGAGAAGAATAGGAAATCAGAAAATGGTAATAGGAATTTTAGTTGAAATTTCCTCTCTACTACATAATACTTTTATTGTCACAACTAAGCTTGAATCATTTTCCCAGGGCAAAGAAATATGTTTGTTCCATTTCTAATACCATTTGTTTCTGCTGCTTCCCTATCAGTATTGAATAACTTTCTATGTTCTCCTGAAAGTATTCTGAAAATCTTTTTTTTTCTTTTATCAAGGTTGCTCTTGTGTCGAACTGTGGTACTTTGGGTGTGTTATCACAGCAGGTGAGCCTATCTTGTTTTTGCCACACTAAGAGAGTGTGGCTTGGGACAGGAAAGGCACGATAGTAAGCAACAGGAGTTACAATGGTCCAGACCATTTCCCACTGCTGATGAGTTACATCCTGTACGCCAGCACGGGGTCCAGGCCTGGTTGACTGCAGTGGTCGAGGCAGCAGGGTGAGCCACAGCCAACCTGTTACAAGCCAGTTAATCATACTGGTGGCCCACCCGCCCCTAGCCAGACTCCCAGTGCCTCTACAATCTCCCTGTCTCTTTGTGCCTTAGAAGAGCAGTTAGAACTTGTAGTCTGGTCAGATCCCAAAAGGGCCCCCTATGTAGGTGCTAGCGGCCGGATTGGCCAGCTCCCCCTATACGAGTCTTTGTTCCTGCACAATAAAGTGGACACTATCTTTCTCCCGCATAGTGTTTCCAGTGCCTCTCTCTGTCTCTCCTTGGTACCTTGGTCCTCACCCCTGTGGTGTCCCATGAATAACCTCTGCTGGTCGCTGCTGGGGCGCCTGCCGCTGCAACAACATCCCACAGCGCTGCTCCTTTAGGAAGTGCATGCCTTGCCTCCCAGCCCTTGTTCAGCTTGGACAGGCCAAAGGAGCCACAAATCACTCCAGGCTAGAGGAATACAGTCATTCTGGGGACTTTCTCAATTTTCTGACTGAATCTGGCTAACCTAAATTGGTTTCCCAGTGCTTCAATTATATCACAAAAGCCAGCAATTTTATAATCTATCCAGTCACTCACCTGTGTAGCTTCCAGTGACTCCCACAGCAACAGAACCACCAGGTGCATGGACAGATGCTTTCTTACGGGCCTGCCCTGATTAATGCCTGGTTCTCAGGAAAAATGTTTTTAATTTCCTTGATGGTGAGTATGCAAAGATCAGGTGTGTGATATTTAATGTGTGATAAATGCCTATAGTGCAGAGGAGAATATCTGTGTACTGAACACAACTTAGAGTTAGGAAAGGAAGACAAATGCAATGAACAACCATATAAGATTTCAGATAACTGAATATCAGAATACTGAAATAGCCTGGTAAATTGGCTCCATTAAACCTAGTGAGGAATTTGCAGTATAAACAATACTAATAAGCCTTTTCAAAAGTTTTTAAATATACCTGCTAGAGGAGTTCAGATTTCTTGTAATACAATGACCCACCAACGCTGTGACACTTTGGGAGATGACTAGAGAATTGACATGTCTGCTAAGTTCTGCAAGTGTTTGGCATTTTCTCATATCTTAAAATGAATAGAAGTATTATCAATGTTTTCTCTGTTTTCTATCTTTTCAAATAGAAATGAAAGTAGATGGGAGACTAGTTTAGAAAAAAGTTTTCAATGGGAGATGAAGGAGGAATGTGGTAATGTGAGATGAAATTGACTCAAACTCATTGTAATCATCTGTGGAACTGTCAAAGACAGAAAATAAACTGAAAAAAAAAGTTAATGTCCATTCAACCACAGAGTTTAACATATTTCAAAATTGTTAGTGATACATATAAAGACTACTGGTTCAAACCTACTTTTAAGAGCTAAAATCATACAATTCTTGGAGGTTAAAATAGGGGAGAATTCTAGTAGAGTTATACTTAGCAAGGTTTCTTGGGTATCACAATAATAACAGAAAACAAAAGAAAAAATAATGTATAATATATCAAAAACATTCATGCTTCAAATGATGCCTTCTACAGAGCAAAACGGTGATCCACAAAACAGGTAAAACCATTGGAATCTTATAACCAGCCTTATAACTAATAATCTTATAACTTATAATAATATTATAACTAATAATATTATATATAATGCATAACTAATATGTAATAATCTAATAACTAATAAAGGGTTAATAAGCAGAATATACAAAGAACTCCAAATATAGCACTTCAACAATGAATAAAGGATTTAAACAGACATTTTTCCAAGATATGAAGATGGTTAATGAGCACATGAAAAAATGTTCAGTATCATACTAATATCAAAACCATGCCATATCTCTTTATACCCTCTGCGAAGGCCAACATACACACACACACACACACACACACACACACACACACACACACACGTACAGGCAGACAAAATCCAGAAAATAATCATTGGAAAGTATACAGAAAAATTATAATTTTGGTACTGTTGGTGACAATGTAAACATGTTGCAGTCACTATGGGATACAGATCTGTTCCCAAAAGAATTGAAAATAGTATTGCATACCATTGCTGCATGTACAACCAAAGACTAAAAAGCTCAGGTGCTTGTGTGTCCATTTCGTGGAATCATTATTCACAACAGTCAACAGGTAGAAGTGACTGCATTGACAGAGAAATGCATAAATAGAATGTGGCTACAGAGCTGAAACATAATATAAAATCCCCAGAAAGCGCATAAAAAGTCAGGCATGGCTGCACCTTAGCATTATGGAAGGTAGAGGCAAGAATATCACAGAGGTTTACCTGCCTACAGTCTAGCTCTAGATGTAGTGAGAAACCCTGCCTCAAAGAAACAAAATAGTGATTGGGCAAAATACTCAATATCCTTCTCTGGCCTCCATGCATGCACACACACCCATGCACATTTACTGTACATACATTCACACACAAAAACAAGATCGTAAAATAAAGTAAATGAAAAGTAAGGAAATTTTGACACATGATATATAAATGAACCCTAAAGACATTATGTGAAGTGGAATATGCTAGTCACAAGACATGGAGTGACCTTACCACTTATGTGAGGTACTGTCTCAGAGCCAGAATAGTGACTGTTGGGACCTAGGAGTCCTAGGAGTGTTATAATGAATGGGTTCAGAATTTTGATCGTGGAAGGTGAAAAGTCCTACAGAAGGATGGCATGATGTTTGCTCACTAAAGTGGCTGTGATCAATGGCACTCAGCTGCATGTATGGAAATGATTGCAATGGTTCAATTATATCTTATCTGTTTTCCAACGATTTACAAATATGCAAAAAAAATTTAAAGTGATCTATAGTAAATGCAATGTTTTTTTAAAAGAGTACTTTAGTTTTTGCTCACTGTTTACATGTGGATCCAAAATGTTCTTAAAGCTTCATTCACTAGAGGCTTGGTCCTCAGAATTGATGAAACCTTCAAGGTGCAGGGTGAAGTGGAAGAAAGTTCATAGAAAGAGCGCACTTTAAAAGACATTGGAATCCTGGCCTTTTCCTGCCTCTCTCTTTGTGTTACAGCTGTCCTGAGATAAGCAAGTCTTATCCACCATGCCCTCCCATGATGCTCACTCACCACAATGCAAAAAGTGATGGGTCAACTCACCATGAACTGAAATCTCCAAAACCATGGGCCAAAATAAACCTTTTCTCTTTAAAATAACTCAGGTATTTTGTCACAGTAATAGAAAGATGATAAACACAGTCACATGTGTATTTCAGGATTATAGCATCAAAAATTTCAGTTTTGTGGAAAATTTGTGTTCAAAACCAGTCACTTCTGAGGGGTAAATGGTCTGCCAAGAAAATCTGCTCCCATTATGAAAGATAGGTTGAGTGAGTTGATGGTTATGGCTTGTGGCGTTTGCTCTAGTCCAGGTTGTTTCACTGCTTCAGTGATGGTTCCCTATTATAACCATCACCAGGCAGGTACAGTGCACTGTGACCATGGCCCCCGCTACAGCTCGTCCGAACAATAAACAAGCATCTGATCTGAACTGAGCCGATGGGAGACCTGTGTCTTTGTATTTTAAATAAAGAGAGAGAGAAAATGAAAACAGAGGGTGAAGACAAATATTTGATGAGCAATCTTTGAAAGTGCCTCCATGATCTCTACCTCTGGAATGCATGCTCTCGAGTCACAAGAGAAGCTAGTATATCACTCCTAAGGAATCAAAAAAGTAAAAGTGAGTGAGGGAGGCACCACCATTTCCAAGGTTGTTTCAAAATGAGAGAGAGAGAGAGAGAGAGAGAGAGAGAGAGAGAGAGAGAGAGAAATCAGCCAGACTTCCCTTTCTAAATCCTAGTCACTTGTTCAATGCACTGAAGCAAGAGTTCCCTTCCAGAGCTGCTCTGTTGAGAGACTTGGTTACAAGGAATCAAGAGAAGTCATAGAATGATTCCCAAAGCCCACAAGAGCTATTGAATTCTTCGAACTCAGGAATGTGAGTGGGTTTACAGTGTCCCCTTTGGTGAAATTTTCAGATCAGACTACAACAATTCAACAACAAACTTGGGTGCGATTTTAAGGAAGCAGTACTAAGTTAAATCATCCAGGATTCCTGGTCTATCTTGAGTATGAAATAAAAAAGATCTGTTGCCTTAAGCCACTGAGTTTTGGTGCAATTTGTGACACAGAAATTGATTGCTAATATAGAACACAGGTGGTGACCATTCTAAAAGCAATAGTTGAAATGTAATGGGCCTGACAGCTGAATATGGCCATATTACATCTCACGGATGAAAAAACAGAGAAATAAGTGTTAAGGAAAGAACGAGGATGAGGATGCTGATGATTCCCAATGGCTTGTGACTTTTGCATTGCCATCTTTCCTAAGATCTGTCTGCATTCCTCTCTTTCTGTTCTATGAAGTCTCAGATACTTTATAGTAAATTGCCTTCATTTTCTTAAGAGTACCTCGGTTGATTTCTTTAACTTACACTCAGAATTCCTAAAACCTAGGATGCACCAAGTTGAATAATTGCACCTTTGAAGACAAATGCAAGTCATATACTGGACACTGAGGTTGACAATTTTAAAGAGGTTCTAGGCCTGAGAAACACCCACATGTTCTCAGCTATTCATCTTTGTCCTAAGAAATGGAGCCAACTTCCAGAGCATCTAACTTTCCACCTACAATTCTAATCATGATCAGCTGAAGCGACATCTATTCCTAGGAGCTTATTTGAAAAATATTTGTTCAGTACTTAGAGATCCCAACTGAAAGCTATTTGAAACATTCAACAGTGCAGTTGGCATAGAACAAATTTTTTACTTTTTTTTTCTAAAGAACACGGTGATATTTTTGGAGCTCTCTTATCATATTACATGATGAAAACGCATACCAAGAAGAGGCATATTTTCATTCCTAGAAGCAGCCTGAATGCATCAGATATATCAGTCCTTCTTAATCCAGTTAAATCTCCTCGCTGTCATCTGTTTTAAAGCCATGTCACTACCTACTCACTCACCATCTTAACAAAATTCAAAGCAGTTTACATCTTGCAGACTTGGTGATAAAATGGACGCTTAAAAGCAATAAACATCTTTAAAACAATTCATCAAGCCCTAAAAAGATACCATCACAAGTTTGGGAATGATAAGTTTGAGTTTAAAAATCAAAATTTGCTCTCAGGCTTGGACTTAAAGCTGCAAATATATTTTTATAGCCATATTATAACCCATGAAAAATAACTCAGCGCTGTGGAGCATATACAGATGCCTGCTGCAGTTCTTTTGTGCCGTCAGCATGACCACAATAGTAGAGGACCCCTCACCGGCATTTCCTCATGTGTGCATGGCATCTGCAGTTTTGTTAAACCATGTGTTTCCATATGTGACATTCCCTGACAATTCAGGCTCCTTGTGATGCTGGCATGTTTGTCCTTTCTGCTCTCCTGCCCCACCTGTCCCCATGGTCTTGAATCACAGTGAGCAAAGGAGTCCCTTTGCCTCCTGAGGTCCTATCAGGTACTCTTTCATGTCCCAGGCAACGAGAAAGCACAACAGTCAGTCATTTCTCAGGGAAAGGGAGTTTGTTGAGAGAGGCTGAGAGGTTAAGTAAGCTTGCTATGTGAGGACACATTCTGAAATTCATGTATTATTTCTGGTATGAGTGTGTGTGTGTGTGTGTGTGTGTGTGTGTGCATCTGTCTTTCTGTGTGTATATTGCTTTAGGTATGATTCTACAAAAACCTTATATATTTTATTTAAGACAGGGTCTCTTACTGGCCTGGAAGCTTACCAAGTAAACTAGATTACAGGAAACTACCTGTCACCTCCTATTCAACCCAAGGTAATCAGGACTATAAACACTTGTAACCATCTCACCCGGATTTTTTTTTTGGGGGGAGGGTGGGAATCTGAACTCAGTCCTCATGATGCAAGGCGAGTGTTTTACCGAAGAAGGAAGTTTAAACAAAAGCAAACAAAAAAAACCTTTTATTTATTTATGTGTGTATTTCAGAGGTCATTGTGTGTCTCTGTAGAGGACCAAGTGTGACTTTGGAATCATCCTGGATTCCTGCTCCACTCTGAGATTTCCCAGGCTTTGCCCAACAGGGCCGGGAGTGCAGGCCTCAGCTGGTTCCTCCTCGAGTTTTCACGTGGGACCTGGGATATGAACTCAAGACCTTCTGCTTGTAAGCCAGAGTCCTAACCCCTCAGCTCTCTCTCCAGTCCCCAAGGCAACTTTTTAACTCTAAGCATTTTGTTGAGCTTGGTGATGGTTTGATTTTTGTGCAGTACTGGGGATCAAACCTGAGGATATATCTTAAGTTATTAACTTTTTGGAGATGGTAATACTAAGAAAAAAAGCTGATGAAATCTCCATTTTCTTAAATTGAGTAGCTACTGAGTTCTCTGTATAACATGGCATACAGATGGATATTATTAATCTTCCCAGTACTATTGTGTAGGCCATCTAACAGATCCTTAAAAATATTCTGTAATTCATTATACATTATATTATCTAAAATTCTGTGTATTTATTATATGTCACGTAAGTGTATTGTATTCACATATTTATATACATATATATGTATGTATGCTTATATCCTCTGCCTCCAGAGAACCCTGACACATACACAGACATTTTGTAAATTCTTTTTCTAAGTCTTATGAAGTTTGGCCACACTAGAATTGTCATGCTTTCCCTCTTGGGGACACTTCTCTCTGCATTGTCAACTGGACTTCTCTGTTGAATTCTTGTCCCTTTGACCCTAATTTATATCAACTTGCTCCCTTGTATTATATCTAAAATTCTGATTTGCAGAAAATTCTGTGCTGCACCTACTCAAAGTGTTTATTACAAGTCAAGATCTGATCAGCTCTGTACCTCTAATTATCTTCATTACTGTTGGCTTCTGTACAGCTCTGTCTGTATATCACTAGAATCAAAAATATCCTTCCCTCTCAAGGTGCTCTCTGCACAGGGGCAGTAGAAAGCATCTAAAGTCGCTTCCTCTTAGGCTCTGTTTTGTTCTGTATGGGTTTAACATTTCCCTCCAGACCCAGGATAAGTGTGCTGTGGTAAGAAAGGAACTCAGTTCTTCCTCCCACACCTCCTTAGAGTCCTTTCCCAGTAAATGCTCCCAATATGAAGAAATCACAATGCGACTAGAAAAAGATGGGAATCCATTCTCTAATAAAATTTTACAGGCTTCTCCAAATGCAGACAGTATTGTAGTTTGGGCTAAGCCCTAATCAAGTTACCTAACTTTTTAAATGTTGTATAATTTGAATTTCTTTCTTCGCAATATACTTTATGATATTAGCCAGTTAGACTGCTTTTATTGATAGTTAACTTGGAAATTTATTAGAAACAATACATATAGAACTTATTGTAACAAAATTTGAGGGGGTCAAAATTTCCTTAATGAGGTCAGGAAGTCTCGCATAATCCCAAATAAAGTCCTTGAGATGTGAATGCTTAGTGTGTACTTGTAAGTTCCATAAAAGACAGCATAGGATTGAGCTAGTGACTACTTTGAAGAGTTGAAACATCTTATGGAAGTAATCACTCATGAAGTGATTATATCTCCAAGTCAAATTTTCAATACCTGTTCAATCTGGCATACCCTCAAATCCTGCTTCTGCAGAGTATTTGAATAAAAGGAAAGAAAGGGAAAGGAGAAAATGCATTTCCTGTAGTTTTCCTGGCACAGTGGCATCTTGTACCAGCATTCTAAAAGGACACAGTCGATTTTGGCTTCTGTTGGTTTCCTTCTGTAGCTCTGTTCCACTTTTTAGTGCTTCCTAGAAGATGCCATCATCTTCCCACTTCTAGGCACCCACAGCTCCCTGGGATCCCTCACCCAGGTACCGCTGAGGCCATAGGCTCCTTTTACTCAGGTTCTTAGAATGTGTATAGTCTGCTCAGTTTAGTAACATAGATGTATGGCTAGTCAGTCACTATCAATCTCATAGAAGTTCTATTTTAAAAGTTTGGTTTAATACAGATCTATGTATATATAATATAGACAGACAGACAGACAGACTGACAGACAGACAGATAGATAGATAACATGTAATAAAAGGAATATTCCAGAGCTTGAAAGTTAATCTGATCAACCCTTCTAGATCATAGTTTCTTAAACTATGAAACATTACCCTAAAGGATTGTGGAACTAAATGGGTTTATTAAAAAAATTGAGCAACAGAAGGTTTTTGAACTTGCACTCACAAAAAAAGAACTAAAACTAAAAAAAAAAAAAAAAAAAGAACTAAAACTCAAGAGCGAGTTGAATCTCTGACAGCTCTCCCCAGTGTTACATCTTGCAACTTCACTGCAGCCTTGGCTCTGAACAGAAAGTGTGAACATTTTGCACTGTGCATGCTGTGATTTCATGGAGTGTCTCTCTGAGACACCTCACCTCAGATTGGGACTATTGCATGTTAGGAACTACAGTGTTTTTGCAGTACATAAAGAGATTTGTGTTTGGTTAGAAACATAATGGTTTAATTACAGAAAACAAACACTTAATATTCTCCTCCAGTCACTCCTCAGCATGCAAACATTGAATTATCATGTCTTTGGATTATAATGTGTTAAAAATACTTGATTTTAAAGATTGTTGTTATAGAAGCTGGCAGTTTTCAGTAAAAGAAAAATGTTTTACAGTTATTCTTCTACTGTTGTGAGAAAAATATTCTGACCCAAGCAAATCAAGGGGGAAAAGATTTATTATTTTGACTTATTGAGCCAACCGGTAAGTAATCTTACACTCACTTGAGAGTCTATTAAAGAAATTAGCTGTGCCCCTAGATTAAGAACAATATACCAGCGTTGTTTGATTTGTATCTCATATGAAACACTTTGTAGATTAAGTAAATATCCTTGAAATAGGTCAGTTACAATTTGAGATGTGAAAATAATGACAATGAGGCTGGTGAGGTGGCTTAGTGGGCAAAGATGCCTGCCACACAAGCCTGAGAACTTAAGTTCAATTTCTGCAGCTCACATTAAGATGGAAGGAGAGAACCAATTCCACAAAGTAGTCCTCTGTTGTCTATAAATATGCCATAGCATGCCATGTGAGCCCGCACCCTTATACAACAATAATAAAAAAAATTAAAAATGAAAACGTAAAAAAAAAAAGCACCCAATATCACCGAGAACACATAGCAAAAGGCCTGTCACCTGCAGAAGGAAGCCAGTTATTGTCAGAGTATCCATCAGGAGGCAGAGAGCAAGGAGAGAGGGCAAGAGAACAAGAGAAATGGGGGCCTGGATAACCAACCTCAAGAACCATGGACCCAGAGACATACTCCTGAGAGAGGTTTTACAAACTTCCCAAGGAGCCACCTGAGAGAGGATCTATAAACTTCCCAAGCATACCACCAGCTGTGGACCAAGGGTTTAAACACATGAGTCTATGGAGGACAATTTGTATTCAAATTACAGCAATTGTAAATTGAATTTTGGCTTAGGCTTAGGAATTTCTAGAAATTTCTGAAATGGTCCTAAACATACTTGGGTCGCTTCATCAAATGTTTCCAAAATAGTGTTCTCAGTACTGATGACTATAAAAATCAAAATACTGATTGCCTCAAAGAAACATTTAGAATACTCTGCATCCCTCAGTATCAAATATTTAGTCAGGAATAAAATATGTAAGTAAAATAAATAATTCAACTTATACTTTTGTTTCAATACATGACAAAATTATGTTGCTTTAAAATACATTTCCTTATGACATAGGATCAGTTAATAATTAATTGGTAAAACTATTTTACATACCAGTATTTCCTGAGCCACAAAAACATTTCTTGGGTGAAAAGGCGTGGAGTGTAGAAAGAATTTAAGACACCCTATTCTAAACCAGACCAAGTGAGGAGGCATTGCTTTACCATGATGCCAGCATTTCAGAATACCAAGAAACAGGGATGGAACAAAAAACTTCTTCAGCTCTTTATTCCCTGTCAAATGTTGGGACATTCAAAACACATTAGTTTTTCAGGTCTCTTTGTTAGAAAAAAATGAAGGAAGGAGAAGGAACACAAACCTGGGCTATAAGCACAAAGACTGACATTTATTCAGAACTCCAGCAAGGGAGTGAGTGGCAATTTCACCGTGAAATAGAAATCACTACTGCTTATGGCTGGGGGTATAGAGTTGTTAAGGGTTAAGGCACTGGGGTAGGGTGGGGGTTGGATTTCATGACTTGAGCAGTTTATTTGTTTGGTCTTATCAGTTTCCTCAAGATCATGAGCATATGTCCCATTGGTTTGTCTGTTTTATTTATCAAATTCTACTAACATTAGTCTGATGGGACAGTTTTATTTCTCATCTCTGGTTTATCATTCTTCCCTCTATAAAGATTTAAGATGACCCTATCCTTTATGGCTTATTTCTAAAATTACAAGTCTAATACTTAAAAAAAAAAAAAATGAGGGCTGAAGAGATGGCTTAGAGAATAGAGAACAGAATAGGTGTGAGTGTCTCAGTTAAGATCCCCAAAATGTTCAGAAAACACACACATACACACACACACACACACACATACATATATATATATATATATGGTCATGCCTCTTCAGACATTTGATTTTAAACAAAGGTGCTAATTAATATACACATTGGGAAAAGAGGAAGCATCTTTAACAAATGGTGCAAGGGAAAATGGATATAAGCATGCAGAAGAATGAAACTGGACCCTTATCACTCTCCCTGCATGAAAATCAATTCCAAATTGATCCAAAACCTTAATATTAGACCACAGACTGTGAAATTCCTAAAAGAAAGAATATGGAGTACACTTGAACTGATTGGCATAGGTAAATGTTTTCTGAAAACAAAAATTCCCACAGGAAAGAAGACCAAAAATCAATAAAATCTCATGAAATTAAAAAGCTTTTGTTCTACAAAAGAAATTTTAAGGAAAAAGACAGCCTACAAAATGGGAGAAAATCATCACTAGCCTTATACATAAAACTAGTATACAAAAAACTCAAAAAACAAAATCAAGAAAGTTTAATTAAAAATGGGATTTGCAACTGAAAAGAATCTTTTCACAAGACAAGATTCAAATGGATAGCAAATTTTTTTAAATGTTCATCCTTTCTAACCAAAATTGAAACTACTCCGAGATATCATCTTTCCTTATCCCAGTCAATGAAAAGATCAAAAACACAATAACAACAAATATTAGTGAGGATATGGGGGAAGGAATCCCTTATTCACTATTGGTAGGAGTGCAAACTGGTACAGCTTCTGCATAAAGTTCCTCAAAAAGTTAAAAACTGAATGAACATGTGACCCACTATACCATTCCTGGGCATATTCCCAAAGGAATTCATATCTACTACAAGATACTTGTATAACCATGCTGATTACAGCTCTATTCATAGTAGCAAGTAAATGGAATCAGTCTGGATGTCCACCTGTGGATGGATTCATAATGAACATGTGGTAGGTATACACAATTGAATACTATTCAGCTGTCAAAAAAGAAAATTGTTAAATTTGCTAATAAGTGGATGAAATTGAAAAATATACTGACTGAGGTATCCCTGATACAGAAATACAAGTGCTGCATGTTCTCCCTTATATGCAGATGTTAGCATTGACCATGCAGAATGGTATATTTAGAAACCCTTACAACAGAAAGAAACATTAGCTGGGGGTAGTGTTATAGGAGAGGATTCTAAAAGAGTGGAGATAAAATAGCACAGGGGTGAGAGAGTGGAAAGGGAAATAATGAGAGGAAAGTTTTAAGAGGGAGAAAAAAAAGGAATAGAGTGTAAGAGGGGACAAGGAAGTAAAAATTAGTGTGTGTGTGTGTGTGTGTGTGTGTGTGTGTGTGTGTGTGTGTGTGTGCTTAACAGTATATCTTACAGAGAGAATTGCAGAAAAATGGAAAGACGTAAATTGCTCTGAGATATTCCTATCAGATGCCATGGGTGATTAAATAATTTCTAATACCAGGTATGTTATAACTGTTAGACAGAGAGGTCTCAAAGGCCCCCTAAACAAACAAAAGCAATACATTCCTCTTGTTCGTCCTCCAGAACCTGATAGTAAGACCCTATTGCTGAGGACATCATACATAAGGGTCACAGGACATGGAGGAAACACGTTGTAATGGTTGTGGAAGATTTCTCCTTGCCAGATAGCAGAGGGAGCAAAGAATTCAATGCTCTTACCCAACTGTGAAAGTTACAAGCTACAATAACAACAATGCTAGAAAGATGAGATCATTGATGGGATAGTGGCATGCAAGGTACAAGGCTATCAACTTCTTTCTAATGGACATCAAAGCCTGCTTTTCAACAGGAACACCTATCTGGTACTGTAAACCTAGCCAAATACATATAGAAGAGGAGGTCATAGACCCCTAGGTAGCCTAAGTAGGTAAAACTTTTTAGTGTTAATGATAAGTACTGATATTACTGTCATCTAAACACATATCATTATACCCATAGATTAGAGAAGCCGTGAACATGTGAACATATCCTTATGCCATGGACCCCCCCAACCTAAGGGTCAGGGAACCTTGAAGAAGAAGGGTGATAGGAATATAAGAGCCAGTGGGTGGGGAATGATACTGCCAGACAGTATCCTCTGGTCATGGTGGGGCTG
Source organism: Typhlomys cinereus (assembly GCA_023101885.1). Lineage (NCBI taxonomy): Eukaryota > Metazoa > Chordata > Mammalia > Rodentia > Platacanthomyidae > Typhlomys > Typhlomys cinereus. Next base: position 164,702 of record JALPQD010000335.1, read on the forward strand.
CTATATCCAAGAACTCACTTCATGAAGCCCACATCCATAAGACCTGCATAGAAGTTGGCCTATCAGTATTTCACATGGAAAAGGAAAGATCTCAAGAAATATTGCACCTTCCTGAGAGACTATTGAAGGTTAATGCCAGACAGGATAAAAAGAGCATCTCTCCTCAATGATTTACCCACTAATGGCTCATCTAAGCCTCAGCAGCTGCTCTGTCAATTTCCAATGCAGACATCCCGAGTGAAACCCAGTGAGTCACACACGCAAAAGGCATAAAAGTAGGAGAAAGACTGGCTAGAAAAGAGAATGTATAGAGTAGGATAGAAGGGGAGATGGAATGGGTATTAAGGGGTGAATACATAGATTATTATATTTATGTATAGAAGTGTCAAAGAATAAAATACATAAAACTCACTAAGAATGTGTATGGGGCATTTGTACATTCTTCCTTTGTCTTCCTTTCAGTATCTTGGAGACATGTGGCAATATCTTGAAGACATGTGGCAAGTTGCAAACTGTGTCATCGAGATGGGAAAAGCCAGCTGAGACCCAGGAGTTCTCCATCAAGGTACTGATCATGAACAGAGAACAGCAGCACCCGTCTGTGGGTTGCCCGCTGGTCACAAGTTTGGTAGCTGCTTTGGAAGTGTCTTCCCCTACAACTGATCTGCTGTGTGTATTCATATTTTTGTGTTTTTTGTTTTGATGCCTTCTAAAAAGATTTGGATGAGTGGTATTTAACTCTTTTCTCTACTGATGCAGATCAGAAATAGAATAACTTCTGAAGAATGTACTGTGGACTGGGAATTGTGGTACTCTCAGTAGCCAAACAATCAATAATCTCCTTTTTTTTTATTAAAGAGAGTGTCATTTGTCCTAAAAATTTAGCATATTTAATTCAATAGACATTACAGGGCTATGAACCAGGCATGTGTACAATAAGCAAAACTAAACAGTCTCTGCCAGCCACTGCTAAGGACAGTGCCTTCTACTTGATAGGAGCTTGGCAATCTCTTCCTCTGATTCTATAAGGGCATACGTTATTGTTGTTGTTATAGTTTGTGTGTGTGTTTGTATATGTATGTGTTTGTGTGAGGTAGCATATGTGCATATGGTGATTGCACACATGTATGTGGGTGGGGTGTTCATGTGCATCTGTGTTCACATGGAGGCCAGAGAAGGACATCAGGGGTCCTGTCCTATCAGTCTCTGTCCTATTCTTTTGAGACAAGATCTCCCACCAAAACTGGAGGTAGGTTGGTGGCCTCCAAGCCCCAGCAAACTTCCTGAACCTGTTTCCCAAACATGCATGGTCACACACATGCTTCATATGTAGGTGCTAGAATCCACCAGGTCTTCCTGCCGAAGCCGTCACATAGCCAGCTCCCCAGTTCTAGTGAGGGGAAATCGTTTCTTAAGTAATCTTTTCTTGGAAATAATCTGTAACTTGATCTGGAGAAGATCTTGGATTTATATTACAAAAGAAACCGTGAGGGCCCCGGCCAAGTTGGGGATACTGTTGAAAGGAAGAGTTGCCAGTGGTTGGTAGGAATTCCATTCCCACATAGTGGTACCAAGCAGGTCATCTGCAGCAGTGTGGCAAGTTTTTTGAGAGGTGATGATTATTTATGCTGCTGCTGCTAGTGAATGAACCTAAAGATGACCGGGAGAAGGAAGGGGACTGTCCTTCTGTGCTGGCCCAGGATTAGCACAGCTGGATAGAGTCAAAGCTGCCAGGCCGCTTGCAATTACTGGCTCTACTGTGGCCCACTTTATTCACTCACCCTGTCTAGACTTCAATTTCTGGAGCCTTGGGTGACTCATTTCTCAACAAAATGCAAGTAATTTCACTTTGCTTTGCCTTAAGCTCTATATAACCTAATATTTAATGTCTATTAAGTAATATTATGTGTACCCATCAAAAAGCAGTCTTCAGACATTCCAGAATATCAAATCATGTTGACTTTCATCAGAGTCACATATTTCCATATTCATGGAAATCTCCATTTTTTTGAAATTTTTATCTTAGATCTTTTTCAAAGCTATTACATTGACATGAATACCTTCAACAATGTCTTTTTTGCATCTTGTATTGGGTTGGCAACAGCTTACAATGCTGTAATTTCAGAATAGATCGATTTTTGAGCTATTCAATGCTGCTCTCCATTCCCTCAAAACTTAACTCATTATCTTAAATGCTTAGAAAAGTCAAATTGCAAAGTCTGGCCATTCAGGGCACACAGCCAGCAGAAGAATCTTAGAAAACTTTCCAGTTGTTCTGCAACTATGCAAACACTTCCCTGGAAAGATGTGTTGGTTTCAAACAAGATGATGCAGCTAGAGGGCCAAGACACATAGGTGCAATGCCGTCCCTGAGGCACATGGCACACATCGGTCTCTCTTTTTTCTTCCTGGTAGATATCAGGGAATTAGAGTCAGAAGCATTGAGCCACATGACATAGTCTCATCTTTAACACTGCCATGTTTTGTGTCCCTATGCTAGTAATTGTTGTCCTCGTGTTGCACTCAGAACAAGTTCTCTTCGACAGAGCAGAAAGATTGCTTTCCTTCAAGACTATCTATCTGCTAAATCTACTTTTTTCATTTTGAACACTGCATAGTTAGGCATAGATGTCAACTTGACAATTGAGGGTTTGAACTCTGGGCACATTTGTGGAGAATTAGTGGTTGGGTTAAGCCAATCTCCAAACCTGTAGGAGATTGTCTGGCTGATGGAGAAGGCCCAGATGGGTGGGATTAGGCCCTGAAATAAAATACAGAGAGCTGATAGAGAGAGACGTGCTGGTCTGGCAAGTAAGGATCATCCTTCTCTCAGCCATTGCATGGTGATGGTGTGGCCAGTTCCCTTGGCCCTGGTGTTGGTGCTGCTCTCCCATCAAACTAGACTAAGAACTGTAACCAGTAATCATAAGAGAAAATAAATCCCTTGTTCCCTTTAGCTGTTTGATGATGATTTATCAGCAACCATGGAGGTGAACTGCAACAAACACCTTTAATAATCATTGTTCAGCTAAATAAAAACAATGACTTGATCAGTTAAATCACTTATCAATTTGCTCAACTATGTAAATATTTCCAAGGAAGTAGCTTTTTGTTACTTTGTGCTGCTTTCTTGTTATTTTAATGGTGACTTTTTAATATTTTGACACTTTCTTGCATAAATGAACTGAAATCATATCATTTTTACCCCTTACCACCTAATCCTACTCTACCTCCTTCCCTACTACATACCTTCTTCTCTACTATTCTAAAGATTTGAAACCTGATACATCTTACTTTTAAGTTATCATATATATATATATCTTGTACCAGAACTATTTATTTCCTCTCAGAGACCAATATTTTTGATACACTGTTTCTTCCAATCTCTTAATTTTTTAATTCCCTTAGAATTTCATTTTTCATAATTTATCCTTTCAATAAAAGCTTTTTGTGACTCCATGGTAAGATGGAAATCATTCTTGGGTCAAAGGACAAGATCTTTTTCTTGAACTTGGGGATCATTATAGCTATAGTTATATGTACTCCTGCAGATCTTATACTAGTCTCAGGAGAAAGGTGTCACTTAAGTGAGAAAAAATGACAGTAGTCAGACCTAAACTCTTGATCAAGGCTGTATCTATCCACTGTCGTGGGTTATCATGATCCCAACAGGGGACCCTGGCTGTCTGCACTCCTTTACCCCAATCCCTGCACACACACATAAACCCCATATAAGGCCCCTGCCTTTCCTTGTTATTGCAGAATCTCCTTAGTAATTCCCACTGACACAGAACAACTACTTTATTTCTGTGTTCATGATTACTATTCCACGTGATTACCAAATGGGAAAACATCTGTAGCATTATGGGTTTCCTTTCTGTCTTAATTATGGGTTTAACAATCAGGGGAACTTTATATTCATTACCTAAGCAAAACACTCAGTGATTACACAGTGACGTTCCACTTTCCATGTGAAATCACAGTTAAGGAGAACTCTAAGCAAATTGACTTTATTTGCCTGACAAACAGATAGGTCAGAGGAAAGGAAACTTGTGACTTATCAAAGATGACCCATATAAACCACTCCTGTCTCAGAACTGGTCCCTGCTTTGCTTTTAGTTTATAAATTATATAGGCAATTTGACTCAAGAAGATAAACGAGGTCTTTCACTGTCAATACCGCTCCACACCTCTGTGATACGGATAAGTTGTCAAACAAGCTGCTAATTATATCAGTGCATCCAATGTATGATTCAGTGTTGTTTACAGTAAAACTAACTCTCTACTTTCACTACTCACCTCTCTGTTCCATCTTGCTTTGTCTCCAGGAAATGTTGGAGGATGACCACCATTGTTTTTCTATAAAAAATGACAGATTTCAGGAATTATCAGAGTATAACACTAAGTGATCTTTTATATATAAAACTTAAATATCACATCTGCCTCACAGTTGACAACTTGAAACAAAGAGAGAACAATTTCTATTCATAATAAATTACCGTAATGATTATTTCCATGAATTCTTGATTCTTAAATATTTATAGTGGGTCACTAAGACCAAGACTCTGCCAAACCTGCTTCAAAATGGTCCATCTTATGGCTTGGTTGTGTTGGTCCTTCCTGAAACTATCACTGGGTATGGGACAGACATTGAAGGATGTCTGGCTAAGTCCAAGACAGTTTACTGGAGGAATAGAAGACAGCAAAGTTGCAAATGTCTTCCCAAAAGAAATCTCAAAAGCATGATGATGAACTTCAAGCAGATCTGACTAACCAAGATACGAGGACTAGCATCAAAATTGTGAATAATGAAATGCCTTTTGGAGCACAATCTCCCATGCCATCCATGCAATTGTTTGTGCATAGCCTTGACTAGTTCATCTGACCAAACAAGGATGTTTTTATAATCGTTACTGGATTGGAAGGACTCTGGTTTAGAAAATTTGTTCTCTGGTGAACAAGATGACTCAGTGGGTAAAAGAGGTTGCACAAAACCCCAATGATTTGAACTTAATTCCTCAATCATATCTTTAAAAAATAAGATAAAATTATGCGATTTGGAAACAAGGAGAATAGGCCAAAAGTTTATACATACAGCATAGTAGCAGAAATAGAAAGAAAGATTCTGCGACAAAAACAGGATAGAGAAAATCCATTCATAGAATGCTGCCCTCTGGGCTCTGCCAGCAACACGAAGAGAGGGGATCATGCAACAGCAGAGAAAATGGGCCACCATCAAGTACTGCAAGTAAATAATGTGACATCTGGTTAAGCTTACAGACTTTCCTTCCTGGTCACTTGCAACTGATGGGGTTTGATCTCACCAGACCAAACAGGGAGGGCATAGAGTCTGGCATAGAAGGGCATAGAAGGTAACCATCCTGCAAATGAGAAACTGATCACTCCTCACTGCAGTCTCCTATTCTTATTCCTTCTACCTTTGAATCTACTCTTATATTAAGACTCTATTTTAACAGCCTTTTATCTTTGGCTAGGAAGTGACATCCAATACCCAGCAGGATGGATCCAAGGCCAGTGCAGGAACAGCAAAACTGGAAAAAAGAAAAAAAAAAAAACGACAAACTATAATTCAGAAAATCAGAGACCCTACATTAATCACCAGGAACCAGGCCAGTCTAATCTCTCCCCATCCTAAAGCTCAGGGAAATTTGCGGAAAAAGGGGTGGTAAGATTGTAAGAGCTAAAGATGGGGAGGAGCAACGATATGCAAGATACTCCATACAAGTTAGGGCTGAAGTAATCATAAGAGGACTTTGCATGACCTGCACAATGACCCCATATCATTGACCCCCCCAAAGTCTAGCATGGATCACAGGCACTAAGATCCTTAGAGGCAAGGGATTAACAGCCACGATAGTGTTCCTATACCAAAGGGGAACATAAGAAAGAGCTCTAGGCAATGCTACTAAGTCTTTACACTTCATCAGAAAGGAGGACCCAGAGGGAATTTTGACATGCACAGTAAAGGATGTTCCAGGAATGTGGGGGGAGGGGCACTGGGAAAAAGGGAGGGAGGGGGGAAAGGAAGGGGAAAGGGGGAAGGAGTAAGGGAATCCAGGAAGGAGTGGAGGGAGGGAGGGGAATGGGGTACTTATCAAGTTTGTGTGAGTGGAAAAATAAATAAATAAATACACTATAAATAAAAAAAAGAATGCTGACCTCTGACTTCCACATGTATGCTATAACATACACACACGTGCACACGCGTACACACAAAGAAATTAATGTAATTTAATAAACATTTTAATAAGAATATTCGTTCTCTACCTAACACTTAGCTGAATGGCCTTGAGCTAATAAGCTAATCTCTAAGAGTATATTTTTTATTAGTTGTTTTTCAGGAGCATTCTAAGCATAAAGTAGAATATGGTATGAATTTGGGTCATAGAAGTCCTCTTATTAACTCATTATTATTATTATTATTATTATTATTATTATTATTTGTAATAGTAGATCTGATGCTCTTTCCGAGTTAACATAACCTGTTATGATGCTCTTAGTTCTTATGTTCCTTCCACGTAGAGTATGACTCTCTAGTGTAGAGCTTGAAGTGTAGTGTAGCATTTAGAAAATCATGGTACGATGTCTTTATTTTCTGCTCTTGTGAGGCCAGTATAACCCAGACAGGGCAACTCTTCAGTCTGCATCCCAAAATGAACAGAACACATGGAATGATATGTGCACCAGCTTTGTAAAATAAGTGAAAACTAACCTGTAAGTCACTAAGAGTTGTTTACAAGTAGAACAAAAATAACTTGGTTCTAGCACATGGGCTCATGTGCTCATGGGATTCTAGGGTTGGAGTCATTTGAAGGTGCAAAATTTTCAACTATGAGCTCAATTGTTCTATTGCAAACTTTCCGTGTGTGTGTGTGTGTGTGTGTGTGTGTGTGTGTGTGTGTGTGTGTGTATGCATATACATATATATCCTGTATGTGTTTGGTTGCTCAGAACCTTGAATAGACCACTAAGGGGAAAAGCAGAAAAGCATTGCACACTGTTTTTCTATCTCATTACTTTTGTGCACCCAACCCTGAAACTCCATTGATCTACTGTTAGTATAGAGCATCTAACTGGAGCATCTCCAAGTGCAAAAAGAAGTTGGTACCAAGAACTCTTAAGACAATGTCATTGATGCAGAAGAAATTCTTAGAAACAGGTCTGATAAACATAAAAGATCAGAAAAGAGTGTGATTTGCTCCCACCATTCTAAGAATTACAGAGAATTATCAGTGCAAGATGCACACACTGTCCTTCAAGAAAGATAAGGCATTCCTCAGAATATGACCATAAGTCTTGTAGAGAGAAATAGGTGTTATGGGACAACAATGCCACAAGCTAGAACCTCTAACATTCCAGAAAACTGACAAGCCGTTAATCGCGATTCTGTGCTTGTACAGAAGAGTAGGTGGCATTTCAGGTAGGGGGCGGAGGAGCACACTAGAGAGGCCAGAACCACAGAGCAAAGTACAAAGATATGAAAACAGAGATATTCCCAGAAAATAGTGAGCCATTCTCTCTTATGTGAACAAAGTATTTTTGAAATCAAGGGAGACAAGATTCCAGTTGGACTGTCAGGAAGCTGAATCAGAGGAAGGCCTAAGAAAGTAGGGAAAGGTGCCGACTTCTGGGAAGGATGTTTTATCACTTTGAACAGGGAACATTGGCCAGAATGCCATTTGTTGCAAATTCTGCATAAACAAAAGAGAGTCCAATGTAATTAAAGTAAATAATGAAAAGCCAAAACTTTCTGTTTAGGATGGGAGCCCAAGAATGTAGGTATCATTCCCTTCCCTTGCAAACATTCGCTACTTAAAAGTACAACATCTAAGTAAAAGACCAACAGACTCTCAATAACACTTGGAATGAGAGGGAGCCTCACTAGGTCAGGGATGTTGGTAAACTTCTGATAAAGACATAAAATCAGTGAGAACATATTCATGGGCTCCAGAACAGAATACAGAAAGCCCACACCCAAAGATTATTCAAAACTTCACACTCACAAGAAAGTAAGAGTGAAAATCAAGACAGGAACAATGGTTGTTGCAGTTTTTATCTCTGTAAGTACTGTGCCTCTGAATATCTCATAGCTTCAAGCCTCCAGCCTTTTTCTGGGTCTGACCGGACTAGAAATTACTTCCAGGACCATACTGGGTGGCTATTCTGTAAAAGTATTATAATCCAGCAAGGGACTACTGGCACCAAGGACCACCGGCTATTAGAGCACTCCATAGCTCGCAGGAATAGAAAGCAAATGCTGGAGAACATGACAGTGCACAAGTAATGGGACTGCCATCAGGAGGACAGGACAAAGCCTTATATCATATCCTAATAGGTGTCTGGAGATACTGTCCAAAGGTGATAGATTAAGAGAGGCTCAGGCACATTATTTAGCACTATAAAGGTAACCAAAACAAGACCTAAAATTTATAGCATAACTAGCAAAAATGAGAAGTGGGAAGTGAGGTGGAGAGAAACTGAATTTCTCATCATCCGTAATGGAAGTTAGTAGAGCCATCTACATCCTTTTGAGAGCACAAGAAATACAGCCATGGCCATATGATTTAGATACATGGAGGAAGCCATCAGAAGAAATGAGACAGAAAAGACTTTAAGCTTTGTAACTTCTGGAAATGGAATGTGATGTTGCGGGGATGTACAGGGCTACAGAGAAATATTTTTTACTTTGCACACTTCTATTTGGATGTTCTAATAACAAATGCACATTTGCTGTTAAAATTTCACAACACAGAACATGTGCAATTTATTTCAATGCCTAGATTATAAACATTACTGTTAATTTCTTACTGGCTGGGAGAACTCTGAAGATAAATGCAACTGTAACAGTTTCACTATGAATTCATCTTGCATCTTCCATTTAGGGGATCCCAGTTGATTTTTCTTATTCCCGACCTTTACATAGTTTCTTCTCTTGTAAATAAAAAAAGTACTTTTTATTTCACTGTGTCAGTCCTCCATTTGGGCTTACAGATATCAATTTAATTAGCTGAATCTAGTTTTACAGTTTCCATGAACAACTGCCCCATTGCCTACCTGAGCCTTGGATGTTATTGGAGCAGTTTCCAAGCGTGAAAAGAGGAAAATGATGACTATTCAGTGCTAAATATGTAGCTGCATGTAAAGATTATTATGGATTATACCTCAGATTTTAAAATAAGCTAATTTAGACATGCATAATTACATTCATTTCCCCTAGCCTGGTTGACTATGTGCTGAAATTTGCATGGAAGGGTTATAAGGAGAGGTTGAAATGAAGTTATTTTCCTAATAAGATTTCAAGTAGGCAGATGTTTGCCCTGGGGAGCTGTTCAAACAAGAGAACTTACGTGCAAACAATGTAAAGCCAGAAAAAGCACACCTCTCTAGCTACCAAATCTCTGCATCTGGTAATATGCATCCATTGTCCATTCGAATTTGCATTGCATAATTTTTCGAGTGGATAAAATTAACCTTTGTCCAATGGTAAGTTTTCCACTGGAAAGATCTGGAAACCTTTAAATGTTTACCTCAAAAAATTCTCCTGAGGATATGCTAGCTTTAAAAAATGTTAATTTATACCGATATGAGCTACTCAATTAGGCTCGTGCTCAGAATAGTCGCCTCTGACAAGAGTTGCCTACCATCTGTTAAGTCAACTCTTTCCATTTCCTGTGAACCCTAGTTCACCATTTTAGCTGCTGAGATTGAAAATCTCAGTCAGTCATAAATATCATCTGTTCTATCCCCCTAGCCTCCTCTTGGGTTTACTTGGGTCATGGTCCTACCCCCCCTCCTTTTTTTTAATCAGCAGATTTGCTATCAACTCCTCAGAAAGAATATGTAAATCATTTCATTGTCACAGACAAGGGCTTCCCAACTGCTCACTGATTCTGGTGGTCTAGGAAGCTGCTTATTTTCCTGTTCTTGAGACAGAAACTGGTGACAGGTGTATAGAAAAGCCAAAAGCCCAGGGAGGTTGTCAATGGGTCTCCTGGACTCTACATTGTGATTCATCCCAATGAGTAGTCGTCTGAGTTCTACAAGATCTTAGCATGCTGGCGATCCCAGAGGCTCTGGCAGTTCATAGTCACAGCAATTAACATACCAGCACTGCATAGCAAGAAGTGACTGGTCAGTCTAGGTGAATCTTTCTCATGGCTTTGAAGCCTTTCGTTTTTCTCATCTTGGTAAGGAAAGCCTAGTATTTGAGGTGAAGCCCTCCTTCCTATAAAATATATTCACCACACTTAGGAAGAATTATATTTCATTTGGTTCAGCCCAAGTTTTCTAATAAATGAAGTTAAAAATCATTTTGGAAAAGATCTCCCTTAGGAAGCCTTCCTTGAGCTTCTGGAATGTGTGTCTTGTTATAGTTGAATACACTTCCCTCCCATAAGATTCACATATTCAGGACTTGGTTCCAATGCAGCAGGGTTCAGAGGTGGAGCTTTGAGAAAGTGATTGCAGCATGAGGTCTCTGACCTCTTCAATGGACTCATCTACTGACAGTTAAAATTTTAAAGTCACTTTTATGAAGCATCGCAAACTTAGAAGATGAGGTCTGTTTATAGGAAGCAGGAAGTACGCCTGAGCGGGTATGCCTTTGAAGAGTATACCTCGTCTCTAGGCCTAACCTTTCTCTCTTGAGCTGCTTCCCGGCCACAGGTAGGTTAGCTGCTTTCCCCTTCTTGTCTTTCCACTATGATTATTGTCCTCTAAATATATCTGAAAGTTATGGATCCAGTTGACCTAAGAGTGAAACTTCTGAGACCATGAACCAAAATAAATCAATCTTTCCTCTCTTAAATGGATTATCCTGCATTTTGTCACAGTGTCAGAAAGATGACTGACACAGGTCTGGTCATTTTCTTTCATATCTGAAGGATCCCAGGTTTCTTCTTTGGTCATAGCAGTTATTTTATTGCATGTTCTAGGGCCACCTTGGTTCCCTATGAAATAACATTAAACAGATATAGCTTTCTCCTCATGTACATCATCTAATAAGAAGAAGCACGGAGACTACCTTTTCAGGTATGGGTAGATTAAAATGGAAGGTACAGTGTCCTGCTGCACTGTTCTGTAGGCAGAGAAGAGGATCCTTCCCATCTTTTGATGACCAGGGGTTTTTGTACATTTCTATTAGCCCCCCCCCAAAAAAACCTCTATGTCTTATTCCTTGCTCTATGCAGTGGTGGACTGCATCAAATTCACAGTGTAGGACAAATGATGAAGTATTAGGGCTTACCCTTTACAGCAAAATCACAATATGATATTGCACATGCTTACTGGCAAGTACTTTCCTGTGCTCCTTTGGCCTCTTATTAACTGCTCCCACTCCTGGCTGATGGATGCCATGGGCAGGACCTGAAAATGCTTGACTCCATCAAAAGCACATTTCCAGGACACTGATACAATAGAATGCATATGTGAGGATTGTTTCCAATAGGGCCAGGCCACAGTCAGTCTTTGCACCCCCAATTTCTAGTTATGTGCATCTCTTTGGACCAGATGACTCCACAAAATGGCTAGCAAGATAGTGTCCACTTCATAGTGATTATGGAAAAAGAATGAGCTAGAACTCAGAAATCCCGGTTTGAGCCAGCACCAGTTTTGTTCTATTCTCTTTCCATAGTCATCCCAGCCGAGGACAGTGCCCTCCACTGGAGACTGTCTCATGGGCTATTAAGTAGTTTTTATGTCACTCCTCTACTGTAATGTTACACATCACCAATCCTACATCTATTCTGCTTGCAGAGCACAGTTTGTATTCTATTTTCTTCAGTAAACACTCAAATGAATCATCTCCTTTCTTATGATTTTTCTTGTCTCTGCTTCCTGATAACAGGGCCTGAAGATAGCTTAGCTCATGCCAACAAACAACAGATCAGAAGCACACTGTCAGCCTCACTATCTTCTCCACTGCACATCACCACTGCATCTAAAGACAGGAAGAGCTTTCCTGATTTTATTTTAAAATTTTATCCCTTGCTTTAATTGTAGTATGAATGAAAGATGAAATGAAACTCAGTGGTATAGCACTTACTTAACATGCGCAAGGCCTGGGGCTCAATTCCCTATGAATATATTCATTGATACTAGTCAAATAATTTAAAAGTGTATAAAAGACCTTTGCCATTCACACCCACATATCTTCTCACCTAGACACCTAACATGCAGTTAAGTGTTAATCAGGCATGCCTTTCTGTGTCTTTATATTTCTCATGAAAGGCAATCATGTGTGCATACATGCAAAGAAAAATCATGCAATACTGATATGGCATCAGTCTGATATTTGTGTTTTCTATTCTCTTTGCTTTTATCAAAATGGATTACACTATTCACAGTAGTTTAGAGATTTTTTGGATGATAAAATATGGACATTAGTTTTTAACAGCTGAATAATAATAGAATAGATGTACAAAATTTATTTGACCTTTTTATTATTAATAGATTCTAAGGTCATCCAATTCCTTCTTCATGATTAACAATGTTCCAGTAAGCAGCCTTCTTTTTTATCTTTTATGTAACAGTCTTTGGATTCTGTACCATCATTTACATTAGTGGTATTACAGGCCAAAAGGTTGTGTCTAACTTGGAAAGATTTGTCATCACACTATTGATGCCTCAGCTTTAATGTTCTGTTGGGGAACCATGAGGCAGCTAGTGGGTAAAAACATCTATGAGCAAACCTAGAAACTCAAGTTCAATCCCCAGAGTCCACATGGTAGAAGGAAAGAACGAACTTCTAAAAGTTATCAACTGTGAACTCTCTTGTTCTCTCTCTCTCTCTCTCAAAAAAGTAAATGAAATATAATGAAATACTAAATGTTTTTTTTTAATTTTTTTATTATTATTTATTCAACTGTGTGTATGTGCGCGCGCGTGTGTCTGTGTGTGTGTGTATGTGTGTGTCGGTGTATGTGTAGAACCACGGACGAATTCGCGAACCACCATGGACGCCTCTACCTCCATCTGCCCCGGGATTCACAGGCTCCGCCCTACCAGGACCAGAAGCGCAGGCCGCCCCCGCTTCCGTCTGGCGTCTATACGTGGGATCTGGGATCCGAACTCGGGACCTTCCGCCTGCAAGGCGGAGGCTTAACCCCTGAGCCACCTCTCCAGCCCCATACTAAATGTTTTGATAGAACTAACCCATCAGAGAGTCCTAGAATGCGTGAGTTCATTGGAAGAAGAGAATTTGTAGGAGGAATGGGCAATGATTGTGCCACAGAGGCTTCCATACAGAGAGGCTCCTTGGACTCCTCCCTCCTGCTAAACATACAAATCTTGCAAGACTACAAATCTCGCAACACTACAAATCTCGCAACACTACAAATCTCGCAAGACTACGCCTTCTCCAGAGCAAAGACAGTTGGTGCTGTTAAACCGCCTGGCTGAGAGGACCAATCCAGACAGAACAACTAGCAAAGACTCATGCTGGGACTTATGGGATGTCGAATGGGGTATATAAGCAACCTGATACTTAAAATAAATGAGCCGCAAGCCTGAGAGCCCACAAGCCTGAGAGCCTGCTTTGCCACTTGCTTGACTCAAGGAGCATGTGCTATTGACTCTTCCAAAGTTGTCTTCTTACCTCCATGACAGACATGTATCTCTCTCTGTCTGCCTGTCTTGTCTCTGTCTCTCTCTCTCTCTCACTTTTCTTAAAATAAATCAACAAAATAAATGAAATCAAGCTTTTGCAGTGGGTACAAGTGTGGTAAAAAAATAAATGGTGGGAATATCTTCTTTTCAACAGCCAACAGAGGTTATAAAGCATTCATTCTTTGGATGGGAACCTTGTACAGAAGAGTAGGTGGCATTTCAGGTAAGGGGCGGAGGAGCACACTAGAGAGGCAAGAACCACAGAGCAAAGTACAAAGATATGAAAGAGAGATACTCCCAGAAAATATTGAGCCATTCTCTCTGATGTGAACAAAGTATTTGTGAAATCAAGGGAAACAAGATTCCACTTGGACTGTCAGGAAGCTGAATCAGAGGAAGGCCTAAGAAAGTAGTCTTCTGTTTCAGGGGACATTCAACCACATGATTCTCTGGAGGTTGCACATTTGTTGGAGAGGAACTCCTGGTTTCATACAAGCACAGAATAGCGATTTTCTGCTTGTCAATTTCCTGGGACATCAGAGGTTCTAGCTTCTGGCATTGTTGTCCCGTAACACCTATTTTTCTCTAAGGGACTTATGTTCATATTCTGAGGAATGTCTTATCTTTCTTGAAGGACTTTCTTGAAGGACTGAAGGAATGTCTTGAAGGACTGTGTGCATCTTGCACTGATAATTCTCCTTAATTCTTTGAGTGATGGGAGCAAATCATATTCTTTTCTGATCCTTTATGTTTATCAGACCTGTTTCTAAGAATTTCTTCTGTATCAATGACATTGTGTAAACTTAGTTTTAACAGATACTGACAACGAATTTTCCCAAAGCGTAACTTGACATCAGTCCATGTCTCTGCCAACAATACAGGAGAGGGAACCAAAAAGCCCACATCTCTAATGTACCAGGTATCACTGCAGTTCAGTCTTCTTGTTAATTTGGAAGTAAATGCACTGTTATGATTTGGATATGAAACATATGTTTTTAAAACCCAGTTCATTATTTGTCTTTGACTGAGAATTAAAAAATAAAAAGATATCACTTAATGAAGTGACTTTTGTGATTTTCTTTTGCTTATGAAAGACTTCAAAAAATGAGAGTCATGGAAAGTCTAAACTTAGTACTCTGGAATATCTTATCCTCTCACTGAGGAATACATAATGAAATTTAACATCACAAAACATTGCTTCCTTTGTATGCATATTAAATTTAAGCACGTATTTAATTCTTCTATTTGTTTGATCAATATTTTGACCTTCTTGGATATAAGCTATTTTTTATTTTTTAGTAATGGAAAAAAATCTTTGGCTCAGGATCTCCACCTTATTTACAGTTAGTTAGTTAGTTAGTTAGTTAGTTAGTTTGTTTCAGGATTCCACTCTGTAGCTAGATTGGCTCTGAATTTGTGATCCTCCTACCTAAATGTTTTAAGTTCTGGGGTTATGGATGTGAGTCATCATGCTGGACTTTCTTTGTCCTGCTTCTAACACAGAATAAATGATGGGTGTCAATCTCAATAAAGTTCCCAGAAAAGAATGAGGGTTCCTTTTTGCTTTAGGATAGTGCATCAAAAATCTGAAAAATAAATATGTAGAAACTCATGCTTCTGAAGAAATTAACTTGTGTATATATATTAAATGGAACATTCGTATTTGGAATAACAGGAAGAAAATGGTTTATTATATGAGTAGCATCAGTAAAAAATACTGAATCAGTTATGCATGCTCTCAATTATTTATAAAAGTTTGAGCTTCTATTGACAGTACTAAAATGAAAGTTTCAATGTGCTTCAAAAGTTTTCATATAAATATTGAATATACAGAGCTGCAGTCATAAGAATAGAGATTTATTACCCTGATTTTTATATAGAGAGTGTGCAATTACTAGGTTATCAGCCAAATCCTATTTTTTCCAGGTTAGTAGCTGATTTTCTTCCTTTTGACCAAAAAGTAACTTGGCTAAAGCTTGGACTATAAGTAGGAATTATGACATTTCAGTGACCCAATTTCATATTATGTAGGCACAGTATAAATCATACTAGACATCCACAGAGGTAACTGTGGTTGATGTCCTTATTAATACAGGGAACGATGATGGCCTGGGTGACACAATGAATCATGTGCATTCAGTTGCCTGCAGTTGAGTGGACTTGAAAGCCATCCCAGTGAAACAGGTGAGGGAGGAGCAGGATGGTTCCAGCCTGTGCTCCCAGTCTCCAGCTGAGGGTCTTCTGCTAAGTGGCTCCTGGTCATAGGGCCTTTAAACTTCTACACCCACAGCTCTCCCATCCTATTTCATTTTCCTTTCAACACCATCATCCACACACCCTGGAGGGACAAGGAATTGTCACTGCCACTCCAACCACCTTTGATGATTGCCCAAGAACATCAGAAACTCACCACCTTCCAGGGTCATCCAGGTAGGGGGCAGGCAGAGTTGAACTGTGACATGTATTGCCACCAAATGTATGCATGGAAAATTAAGGAGAGACAAACTCATTTGCCTCTTATCCCAGTGGACCAGACCAAATAGGAAAAAGCTCCTAACACCAGAAGTTTAATAAGTGCCCACAGGCATGTCACACTGCCTGAGTCCAGAACTGTGTCTGCATTGAAGTAAACCATCTGCCGGAACCCTCCCCAGAGCCACAGTATGTCCAGCTAGCGTTAAGTCCTGAGGCATCTTGCATTTGCTTTCTCCCCCCGTGTCATGGCTGCAAACTCTGCTTTTCATAGTTTTGTTGTTGTTTAATCTTTTTTATTTTTTCCTAGTTTTACAAATATATTGAATAATTATCCCTGTATCCCTCCTTTCCCCCCTTCCCTTGCTTTCCTCCCTTCATCAATCCATCCTACTCCCTCCCATTTTCTTATCTGCCTGCTTCTAAGGATCCCAGTTCCTTCTATTTTAACTGATATTGCAGCTCCTATACATTCACAGGAATACATAGAGAAAGCAAAGAATAAAGTATACAGTTTTCTCCCTCTTCGGCAGTGTCACAGTGAAATATATGGCCATTTCTGTCTTCAGACTTTCATTCAAATTACTTTGGGAAAACAAATATTGAGAAATCAGTAGTGCCATGAGATCATAGACTTTATTGATCTTGGATCTCCAGAATATTGATCCTCTATTGTTTCACACACACACACACACACACACACACACAAACAGATCAAATTCAGTTTTATTTCTCAATTTTTACATTTAAACTTTGTAAATGTTCCTATTCTTGTAGTGTGTTCTATGGGAAGGTATCTCTTCTTCCAAGATCTTTGTTTAAGTACATTTTGTGTCACTGTGACAAACACCTGAGTTTGGTATGGTGGTAAACACATGTAGCACTAGCCACTTGGAAGACTAAGTCAGGAGGATTACTTGAACCTAGAAGATCAAATACAGTAGAAAATATAAATGTTAGGTACTTCATATGAGAAGGGGCTCATTGAGCTCACAATTCAGAGCTCCAAGATAAGCACACTGACATCTCCGAGCACTCAGAGAGCCTCTGGCTTCATCACACATGGAAGATGGTTTTGTGGGGACAGAACATGAGAAAGAAAGCAACAAGTTAAATAGGAGGAAAGCTATGGTGTTTGTGTGTGCGTGTGTGTGTGTGTACTTGAGTGTGTGTACCTGTGTAGGATCAGTGGGGGCATCGGGAATCATCCTGGATTGTTCTTTCTTCTTGCTTTGCTCTGGGGTTTTCCAAGCTCTGTCTTTCAGAACCACAATTATAAGCCACTGTCCAAACTACCAGACATTTCTACAGGGGATATTCAAATCAGAACTATGGCAAAGGCTTTAACCACAGAACTGTCTACTCTGCTCCCAAGGCTAGCTTTTTAGAAACAACTTACTCTCTTTTTTTCAAGTTTAATTCATTTTTGTGTCTTTATTTTCTTTTTTTTCCTCCCACATTTTATTTTTTCAATCACACAAGCTTGATAAGTACGCATTTTCTTCTTCTCTCCCCAGTTCCCCCTTGCACTCCCCCCGGCCCCCAGTTTCCCCTTCCTTTCTCTTCCCTCCCTCCCAGTGTCAGAGTTAGGCACAAATGTCAACTTGGCAGTTGAGAGTTTGAGCTCTGGGCACATTTGTAGAGAATTAGTAGTTGAGTTAGGCCCAGAGCAAACCTGCAGGAGATTGTCAAGCTGATGGGGAAGGCCCAGCCCATGGTAGGTGGGATTAGGCCCTGGAATAAAATACAGACAGCTGGTTGAAAGAGTTGGCATACTTTTTAACTTGGCCAGACTTGCTGGTCTGACAAGTAAGGATTGTCCCTCTCTCAGCCATTATGTAGAGATGGTATGGCCAGTTCCCTTAGCCATGGTGTTGGTGCGTGCTCTCCCATCAAGCTGGACTGAGAACTGTAACTGGACTATCATAAGGAAATAAAACCCTTGTTCCCTTAAGGCATTTGAGGGTCATTTATCAGCAACCAATGACTCTCCTTTCCCCATTCCCATCCCCTGGAGCATCCCTTTGTGTGAATGCCAAACCTCCCTGCGTCCTCCACTCTAGTGAAGTGTAAGGAATCAGTGGCATAGCCCAGAGCCCTTTCTTAGGCTCCCGGTTAATATGGGAATTCTATTTTGACTGTTGTTACTTCCTTGCCTTGTGATCCATGCTAGACTTTGGGAGGTCTGTGACATATCAGTCATTGTGCAGGTCATGCAAAGTCCGATTATGGCTACTGCAACCCTAACTTGTGACAACCTATTCTTATGAGAGCTAATTCACTACTACAAGACCCAGCAATTCTGAAGAACTAGCAATAGTTCATCCATGAGAAGGGCATGCCCTGTAATCTTATTACGCCTTCTTTTAGACTCTAGCTATGGAAGGTTTCTCTTTTTCTTTGAAATGTCCAAGCCATTGTTCTAAGTTTGTAACATATGAACTTTTAGGAACATACTTAAACCATAGCCAACCACAGCAATTTTCTTCCAAGACCCTCCCTGTTTTCTAGACCAAATCAACATCCTCTAATTTACATAGGAACATACTTTCAAATACAACCTCGTATTTTTCTTGAGCTCTGGTCAGGAAAGGAAAAAAGACCAGTATGCTCTATCATAATATAATTTTAAAATGTTCTTTGCATATTCTAAAGAAATTTAAAAAGTGACTTGGCAAATGCAGAAATATTCTGACAAAATAATAGATTCTTGAGTATATTCTGATTTGTAATTACACTCAAGAAATTATGTCCCACGGTAAAAGGATATTCAGATGGAAATTCTAGTAGTATCTGGGACAGTAGGGCTATGGAGCAGGTCTTCTTGGAACAATTTTAGGCAGAAAAGCAATTTACCTCCTGGATCATGCTGCTAAAAAAGGTATCTACTCCACCCAAGGCAAGAGCCATTTCCAGGGACAAATAGCAGTCCACTGAGCTGACATACTAGACAGTAGATTGATCCACAGTCATATCACAAGAGATGTTTTGGAGCAGTAGCAGTCTCGTACCACTAACCTTCTGCTTCCATCAAGCATGTATACCACTTACCAACTTTGAAAATAAATCCCAGGGGTCCTGTCTGTCTCTTATGTTTTTTGGAGTTATCAGTTCTTATAAAGAAGATATAGAAATGTTGTTTTAAAAGTTTCATGGGTAACTTAATAACAAAGATATATAATAATGTCTGATGTCCTTAGGTCATATACTGTGATGATAACTTGTCAGTTATTGGTCTAAGTGTTATAGGTGCTGTCAATATTATGTCACAGTATCCTCCAAAAACCTGAGATTTCCGTCATTATTGTTCCTATCTATTGATGTAATGAGCTATTTAGTCTAAACTGAAAAATGCTCCTCTTTTCCCCAGCCACCTATGTTCTTTAATCAGATATTATGTATATAATAAGTATATTCAAAGTTCAGGGCCTTATTCTCAGCAACAGAGCAGTAGAAATTAAATACACAGGCTCTATTCTCAAGCAGAATTCAACATAATAGACATTTGTTAAGATTTTTTTTAAATTCTGAATTCATAATTCTGAATGTGGAGAACGAAGGGGAACTGTTTTTCTCAGCGACACACCTATTGATAATCCATGCTCCAGCAAGTTCTCAGGCATCCTGGATAAAATTCAATGGACCACACATGCCAAAAGACATGAAAATAAGAAGAAGGTTAATAGGGAAGAAGGTTTATAGTGGGAAAAGGATGGGATGGAATTAAATAATATGGAGAGAGAATAATTCAGATTCATTAAATTAAAAAATTATTCAATTTGATAAATGAAAATACACACAAGCACAATGATAGAAAGAGACAGCACAAAAGGTATAGCCAAGCAAGGCAAGGAACATGGCAGGGACATGAACAGAAGTCAAGAAGGACTCTCCAGAAAAGAGATGAAGCAAGGTAAGTCTTAGAGGGCAAGCGGGCATGGCATTGGCGTCTAGGCCCGGGACAAGGAGGAAAAGAGCTAGCAGCCATATAAAGAAAGACTGTATAGATTGAGATTTTTATCTTGAAATTAGCCAAAATCCACAAAACTATTTTCTCATAAAGTAAAAGGAACTGAAATTGTACCAATTTTACCATTTCTTTTTGTTTTGCTGGGGGTGGGGTGGGGGGGTCAAAGTCCTGGGTCTCATATATGCTACTTAAGTGCTCTATCTATCTAGCCACAATCCCACACCTTCTGACCATTTTGAAATATATTTCTCAATGGTTTTAAATGTATTCGCTCTCAACATGTTACATGAGTGAAATCATAAATTATTTTACCTTGTATGACTGGTTCATTTCTTTCAGCATATTTTCAAGGCCAACTATGTTGCAACATGTGCCTGAACTTGCTTCAAAAGAGTGTGCAAATATGTGCATAATTTTGTTTTTGATCTGTTCATTAGTGAACACTTGGGATGTTTTCACCTAGTGTGACTGATTGATTCTTCAATGAACACTGACGTACAGACCTCAATTCAGGACAATTCATTTGAATGTACATTCAATAGTAGCATTGCCAAATTACATGGTAATTTTGTTTGTGTGTTTGAGGAACCTTTGTGCTTTTCATGACAGCAGTATCATTTTATATTCCCATCACTAGTCACAAGGGTTTTAATGTCCCCGTGCAAGTTACTTTTTGTTTCTGTAGCCATCCTAATAGGTGTAAAATGCTATCTTATTATTTTGATTAAGCTGGGCAGCTTTTCATGTGCTTATCTGTTGTAAGTGCACCTTCTTCAGAGAGAGGTGAAGGTTCTCACCTACCTCCAAAGATCCTCAGGGCTGATGTGACCTGATTTGAGTTTCAGTCAGACACCTGTGGTGCAGAAAGAATGCTTTCTGCAGAAGGAGCAGTGGCAGATGCCCATCAGAACAGAACTGGCAGCAGGATGGTGGAGAGAAGATGGAGCAGGGGTGGTAGGGGGACATGGTAGGGGAATGTGGAGGCACTGGCAATGTGACAAACAATGTGGAGAGCAAAATCAAGGCCTCTTCTGCGAGGGTTCTGCTACAGACTGTAGGTCTGGCTGCTCCCTGCACAAGTTATTCATCACCTTTTCTCTACTTCTGAATATTCAAATGAAATTTTCTTGTTATTTTCCTAACAGAATCCTCCTCCCATCTTCGCACACCCTCCATACCCATCCTTCTTCCTCTTCCTCTTCAGTTGGTTCTGAATTCACATCCCCACCTGGTCACAGCTCTATTACTCCTCTGACTCTGTATCAGACTCACATACATGCATCTCTCATATCCTCCAAAGTTCTTGTTTTCTCTTTGTTTAGGGTGAAATCTAATGCTGATGAGATTCTGAATGAAGAAGTAAAAGAAGCTGAAGAAAACTTACAGCTCTAAGGACACAATAAAGGACAAGGACAAGGGACATTCCTATATCTTTACTTTGACTTCCTGCAAACCTTCTCCTTTGGTGAATCAATAAAACATTCCTCATGCACTGCTGTAAGTGATTGGGTACTTGTCTTCTTGGGAAATTCTGAGCTTTCCTTTGTGTGTGTGTGTGTGTGTGTGTGTGTGTGTGTGTGTGTGTGTGTGTGTGTGTGTATGTGTGTGTGTGTGTGTGTGTGTGTGTGTAACTCAAGCTACACCACTCAAGTCCAAAATATGCACTTAAATTGTGAGAAAAAAAAAGTTTTTTACCGTTCTCTATCTCATGTCTTTTAATTCTTCAAAAGAAACTTTTAGCAGGAATTATGATAAGTTTAATCAAGAGATCAAAGGCATAAAATAAATTGTGAGAAAATTCAATGAAGACAGTTCAGATTCTGAGATAATTAACACTCAGGAGCCATGTTATAACACCAGTAATGTGTCTAAACACAGGAAACAACATTGAATATTATGTTATACTGAATATTATGTTATACAGTCAGATGTTATACCGAATAAATGCACTGAATAAAAAAAATCACATCTGTGAGATTCAAAGTCATATAATGAACAATATGCAAGCTTTCTTCATGCAAGTAAATTGATGGTAACAGGCAACATTGACGTTGTATGACTTAGCTTTTTTGTCAAATTGCTCCATCCAGCCCCAGTTGTATGTGAAGAGTTATGTTATTTTGTTGTCCTTTATTGTGTCCTTAGAGCTGTAAGTTTTCTTTGGCTTATGTTATGTTATGTCACTTTTGTAGGCTAATAATTAATAGGTAAGTTTAAGAAAGTTGTAAAGCAGATATGTTTTATTAAGAAATTACACTTGTATTTAAAATAGGTTATCACCATGAAATTAGCAAGTCTGTAGGTAATTAGAATTTCATCACTTGGAAAAAATAGAACTGAGACTTTCTTGGATTTTCAGAAGATTTTTAACTGAGCAAGCTTTTCCTTTTGCTTCTTTTTTATCCCTCAGATTGATATTTCTTTTCTATGGAGCAATAAAATCCACTGCCAAGTTTACTTACTGGGTCAATAAAGTAGGTTTCAGAAGTGGAGATTTTGTAGACTTGAACTTAGAAATCATCTCCCCATCTCTCATTTTTGGGAAATGATCAGGCATCCCAAAATAAGGAAGCTACCTTTTAAGTCAGAATTGACACGGTGTTATGCTATGATGCTGGAAAAAGTCAACATCACTCTGACAAAACAGATGTGTTCCCTCTAGTAAATAAAGTTGCAGGCTATCAGATGACAGCTTAGGGGGAAGAGTTGTTCAAATCCTCTTGATGTTATACCGAATAAATGCACTGAATAAAAAAAAATCACATCTGTGAGATGCAAACGTTGTATGACTTAGCTTTTTTGTCAAATTGCTCCACCAGCCCCAGTTGTATGTGAAAAGTTGATTTGGGTTTTTGATTTTCAGAAGTCTGTTTAGTTACTACTTTGAGGAAAGAAAAGTTTATTACATGTTATAATTGAAAATCAGAAGAATTGACAGGTAATATAGAAATACAAGAAATGACAAATTCAGTAATACACTGGTGCAGTGCTAGATAATAAAATTTACAATTTAAAAAAAGAAAGAAAAAAGAAAACTTAAAATCAATGGGGAAAAAAGCAATGAAATGCCAACAGGGAAATGGAAAATTGACACAAGAAACATCAAGATAGACAATAAACGACACATGTAGAAAATTAGTCAATATGCCATAGTTAAATAAACATAATCTAAAGATATGATAGCATTTTACTACATGATAGATTTGGCACTTAAAGTTTATTTCACTTACCTGTAGAGCAGTTTTAATGAGTGCAATATTAAATGCTTAATGAAGGGAAATTATTCTTGGAAAAAATCACTTCTTAGGCAAATTCTCATAAGTTAAGAAAACATTATTACCATTAACTTTTATGAACATCGTTTTGTGCTAAGAAAACACCAAAGTCCATTAAACTTGGCTCAATTACTTCAACAGTCACATTAGTTGAACAACCTAGCTATGACTTTTCTCTTCATTAATTACAACATAATATGGCCATTTACCTGTTCTCATTAAGTTCTTGATGAGCTATTATGAAACATATACTTAAGATTATTCTCAAAATAAAGCATGTTGGGTAACTCAGTATTTATATAGCTTGACTGTCATGCCAGTAACAATAGTTACAACCAAATATATGTGTCATGGAGATTGAGGTAAAATTATTTCCCCCTCCAGAAATAATTTTACATCCTTAGGGCATGAGATTATCACGACGCTGGACCCCTGAGGGTAATTTAAGACATCCCAGTCCAGGGGTGCTGGTGAGCATCACTACAAAGTACTGTTGGTCTCACAAGGTTCAGATTTCTATGAGAATCTGAATCTGTTTTTACCAATATGTAGATGTGCATGTGGTGTACCTTCCTGTCACTCCACTCTATGCCAGTTCCTCAATCAGAAATTTGGATCAATGATGTAACACAAGTTCTGAATGTCCTCCAGAAAAATCTCATCTCAGTGTTTCATCTGCTTGAAGCAGTTGAAGATACTCGTTTTCAGTTACTCAAGAAAGAATTTCAGGTTCCTGCTCTGTCATTTAATCAGCACAAACACAACTAACGACACATCACCAGAAACATTATTGTACTTAGGAAGTTCACTAAATTTGAACTTGAATGTTCAGCACTTTTCTGAAGCATTACCACCACAGTCACCTTTATTGAAACCTTGACAAAAAAACAGCTATTCGCTAGGCATCTTTTCTCTCCTCTATATCTTCCAGTCTTTGATTCACACCTGAAGTCCAGTAGTAAGTTCTAAGTTTTGGTTTTTTTACTGAGAATTCTAACAAGAAAACACAGCGCAAGGGCACAGGAAAATTCCAAAATTACAATCTGGCCAGTGATTTTAATCTTTGCTCCTCTTTCAAAATAATCAGAAAGCTAAGAAATGAGTGTTAGCCTTGTATTGAGAGAAGTTCAAGAAAGAACTGAAAATAAAGTGCATTTCAGATTAAAGGTAGTAATGAAATGGGAGGATGAGTGCCCTTTAATGTCGGCGACACAGCTGAGGCCACAGTAATATTTCAAAGAAATGGGTCACAATAATGTCGAGAAATCCATATATTGTTCAGTCCATCTACTGTGCATCAACAAGAGATATTTTTTTTCCTGAAAGTGTGTGGAGCAAATACTAAGCTGTAATCTTCAGCTTTAGGTTTCTAAAGATGATATTTATCTGTTGTCATGGTAATCCACAGAATGCCATCTTTAAAAGCATTAAACTCAGGAAAAGTGTACACTGATATGTAAGCCTAAAAACTACTTGCCTGAATTGGTTGTTTGGCTATGTAACTCTGTTCTGGCTTTTTAATATATGTTTTTAAAATCTGTATATTCATTGTGTGTGTGTATATATACATATATACATATGTTCATATATATTGGTGTTTTGGCCCACATGTGAAGGTCAGAGGACAGCCTCAGGTGTCAACTTCAAGATCCACTTCGGTGTAGACAGGGCTTCCTGTAATCTGCAGCTGTGTATGGCAAGCTACCTGGCCTGAGGAGTTTGGTGATTCTCTTGTCTTGTCCTGTCACTTCAGCATAGGAGCAAGGGGACCACAGACACATATTACTGTGTCCAGTGACCTGGGTTCTGGGGATGTAACTCATTTCCTCACGTTTGTGTGGCATGCTTTCTACTCACTGAATCATTTCCCCAATCTTGCTTCTGATTTTTTATTTTCTTTCCAATAAAGAACTTGAAATAATTGAATATATTGACTGATGTCCTTTTTCAAAACGTTTCTATATTGCCTCCCTTCAAGTAGAAATTTTCCCTGGTTCATTGCCAGCAGCCTTTAAACCAAATACATACTGCTCTACAAATATTATTTTCCTTTCTATTGACTTTATACATGTGAAAATTCTCCTATTATCAATAGACATTTTCCCTCTAATTATTGATGTTGGCTTCATTAAGACTAGGGACTTTGTCTTACTTAGATGGTGATACATTTGTTAGTAGTTGATGGAAATGATGGTTTTCCCTTTTCTCCTGGAGTTCTGTTGACCTATGTTATTGGGGATTTATCCAGCTAGACCTGGATCTTCTCTCATCTTCTCATCAGCTGTGGTCCTCCAGGTGGATTAGAAACTGGGGCATAAGGAGAGTCCTTTATACTCTTCACATCTCAGAAAAGCTGGGAAGGCACAGTACTTAGAACCTGAATATGTAGCTAACAGTGCCAAAAAGTCTTGGAGAACAACACCAGTATGTATTTGGTTTAAAGACTGCTCTGTTGGTTTTGAAAATGAGGAAAGTGAAAATTGAAGAAATGACATGTGTCGCACGTTTCCATTTGAGAACATGGTCTTGAAGTCTACAAAGTAGGTTTTAATTCCCACTCTGTCAGTAACCAAGAGAGAAAGAATAACCAGCATTCTTAATTTACTAAAGTATTTAAGAGCTATTCCAGAGAAAATATGTTAACCATTACACAAATGAGAGACTATTAAGAATTGAAGCATAATATGAAGCCCATGAGATGCACTAACTGGGAAAAATAAAAATGGTACTGATAATGATGAACATTATTTTTCCAATGTGAATGTGTATGTGTGTGTGCGTGCTATATGTGTGTGTGTGTGTGTGTGTGTGCTATATGTGTGTGTGTCCATATTTGAGTACACATGAGGGCCAGAAGAGGCCATTATATCCCTCAAAGTTGAAGTTACAAGCTTTTGTTGGATGCCTGGGATGCCAGTTGGATATAAAAGTCAATTTGATGTCTGGAGGCAGTGCCTTTGGGTACATCTGTGAAGAATTGGTAGTTAAGGCAAACTCTGATCAAGCCTGGAGAAGGTAATCAAACTGATGTGGGAAGACCCATCCAGGGTGCATGAAATTAGTCCCTGGGCAGATGGATAAGACAGAGAGACCTGGTTTATCATTTTGATAAAGAGGCAGCCTGGGAGGCAAAAACATATCCTTCTCTCAGGTTTTTCTTTGAATATGGTGTTGTCAGTTCCCTTGACTCCTAATGTTGGTATGAACTATGAACTTTCTCGTTATGGCAATGGAATTGAACTTAGACCTTTAAGCTGAAAATAAACCCCTTGTTCCCCTAAGTTTTTTAGGCCCTGTAGCCATATCAGCAACATGGGCAGCAACAGGAATACCTGTCTCGTTTATGTGGTTGCTGAGTCCAGATTCCTGTTCTAATGATTGTGCGGAAACGCTCCCTCCCTGCGGAGCACTTCCTTGTCCTTGTTTCATATTGTAGCAGGACAGAATGGCAGCATTTGGGAAAGCCAGTTCAGGAAACTCAATCCCAGATTAAAACCTCTAGAAATGCAGAGGAATGTGAACAACAGAAGGCAATGGGTGAATCAAAATTTCAGATGAGATATTTGAGGTCTTTGATTCTTCTTTGAATTTCTTTGTAGTTAAACTTTGTTGTGAAACTATGCCAGGGAGATTTCATATGTGTACGCCCTTGCATTCTACCAAGTATTTTTGCTGCACTACATGTAGTAGAAACAATGGTTAAACGAAGAATAGTACAGGCATTTGGGGAAGGACTTTATGAAAAATGAATAGGCATCATAAATTATTTAAATTACTGATATAGTGATTAAAAACAAAGATAAGAGCAACAAGTATAAAAGGCTTTCAGAGTTGGCTTTTATTTTCTCCTATGAATACTATTCACCAATCTCAGAGGTTTAATGAACAAATATTCTTGTTTCTTTTCCCTGACGTGATTCTCAGTAGCTATGTGACTTGCATAAGGTCACATGCCAGGAAGTTATGATGTCAGAAGCAGGAACAAAAGACCCTGGATAATAACTGTCCTTTTGTGACCACACTGAAAGATGAAGGGGAAGATTCAAGAAAAGGTAATAAAATGCTGTTTTATAGACAATAGGGATGAGAATGAGGAGGTACTTGAGCCAATGAAAAGCTACATATGTACTCCAAAGATTAGATTGATTAGTTAGAAATTCTACAAAGAGCTAAAGAAGGAAGGATATTGTGTCACTGAGAACAATATCTAGACCAAATTACTACAAGGACCATTCTGTTGTCTTTACAAAAGTGACGGCAGTGATCATCAATGATAAACCACTGAAGTCCAGAATGACGGTTAACCTTGCAAACCACATTGCTCGTTATCAATAGTGACTAGAATGATTCTTCTACTAATAGGCAATTTTGTAAAAACAGAAACAGAGTTAAGGAATTTCTTTGCTTTTTTAAATTTAGCATTTATTTATTTGTTTGTTTATTTATTTAATCAGAAGGTACTATGAACTGGCTGTTAAAGTCTCTCTCAAGTTCATATTTACATTCGTTTCACTAATTCTCCATTTGATGGTATTTGAAGATACAGACTGTAGAGGATAGTTAGATGTTGAGCAAGTGGTAAGGGTGGATGCTCTAGGAAGGGATTAGTGCCTTGCTTGATGATACAGAGGCCAGTGGACTTTCTCCCTCATGTGGGCTACAGCAAGATGGCCACCTATAAACCAATAAGAAACCCCAAGCCAGGAATGAACAAGTACCTTGATCATGAACTATGATCAAACCTTCAGAACTATGAGCATTAAACTTCTATTCAGGCATTTAATCTGTGGTATTTTCATTTCAGAAACTACACTAAGGCACAGGGTAAAGAAGAAATTCAGAAATGGGGTAGAATGCATCAGACCATTCTTTAATCGCTTCCACATGACAGGCTGACTTATAGACCTCTCCTTTACAGTGGTTAAGGTAGAGTCTAGTTTTGACATGAACACTGAAATGATTGATCTTAGGAATACCTACAGAATTCATTCATCACTGAGTCTAGGAAAGTCTGTATATGACTTAGTGGACTGAGCAAGAGTGTTTTACCTTTGGTGATCAATTGGGACCTGTAAAGAACAAGAGAAAGTAGGGAAGAGGCGACTTCCTGCCCCTTCCTAAAGCTGTGTTATCCTGGATCTATGCTTGTGTATTAAAACCCCAACCTTTCCAACCATTGAACTCCAGGACCCCAAACCTTGTTCCCCAGGTTCTCAAGATTTCCACCTCAGACCAAGTTCCATGATAGCTTCTCTGCTTCTGAGACATTTGAACTTGGACTGCGCCATGCTTCTCTGGATGTATAGTCTGTACATGGTATATTATGAGACTCCATAGCCATCAAAACATCCCACTTGCAATCTTATGCTTGTGCTACTACATATCATATCTGACTAGTTACCATCTAAGGATTTTTAAGAGACTGACTGAAAACATGACTTGGCATAGGAATTCCTGAAATTGAAATATGACTAGGAATCAGTTGATAATAAATATCAGCATTATTTTATACAAGCCTTGGAAGATTGCTAAAAATCAAATGGATCTCAGCATTGGCCATGCACTGGGTAACACATTCAAATAAAATCAAAGAGATTCTGTCACTCCTGAAGGACAGGTGGTGAAATCACCATCTATAGCTACAAAGTAAATTAAATGGGAATATTTCAGAAAACTTAGTGGATCTCATAAAAACTCACTAAAGGGATCTAGAATGTGGCAGTTATCCATAGATGCTAACTTGATCATCCAAGGCTAACATTTTAGATGTCTATGTGAAGAATTGGTAGTTAAGACAAGCCCTAAGCAAATTTATAGCCAGTAAGACTATTCCTTGGACAGGTGAATATAGAAAGCTGGTTTACTATACTTTGACATACATTAGCAGACATGCAGTCCAGTCTGGCAAGTGAGGAGATTTGCCCCTTTTTTGGCAATTCTGTGAATAAGTTGTGACCAGTTCCCTCAGCTCCTGGTATTGTCATGAATCCTCCTGACAAACTGAACTATGAACTATAACAGAGAATATTAAGCAAAAATAAAACCACTTATTACACTAAGTTGTTTGACCATGTGGCCATATCAGCAACATAAAGGCAAACTTCAGTGTCGAGATCAGAGACCCACTGGTCAAAATGCCAGTGAAGATTCCAGGTAGAAAACTGTCAGACTGACACCTTTGGATGACTCATGTTCCTGTCAATTTCCTATGCACAGGATGTGCCTGGAAGAAAAATTCTGAGAATAAACAACATGCTGCAAATAAAACTTTAGTTTTCCAAGGGTACTTTTTCTTTTCTCCCATAAAATTCTGCTGTTTCTGAACATATTGACTTTTTGTTTTACATTGTCTTTTAAAATCTACAATGTTGATACTTTTCAGACTGAAAGAACGTGGCACAGTATCAGAATGCATGATTAAGAAAAAAGTCAAAGCAAAAAGACAAATGTCACATGTTCTCTCTTATAGGAGGATGCTAGCATTAAATTCCTGACTGAAGTATTTAGTTTGAAATTGCCATAACAGTCAGAAAACTTGAAGAGGAACAATTAGTGGGAGGGAAGGAAAGGAAGGTTAAGGTGACGACTTTGGAGGAGGAGATATAGGATGCCAGAGTGGCAGGAAGAAGAGGGGAATAATGAAAGAAAATGCCTGGCAGGGGGAGATGAGGGAATGCGGGATGAAAAGGGCCAAGGGAATAATAGAGAATCCCTGAGAATGTTGTATGCAAGCAGATACATTATTATCATTATATATAATATGTAATATAATTAAAATAATATTATTAATATGTCAAAACATTTTAGTTTAAAAAAGAAAAATAAAGCGACATTCCATGTTCAGGGAATCACATAGAGGAAAAGATAGGGAAAAACAAAAACGTCCTATGACGCTTCAACTAGAACTCAGAGGCAATTAAACAGCACTAGAAATGGCACGTATATGATACCTCCTCGATCAGAGAGAATTCAAAAAAACCCCAAATAATCCACTTTTTACCATTGCCCTTGGTTGTCCCCAGAAATGAACAGTAAGACCTTATTACTTAAGATGCAAAGATGTGGCTCATAGGACATGGACAAAAACGCCAATTGGAACCGGTATGGAAGCTTACACCTGCTGAACAACTTTCATAATACCAGAAAGTATCATCAGAGAAAAGCAATCAACAGTCTCATCAATTTGTGAAAACCACAAGCTGCAATACTAATTACCCTACAAAAGGTGCTTTTTAGTGTAATAGTGGCATGACTCCACTTTTTAAGCAGAGAGCACATTCCTGAAACTGTAAACTAGAACAAGAACATATGAAAGTAAGCCCTAGTGGAAGTATAAGCTATGAAGGATTAACAATAAAGACACTATATTAAATTGCCTTTTAAACAACTGTTATTATATCCATAGATTGGAGAAGCATTCAGCTCAATATAGAAGCTTCCTTCTACACTGAAAGGTGTTTAGTATAGAAAACCACAACTGATCCAATGCAGAAAATAAGTGATTGTGAACTACTCAGTTCAGAACAGGATCTCTAGGTTACCCCGATTCTTATCACAGGCTCAGGGGCAGGATAAAGAGAAATAAGATTATCAAAGAAGCACTCAAACAAGAAAAACCCATAAACAATGGAAGATGTAAAGAGCCATAAGTGGTCATAATACAAAGTAAAAGCATCTGTGTACGTTCAGCCCCACTTAGGATATCGAAAGTATCTCCCTCCCGAGCTTAGGAAAACAAGTGGAAGAGGGGGCATTAAGACATTAGACCTGGAGGATGGGAAGATGTGATTTCAGATGGTAGCCACCATTTATGTCAGTGATATGGTACCCAGCAACTCAATGCAACAGTGTCTTCTTCCACTAGAACTCTAACATTCTGCAGTGAAGCGAAGAAGATCACATTAGACATGATGCTACCCTGAGGGACTGTATGAGGCTGGTGCTAGACAAAAGAGAGAAGGAGCCTCTATATTCTGTAATCGACCATTTGTGCCCTGACAGGTATCCAAGCATTAACTAGTGCAGGCATTCTGGAGGTAACCCACATGTAGGGAGACATGGGAGGGGAGAATGGAAACGTGGTAATGGATCCAGGGTGAGGGTAGGTAATGGTCAATAAAAATGCATACATGTATGGTTAGTACAATTTAAAAATAAAGTTAATATATTTTTTAAATAAGTGACTTTTTAGCTTCTGGTTCCAATAATAATGGGTCTCTATTGCCACTATTGCCGCAAGCGTGGTAATGAGAATGAAGACTTTTATGAATTAAAAAATAATAAAATCATAATTTTTATTTATTAAAATATATCATGTTTTAAATTTTCTTAGTAAAGCATTTTGCCTGTGTTATTTTCTTTTATCCTCAAAACAAAATTAAATGGGTCATCATATGATGGCAGAGATGAAAGATTCAAATATTTAAATTTAATTAATTGCAGACTTGAGAGTTAAGCCAATCTTATCTTCTGACAAATCCTTTTTCTCATGTGTGTGTGTGTGTGTGTGTGTGTGTGTGTATGTGTGTGTATATGTGTGTGTATGTGTGTATGTGTGTGTGTGTATATGTGTGTGTGTATGTGTATGTGTATATGTCTGTGTGTGTATGTGTGTATGTGTGTATGTGTGTGTGTGTGTGTGTGTGTTTATGTATCAGGGGGCACTTGAGTATCTGTGCCTGTGGAGGCCAGAAGAGAAGCAATATCGGGAATAATCCTGCATTGCTCTGCCTCCTTGTTGCTTTGCTCTTGGGTGCCTGAGGCTACACCTGCCAGGGTTAGGATTCCAGCCCCTGCCATATCTGCCAAGCATTTTTACATGGGATCTGGGATTGGAACTCAGATCCTTTTGCTTTTAAGACAAAGACTAACCTCTGAGCCGTCTGCCCAGTCCCAAATCCTGTTTTAATTATTAAACTATTTTTTCCTTTTAATGTTTAGCTTTTATTCTCTGACTCTTTCATATATAAATGCAATGAATCTATTGATCTTACTACATAACACATCATCTCTCTCTGGTCCCACTTCATATGTTCTCTTTTCCAGCCGATCTCATGTCTAATTTTATGTTGTTTTTCATGTGAGATCTATTGGATTTCTTCTGGGATGCCTGTTAATTGTTGAATTAAAACAATTTAAAACTAGACAGTTCCCTAATGAGAAGGAGACAGGCAAAAAAAACACAAAAAAACAAAAAAACTCAATGAGCCCAAAAGTCAAGAATATTCAAGAGGCCACCATTACTTCATAGTAGGAAAGAGAAGAACTTCAGATAAAAGAAGTGAGGAACATTCTGATGTCCTTTACTAATGACCTATTATTAAGACAAGTCCTTAAATGGCCACTTTACAAACCATGGCATAGTAAAGGTGATGGATAAAACTGAGATTTGGTGGATTTTCCCATCTTCTCGATGGGCAAGGCAGGCTCAGAGTCCAGCTCTACAAAAAGAGTTTTAATCAGTTTTAATTAAGCAACAGATACTGTTGACCTATCCATGCTTTCTACTAAGATGATTCTGAAGCTTGCATTTCTAAGAATGAATCTACCTCTGTGATGCTAAGTGCCCGTTGCTTGTGGGCACTTACTTTCCTATGCTGGTGTTAAGTGCAAAGATTTCCTTCATACGTTCTCCTTTCCATCCAATCTCATGTCTACTTTCAAAGAATCCTTCTGCTTCCGTGTTATTTCCCACAGGAGTCTGACCCAAGCCCTGACATCAGTTGCGTACATGTAGTCTTAATCTTTTTCCTGCTCCTATCACTGACTACAACAGAGACAGTAATCCATAAAGAATAGAGATTTATTCTTTTTAAAGTGTCTGGGGTTTTAAAAGACCAAGAGACTATGGCAGCAGGATCAACTTGACATGTGGTGAGGGCGTCCTCAGTGCTGCTCAGTGGAGAGCTCCTCAGAGAAAGTGGGGCACAAGTGTCAGAGGAGCTCCCTTTACAACAAAGCCCATTAATCCTCTGACTCATTCATCCATGAATGACTTAGTTCATTCATAAGAACAGAGCCCTCATGACCCAGCCACCTCCAAATACCATTAACATGTGAATCTGGGTATTAACATTCCCACCTTGAAAATGTAAAGTTATGTTCAAAGATGACAAGTAGATAGACAGATAAGAATGTCAACTTATTATCCTAGTAATGCAGACCTACATAAGGAACTATGCACTTGAATTTTCCACATCTGTTTTGGGCTGGAAATGGATCAGGGATTAAAGTTGTTAGGGATATGAGTTCAGATCTCCGAACCTCACATAAAAAAAATGTCTGGCAGAAATAATGGTGGCCTGTAATTCTGGTCCTGGAAGGCAGAGCCTTGGAAATCTCAGAGCAAAGAAATAAGGAAGTAGAACAATCCAGGATAATTTCCCAATATCATCCTTGGGCCTCCTCAGGCACGTGCACGCGCGCACGCGCGCACACACACACACACACACACACACATACACACACACGTACACACTTATGTTTCAAGGTCAATCTCAGCATTCCATGTCATATTAATCCTTTGATCTTCTCTGTGAAACTAGGTCTTCTGCCAGTGTACCCCATCTTGGTATATGCACCCATGAAGAACCCAGAAAAAATGAACCTTTATATCTCATTTTTCCTGATTTCTCTGTCTTGATGCATCATCAAAACCTTTCCTATTTTTTCCCTTGACCATTTCTCTTCTGACCCTCTGGTCATCACCCTTTACCTGGACTCTGAACTTCCCACTGTTCTATCTCCACTCACTATCAAAGCCAGATGAGGCAGTGATACTACTTCTGCAAGCCCTCCATCACCTAGAAAGTGCACAGCTGCTTTATGAGTCCCAAATTGCCCTATTCATACTCAAACATATGCACACACACTCACTTGTACACTCATACACACACACTTGCATTGATACCCACCTCACACACATACACACATATTTACTTTTACACATGCACTCACACAAGAATTATTCAACCTAATCAAATTTAAATGCCTTTTCTGCCTTAACTTCCCTACACGAACTACAATAATGTGTGCAAAAGAGTTGTTTCACTTCATATCTCTTTGCCACCTGAAGGATATGGTGCTTTTAACGTGTACATGCTAGTATGACAGGCACCTTCTTGTTGTAAATATAAGAGAAATCCTCTTTCTGTAGCATTAGCTTCCCTGTGCCATCACTGTCTCTGTTATCAGTGAAATTACCAAAAAATCTTGCAATTGTGACCATCATGTTATGGTTTACCCTCTGTTGGCACCCAGATTACCATTACCAAAAATCAAACTTCATAAAGACAGGAACTTATTAATAAACCTATGTTTCATGAATAAACGAATGAATGAATGAATAAGCGTTCCTAGACATGATTCTGACTTTAAGATGCCTTAGGTTAGGCATGTTCTTCTTCACTCATGGTTGAAAGCTCAATGATCATTTAACTGAATCATGTATCGATCCACTTACATTTTGGTTAAATGTTACTAGTGCCCAGAATCTTGCTATCCCTCAGGTTCAAAGCCATTGGTCCATCTTGGTCTCAGTGGCCAGGGCTCCTCTTTATGCCATCCTCTTACAGTACTGTCAACCATGAAGCACGTGTCACAGTTACTCTGTGTGTTGATGGTAATTTCATGACCAAACAGCTTATGACAGCAAGGGTTTTATTCTGACTTACATTCCTAGTCCAGCTTGATAGGTAAGCTCATACCAACACCAAGGGCCAAAGGAACTGGCACACAGTATCCACAGAACTACTCAGAGAGGGAAAACCCTCACTTGTCAGACAGTGTATTTGTCTAAGTATTCCAAAAATGCCAACTTCTTGAATCAGCTCTCTCCATTTTATCCTCTGTCCAGGGACTAATCCCACCCACAATGGATTTTCCCCATCAATTAGACAATCTCCCATAGGCTTGCTGAGGGAGGGCTTGACTTAACAATTAATTCTTCACAAATATGCCCAGAGCTGAGTCTTCAATTTTCAAGTTGACACCTGTAGCTAACTACCATAATATGGTCAATACCAACCGAATTAGGGACCTGAGTCTTAAGCCTTGCTCTGTGGTCCAAGCCCTGGGTGACCTGGAGCAAATAAATTGTTCAATTTAAAAGTATTCTGTATATCTCCCCAAGTCTATAAGCCTGGGGAAGCCAACTACATTCCCTTAATGCCTTCGATGTGGATTACAAGATGCTTTCTGGAGATCTCCATTAGCTGCATGAGGACATGGTACATCTTACGGTTGTCAAACATGATTGCAATTTTTCAGTCTTATTGCTCTTCCTGTTATCCCTCTGAATGATAAAGCAACATTCAGTGCTTAAGCTTTAACTCTGAAGGTCAGAGGTATAGGCCAAGCTGTGCAGTACTCATTTTCAATTGCATCAGTTCAACTTCTATTTGTCGTTAGTATATTATGAAACTATGTTTTAGATCCAGTTCCTGCAAGCTCACTTCTTTTTCACTTCCACAATGTAGTCTTGGAATTCTAACAATCTTTCTGAGTCTAAAAAAATAACAATTGGAATTATTTTTCTTAAGTAGTAAAGGTCTTTTTTCTTTCTTTTTAAAAGATAAGGTCTTACGTATCCCAAGAATTGAATGTGCTACATCTCTGGCCCTTTGTACATGTCTTATAATAATATATCATTCTGACTTTTCAAATGAAGGAAAGAAGGTCCAGAATAATGAAGGGATATGGCTTGGGTTGCATGACAATACATGACAAGACAGAGGCTAGGACCAAGGCAGATTGTCTCTGTAGATTATGTCTACAGTCACAAACATTGACTCTGAAGATTATTAACTGAATAACTTAATTCTTAGGAACTTGCATCATTACCTTCCCTACTTTTCCCTATTTTGCAAACACCAAGTTTAATATGTTTATGGCATATTCTAAACTCAACTGAACCACACATTTGTGGTAGCTGCTTATTATCACCCTAAAGATGAATCAGAAAACAGATATATAGAGATGACAGTGACAAGTAGAATTCCAGGAAAAGGGTAGGGTTAGAATTCACTGCTTTGGTCACCTGGTATTTTTATCATCTTTTGAGACATCACAAATTCTGCTTGATGTTTTTTATTTCACGGAAGCTTTTAGAAGCTGAAGTCAGAATCAGGTTCACTCCTGGATAAAGGTAGTGGCTTAGAGAGCAAATTACTTTATAGACATCTTAGTACAGGTAACAGCAGACATGCCAGAGGATTCTGAATTCTGCCTATTAGTATGCAGAAACACCATCAAGAGCTGCCTAAATCATTTTCTAATAAACCAGGTCTTCATTACCTCCCAATTGCCCAAAGTATATTCGCCTTGTCAGAGACAGATTTTCCAAAGCAGTTTAGTCTCAGTTGCTTTAGAGAACACAGAGTTCTCTTTCTCTGTTCATTCACAGCCCTGCTTTCTGGTGTGCCCCTGTTTTCAATAGATGAAGAGACTTTTACTTCTTGGCTCTTCAAGCACAGTCAGCAATTTTGTCAAACTCATCTCTCGTCTCCGGGTTCACACAGTCTATTGTTCGTACTTCCCCAGTTTATTGGCAGCATGGTTTTGACAAGCCATCTTGCAATCTAATTGAATGTTTCTTGTTTTAAAATCTCCTTCTCGGATGAGTGCTGGACAGATGGATTACCACCTTTATTCTTATCATGAATCTTCTACCTATGCATAACACAGATGAGTCCAAATTCCAAATGCAAGAATAGATATCTGTAGGATCAAGTTAATTAAAAAATATAGAATTTGAGAAACTAGTAACTTGTGTGTGTCAGGAGGGGAAGATGTTAAGCCTCCAAAATAAAATTTCCTTTAACTTTAGTTCACCAAAGACTTGTCATATCTACTCAGAATCTTTCCAGGATACACACATTTCATTTCTCATCCCAATGAATATCCATAATGCAAGTGCATGGAAAATTCCCAAAGGCTTTAAAAGGAAACAAGAGTTCCTTTTCTCAGTGTTCTAGTATTCTAATATCCTGAGTCAAGCAAAGAAGAAATCATTTCCTTTCTGGCTTTCAAATGTGAAATTCAAATGGTCTATGAATAATCAATGCTTCCAAAAGCAATCCACATGAATAATTAAGCCTTTATGTGATTTCAAATATATACTGAAGCTCCACCTTTTAAATTGTGACTTAGTTCACTTGGATTTTTACATCGCTCATTTGAAAGTAACAGAGCACAGCCCACGTAATTTGACAATGTACCTATGATTCAGCTCAGATACATTCTGCTCTCCTTCTAGACAGTTACATTGCATTGGATGTGAAGAACCAAGAACTAAGAAATCAGGGTGTCTGACTTCAAAATAATCAGGTGTTATTTTGACTTGAATGTTTAACTGTCTCCATTCATGGCCTTTGTAGCCATTTTCAGTCTCCTGCATGTCACTGATAAATCCAGGAAGAAGATATATAGAAATGATTCTGGAAAATTAGAGTTTTCTTTAGTGTATACTTTTATTTAATGAACCTACTCTGTATAAAATAGGATGCTTTTTTGCTGAGGTTTTGCCAGAGGGATCTTTTAGAGCTAAGTCAAGACTTGTCTCCTTTCTGTTTTTAAGTATCTCAATGGCTTTACATCCCATTATAGGGTGTAAATCAAAGATGAAGAAACTGAGCCTTAGAAAAATTCAACTTGGAAACCTTAAAGTTAGAAATCAAAATGTTGAAGTGGCTCCCAGATACCAGGAGTCCTTCCAGGTCTACAAGACTGGCATGACTTAGCTCTTCCTTGGACTGAAGTCCCCTCCCACTTCACTCTTCCTGCCACACCAACATTCCTTGGAAATGGTCAGGAAGGTTTCTGACTGATCTTTGACCTTGCTAATTCTTTGTTTGGAATGGTCATTCCTCAGAACTTACATGATTCTTTTTCCCCCACTTCTCTCCAATAATTATCAAGAAGACTGTCCCTGACACCCAGTAAAACAATAGCATTTCCTTCCAGGCGTGATGGCTCCTGTTTGAGCAGTTTGGAAACTGAGGCAGGAGAATTGTGTGTGTGTGTGTGTGTGTGTGTTTTAATCCAACATGGGCTATATAGTAAGTTCCAGGTCAGCCTGGGCTATAGAATGACTGACTCAATCAATTAATTAATTTAAAAAGGTAGATAGATATTCTGCTAGATGACTCAGCTGTAAAGGCACTTGTGATGCAAAACTAATGACCAGAGACACATTGGAAGGTGATAACTTTCCAAAGAGGTTGACTTCTGGCTTCCACCCACCTGCACTCATACACTAATAATAAATAGGCAAGAAAAAATGTTATGTAACAAAAAGGCATTTAGGGCAGGAATATAGGTTGTCTAGGATGTGTGAAGCCCTGTGCCCAAAATCCAGCACCCCAACAAAACACTGTAATAATAATAATAATCCCTATTCTGATGGCTGGGGAATGTTCCACTAATGCATGTAATGCACATGACGCCCATTTGCTTATTCACAGGCTTGCCATCTATCCTGTCCCTTGAAAAGGAAGCTCAATGGAAAACTGACTGCTGGGTTTGCCACCTGCCTCAGGAGTGGCAGGTACACAGATTATGCTCAGGAAAGTTTGCTGAATTAGTGAAAAACTTGCCCTTCCTTTCTTCCCAAGTCAAGTAAGTGAAGAAGGCAAATAAACAAAGAAAGAAAAGAAAAGAAAAGAAAAGAAAAGAAAAGAAAAGAAAAGAAAAGAAAAGAAAAGAAAAGAAAAGAAAAGAAAAGAAAAGAAAAGGACTGGAGCCTGCTCACAAACCTGGCTAGCTGAGTTCAATTCCCAGAAGCTCACATAGTGGAAAGTGAGAATTGACTTCTGAAAACTGTTCTGACCGCTACCTGTGCACCATGGCATGCATCATTCTCTCCCTCTCAAAAAAAGTAATGAAGCCTGGTGTCAAATGGAGTGGAGTAATCCCGAGGTATGAGAGTGGGCTCCATTGGAAACCAGCTTAGAAACTGAAATATTGAATGAGCTCCCATGTCAGTGGTGCGCCTCCTGTTAGAACTCTGCCTGGGGTTAGGAGAGGAGGCCAGATGCACAAGGCATTTAAAACTCCCTCCCCTATCCAGTGACGGATGCTAAGGATGCTTTCAACAGCTCCTGCTGTAGTCTGAGGCAGCTATAATTTTCAGCACGTTAGACATTTGCACCAGGAAAGCCAGAAGGGCTCCAATGGATTTCTGCCAGTCAGAAGACATCCATTTCTAAGATGCTGCAGATGAAGCCGACTTTTCTTAGCATCCCACTGAGACAGCCTTGATAGCATCCCCAAAAGTCTCCATCTACAAAGGATTGAATGCATCCAGCTCTCTGATACTTGTGTTCTTGGGGTTAAAAAAAAAACACCAGAAACAGGACTAGCCCGCTACATAAGAGGAAAGAAACACCACTAGCCCACTCGATAAGTGGGAGTTGGAAAAGATCATTTCTTCCTCCTGGTTGGTGAGGTTTAGCACCCAGATCCTGACCTACGCCCTGGTCCAGCTACACAAGTAGTCTTAGGGGAGGTAGGAATGTTTCAGAAAATGAGTGCACTGTGTGCTCTGACTGAGACAGCACACCTCTGAGGGTAAAGCTTATCTGCTGGGATTGGCAAATTTCTTCTCTCCCAGGCTTTTCTGCACTGCTTAGACCACTGACAGAGCAAGTCGCGCTGCATGGGGCCTCTACCCACCACCCTTGCACAGATTTTGTCCTAATCTAAGCTAAGGAGGACACTGAGACATTGTCCCATCCTGGAGGAAGACACCAGGAGTAAACGACTGGTTTCACTCTGGAAGTTCCTGAAGCAAGCAAGCTTGAGTGAGAGTCCTTCCAGGATGTGGAAAGGTGGTAAACAACTACTAAGGGAGGAGACTCTTCTATCCATCAAGCAGATGAAAAGAGGAACCACTGAGCAGTTCAATTCAGTCTGTAAGAAGCTCTCAAAGCAGTCAAGTATGGAAGAGATTGCTGAAC
This sequence comes from Typhlomys cinereus, assembly GCA_023101885.1. Taxonomy (NCBI): domain Eukaryota; kingdom Metazoa; phylum Chordata; class Mammalia; order Rodentia; family Platacanthomyidae; genus Typhlomys; species Typhlomys cinereus. Next base: position 205,000 of record JALPQD010000335.1, read on the forward strand.
AAACAAAACGTCTACAAAGAGGCCTGTGATCAGCCAGCCAGACCGAGAGAGACCCAGGAGCAGTCGGGAAGTCAGAAGGAAACACAGAATGGTCCAGAAGTCTGGAGGAGACCCTCCTAGCAAGTCACACAGCAGAGATCTCACGGGCTGAATCTTCCCTGAGTCGCCTGCCCCAGAAAGGCGTTCTGGTGATCTATCTGCCTTTAGCGTTGTCTTGGCTCCTGTCAGTAATCCTCACCTCTACTCTTGTAAGTAACCCCAATAAACTCATTGTTTTGTCAAACTGGATCTTGGCATAATCTCTACTTTGTTCTGTAGCTGAACTTCTGTTAGGTTGGCGCGGGATGGGGACATGCTAATCGAAAAGGGAGAAACCGTAGCTTGCAGAATAGCTTGAGATAGCTCGGCCTGCATGCTGATCGCCCAGGAACAAGGGATGTCTCCAGACCATGCATAGGTTTCTGGAAACTGGTCATAGCCCCCCTTAAGCCCTATAAAAGCTTCTTCCTTCACCAGGCAGTGCCAATCCCCGAGCCCATTGGAGCGGACCGGTGAACCTAGCTGGGGAGCGCAGAACACGGCTTTGTAAACCCACTCAGTCTTCTATTTTTTCCCTCCTTCCATGGGGCCCCCTTCCTAGGGTTTCTCCACCTTACACCATCTAGGATAGAAAGACGGTTGTGTGGCGTCTCCAAGGAAATGTGGTCACACAATACCTTGCTAGTCTTCAAGAACTTTCTCTGCCACCAAAGGCCACAGGAGCATCCTCGTTTTAAACAGAAAAAACGAGGATAAACAACAGCATAAAAAACAGTAATTAATACCAGGCAGAAAAATAGGAAAAACAGGAAAAGTGTGGCCATGCTGGAACTGGGGAGCTACGGACTAGAGTCCCACGTGGGCTGATGTCACTGAGCCAGTCTCTTCATTCCCCTCAGCCTCAGTTTCTTCATCTTTCAAATGAAAGGTACTAAAAGTCACTGTCTGTAAGGATTGTTTAAAGTTTCACTTAGAAAATGTGCTTACATGGTAGCTGACATAATTTGTTAGCATTATTATGTTTAATGTTCTTAACTTTTAGCATATTTGACCATATTTCACACTGACAGTAGGAAAAAAATACAAAAGTCCAAGGTCTTTGCTCTGAGAAACAGTAATCCCCACTAATATAATATATACTTAGGTTGCAAGTGTAATTTACAGATGGCTTAGTGTTGACCTCATAACATTTTATCTAAACTTTTACCTTAGTGTGTGTTATGTGTGATATGACTGAACTACACACATACATACACACAAACACTTTTCCTTTTGGTCCAGTATTGATATTTTCTTTTCATTTTTCTTCCCAACTTTGTTGAGATCTTTTGTTATGTGTCTTTAAATAACATATCCTAGATTTTTTGAAATTCAATCCGAAAATTCTCTATTTTTAATTGCAAATTGAAACCATCTGTACTTGTTTTATTTAAAATTGTGATTGGATTTATTTCTATCACCTTACTTAGTGTTTTCACTTTGCCACACTTTTCCTGTTTTTCCCATTTTTCTGCCTGGTATTAATTACTGAGTTTTATGCTGTTTTTTCTTAACTCTTCACTGGCCAGGATGCTATATAATCTATTCAACAGCAATTATATTAAAATATTTAGTTTGCCTGTTTTAGATATCAAAGTCTAATTGGACAATTATCTTTAAGACACACCTCTTGAGCTGGAGAGATGGCTCAGCAATTAAGCCTCTGCCTCGAAAGCAGAAGGTCCTGAGTTTAGATCTAGGATCCCACATTAAAACACAGACAGACAGACAGATAGACACACACACACCAGTTAGAAATAATAGTATGCACTTCCCGCCTTGGAAGGTGGAACCTAAGAGACCCCAGAGCAGCACAAACATGAAGTAGAGCAATCCAGGATGATTCCTGAAGTCAGCCTTGGGCCTCCACAGGTACACGCAGTGCCAAAAGCACACTTTTTTTTCTTCTTCCAGGATGGGACAATGCCTTTTTTCTTACCTCTTAGATGTTATTCATGTCTGTATTTTAACATACATTGTTCTTCCTTCAGAAAACATTATAAATAACATGGTAGCCATTGCTGGTTTGTAGTTACCCCCATCCATATGTACCAGGTTTTTGGTTCATGGACTAGTAATCTTCTCTCTGGTTTTGATTTTGTTCTGTGTGAAGATCATTCCTCTGGAGTTCATCCCACAGCCTCGTGGATGAGGATCTAAGCCCTGTGTTGCTGAGGCTAACACTGCCAGCCAGAAGTATCTAGAATCAACTCATGGGCTCAGAGGAGTGCATTTCCGATCCATCTTCCATCTTGGCTAATAGATTTCATTTTTCCTTTGCTAGCTTGATGTACTTTTCAAAGGATGTTTGTTGAATGGCAGTGGATGTTTCAAAATATAAAGCTAGAGTGCATTTTGATGTGATCAGTGTCACCACTTATCTGTTAATGTCTCAGGGGATGCCCTGGGTTCTAGGCATGGGGAACATAAGATGGAATTGAAGCAGCTGGCACTCAGGAGACAGATGATCTAATGCAGAGCTACATTTGACTATGTACAGTAAGGCTTTTATGTAGGATGGGGACTATCATATTTCAGAACTTACACTACAGTAGGATTCCTAAAATAATTATGTGGCAGTAGTTGTTTTTCCATATCTGGCTTCTAGGTCAGTGCAAGAAGATAGACATGAATGAACTGCAGAAAGCAATACATTTTCACTGCTAGGTAATCCTGCTTTTTAATTCACAAAAATGCGGATACAAATGATTTCTTTAATTTTTTTATTCTTTGTCATTTTCCTGCATAAATACAGTGAATTTATGTATTTTCACCTCTTACTGCACATCCTCCCTCCGATCCCACTTCTTACTTTCTCCTTTCCAATCAGTCTCCCTCCTCCTTTCATCTTTTTGCATGTGTGGCCCACTGGTTCACTTGGGATTCCTTTACTGGCAAGTGCCTGAGTCCCTGCTGGGCCATAGATGACCACCAGCAGGTAAACTATTAGGTAAAGAAGCTCCCTTTTCTTGTCTGACATTAACCTTTGGTAGTCTTCTCAGAGAGGTGTAGTTTTTCTTGGGATCTTCCTTCATCCATAGTGAGCTGTTGCTGAGACAACTATTGTTCACATCTGTGGAAGGAGACTTCTCTGCAGTGAGCTCTTGAGTGCAGTAGACCTATCGTGTCTAGATGATACCAGGGGCAGCACTCCTGCCACCTTTAGGCTCTTGTGTTCTTACTGTCCTCACTTCCACAAAGTGAACTTTTAAATCAAGGTTTTTATCTGAAAGATCTTTGGCTTTTCATGGACACTAGCAGTAATAGGTGATGCAAGTGTGACCTCCTTCTGTACTATGCATTGTCCTACAGCTCTCCAAGATCTTTAGTAGATGTGAAGATCACATTTGCCCTGGAAATTGGACATTATTCATAACATTTATGGGTTACACATATGAAACTTGATTAGGGACTAATTTAAACCATTCTGACTATAGTGCGTCTTCTTTGGGACTGTGTATAAACCTGTTTAGTAGATTTTGGTTTGAAGAATAATTTCCAACTGGATATTTCATTATTTTTACAGTTATAGTCTATGCTATCAGAGATGTACTTGTGTGCACCTGGTCATTTTCTTGCCATTGATCTAAAAAGTCCACCTCATTCCCAATGACTGTGCTCCATGCTCACTTCAATTCCTTGTTCTTCAAAACCAAGTGACAGCACATATCTATAACCTTTCTCTCATCCATTGCTTTTCTCTCCTCGTCTTCTAGCTAAAGCTGGCAAGGAATAGCACATCTGGTGTCCCATAAATAGCCTGCTTTATAATAGTGTGGGATTCCAGAAGTCATCCCAGACCCAGAGTTGTGTATTTTGCTTTCTAGAATTTGTTTCTAAGAATTAGACCAATATTACTCAATATATTTTTGTGTCTTCTTTTTCCCTCCAAGTTCCCATAAATATCGGTGGTAGTATATATGAAATTATATCTGCAGTCACTTTGTTATTCAAATGTGTCACTTTACAAAAATCCAAAGCTTATTCCAAAAGTATTATTATATTTAATTTAAAATATTACATTATCTTACTGTGTTTGTTTTAGTTTCCCTCTACTGATAGCTGTTTTACAATTTTCCAGATTGAATTTTGACTCCAGCAGAGAAATTACAAACAAAATGAGGATTAAACAATTCCACGAAGGCACAGTCTAGACTTGTTACCCACAGTTAAACAGAATTTCCTATTCACTGAACAAATAGTTATCTACTACTAACTATGTCCCAGAAGTCATGCCAAGGGCCACAGATGAAAAAATAGACAAAATAGGCAGAAACCTCAGGTTTCATGGTGCCTACAAAATAGCATTATGTAATAATTGTTCCCCCTCTGGGCTGTATTCAAACTTTGTCCATCTGCTTCTGCCATCATTCCCCTGCTAGACACACATGCAGTCAAGACACTCCAGTGGTGCTAGATTCAGTTGTACTTTCTGCAGGTCCTATGTTCCAACTACCAAGACCCACCAAAGAATTCAAAACCCCTTTTACATTATGTTGTCTCTAAACCATGTGATTCATCCAAAACCTGGAACCAACAGCTTTTTCACATCTTTGAATGCCATACAGTGCTTTATCAGTTTACACATACACTCTTAAGTCATACATGGTAATTGAATGATTATACTGTTTTTTTTCTATTGAATGCCTTTAATTCTGTTTATTGATTCAATCACTTACCCATTTATTCAAAGGTATTTAGCCTATACCTACTGATGCCAATTTATTTTAAGAAATTGAGGATATATAGGTGAGTGAAGCAGGAGTAATGATTTTGCCTGGTTTTAGGATTACCTAAGTTAAAGTTTAGGAAGAATCACTTATCTGAAAGGAATGATAAAATGCTGAGGCTTGATGCTAAAGGCAGTGGCAGAATCTCATACAGAGACAATTCTGTGTAGTTGACTGTCCTTCTTGAACTCCCAAAATGAGCTCTTCCCAGGAGGCAGGCACATGAGAATTTCATCATAAAACATTCCCCCCCAGTCTTCAGTTTTATGACTTAATATGCAGGAGGACAAACAACTGAGTGAGTCCATCTTTCCCTCCCTTAGTTATTCATTCAAACAGCAAAGCTGGAGAAAGACAGAAGACATCCGTAAAAACCATTAGCCTTGGGAATTGCAATAGGTTTAAGACTCCCATTGCCCTTTAGCCTTTGTCTAAGGTAATCTATTTTTCCAGGAGCTAGACATTTAACAACCTAGAAAGGTCAGTTCTCTAAAAAGAACGACAACAATGTCTGGATTGAGAGAGGTTTGTGAGACGAGAGATACAAGGTAATTCTGTGAAAGAAAATAAAAGTGCCTTGAATAGCAAGAAACTCAAATTAGCTTTCTATTGCCTCCAGAACAGTACCTTGAGAATGTCAAAGGAGCTCGACCAAAATGTAAATGTGTGAAACAGAGGATAGTTGTATTTTTTCCTAAACCCTATAAAACAGAGTATTTAATGTTCATAATTTATTTCCTTTAAACATTTGGTCCTAAGCCTTCACAAAGATCACTGGAGGTGGAATTACCAAATTAAGTAACTCTTCAGTGAAGATGTTCTTCATGCATCAGAAGCCAAGTTCATTGGCCTTCCTTCTTTTTCTTACTCCCTTGTCTCTTCTCATCTTTATGCAGGGTGAAATAGGAGAGGGTCTCTTCCTTAGATTGATCAGGCCACTGTCAGAAACTGCATTGTAGAGTTTCATCGTTCATAATTCTCAGTCACTCTTAGTGCATCCTTGGCATTATTTTTCCAGCTGGATGACTTCAGATGGCTTTTGTTTCAAGAGGGAGGAATCTGTTGCCTCCATCCCTGCTTCACTCATGACAGGAGCGCTGAGGTACCTTACTGAAAGTCTGGAGAGAATTGTCTTTGTGTGCTATTCTTCAGAGAATCCAGAAAGTCAGACCTGACTGGGAGAAGAAATGTTAAACATGTACCGCAAAACTTTGTCATTGAGTGAAACAATGACTCAGCACTTCGGGGATTCCAGGAATTCAGTGCTTCTTGCTCTACCTTAGAAACTCCCTTAGCCTGACAGGGATGCCACCCCCCTCTCCCGTCTCCATGACCCTAATAGTCTCACCCTCAGGAAGACAATGGAACCTAGAGCAGCTGCAAGGTTAAAACTGTCATGGGACACAATATTCCACTCAAGTTTTTGTCTTTATCTGGGTCACTGGCAGTCTGTCCATCCATGAAAGAAATGTCCCTGGAAACTCCATCAAAAAACATTGGAGAAGGAATGAGCTACGGATGAGAGGCTGTGGCTGGGACCTGTGGCTGAATGAGAAACCAGGTCCATTCTAAAATGAGAGTAGCTGCCATCATGGAACCCAGAGGCCTTCATTTACTTTCATAGGATTTTAGTGGAACTGGTCATGGCTTAGTTTATCACTTGCAATAGCCCATCCTTCACCATCAGTTCAAACGCGGCCCTTCGAATTCCTTGACATTTGAGGAATGTGATTTTGGAGACTCCCTTCATTCAACACACACTTGAAGGATTACAACGTGGCATACCCTACTCCAGAATCCAGTTTCTACCTTGAAAGCACAAAGACAAGGACCATTCACATGGAATTTCATATTCTGTATGTTGGATTGTGGGTGAGCAAGGGAGAGGAAGGCTTCCAGGCAGATTCACCAGTGAAACTGCAAGTAGTAGCATGTGTGTGTGCATGTGTGGTGTGTGTGTATGGTGTGTGTGTGTGTGTGTGTGTGTGTGTGTGTGTGTGTGTGTGTGTGTGTTTTACATACAGCTGGTACAGAGCAGCTTCACTGGACAAAGGCCCAATTTATACTCCAGACAGGATCAAGACAGATGGTATGGTTTGACATTTTTATCACACATTTCAGTACAGAACACCATTTCAAACATACAAAAAGGAGCTAAGTACTGAGATTGCTCGGGCATTGAAGTGCCCATGCACAACCATAGTTTTGGATCTCTGGATTCCACATTAATGTTGGGTGCATGTAATGGCTCTCCTGTAATTCCAGCTCTGGAAGGCAGAGACTGGGAATCCCCAGGCAAATTCCTGAGCTATTGATTTGAGAGCTTGAATAACATGCGCAAGCGATTGAGGACAACTCCTCAATATCACCTTGAACTCCACATACACCTGCACACATATGACTGCATGTCCATATACACACATGCTCCCCACATAAGAAAGCATTTATGCATACAAACGCATACCCACAGACACATCCACATGAAAGTGGAAAGAGGATAAAGGTTGTGACTGGCTCAGTGGGAGAGCTCTTATCTAACATGCAGTAGTGAGATCATGGGCCTGTCCTCATTCCTGCAAAAGGGAATGAAGAAAACTTATGAATTGCTAATCTCTGGAATTTGCTACATAGTACTTTCAAACTCCATTTCACCACAGAAGGCTGAAATCTCAGCAAATGGAACCGCAGATAAGGGATGATGCTGTGTGCAATAAACAAGGATTTAAGGAAGCAATTTCTTGTATTTATCTTCTATTAAGAAACACATAGCAGTGCCATAGAGTATCTGCACTGAGGATGAGATGTTCTGTTGTGTTTTGTTTTGTCTTGTGAGGAACCCAGGACTGGTTTAGCCAATATGACCTTTGAATGTGGATTGGCCAATACATGAGGATAGGGGGTTCAAAAAATAGAATGTTGAAATTGGAAGAACTGCTTACAATTTAAATATAGTGTGACTTATGAAAATATTATAATCAAAATAACAGAATTAAAACTTTTGCCCAGTGTTTAGGTGTAGAATCACTTTGTATAAAATCATTTCTGTCTCAGTTCCCTTCCCTTGACATACTTAAAGTGGTCACGAAAATGAAGTGAAAGTATCCAGTTAATGGATTTGACTGACACTGTGTCTTCTAGCCTGTGTTGGGCTGGTAGGTGACTGGAAGATTGAGATTTCGGTAAGCTAGGAGTGCATTCAAGAAATCTAATGTCCAACAGTGTCAGCAACAGTGATATGTTATGTATTTGAAAATTGCTCAGAGCTGATTTTAAGTATTACCTTGACAAACAAAAGCATCTGAGTAATCCATGTTAATTGACCTCGTTTATCCACTCTACAATAGGTACACTATATACAATATATACACTATTATATATATATACATCAAAAATCATATTATAAATGATAGATATATTCAGCCTACATTTGTCAATATGAAGAACTGTTTTTTTTTAAAGAGTGAACTCTCATCAGATATTTTACAAAGGCACAAGTAAATCCAACCTTTGACTTAAAATTTTTACTTATAATTCACCAAATACACATAAAAGGTGACACAGAGTGATCACAAAACACCAGAAATCCCTACAGTGGTTTATTCCGAAAAGATTGGCAAAGGTGTTTTAAAAAGTTATTCAATGTGTTAGTTATGCTCAAAAGTTTATGGAGAGTTGCAAATTTGCCATTCCACTAAGACATGAAACCTGAAAAATAATTATACTAAATTGTTTACATTTCATTGCAACCAATGGCGCCAATCAGATACAAGTGTGCAAAATTTGACAATGAGGGCTGAGCCTTTAGGTACACCTGCAAATAGTTATTTTGGTAGGCCCTGAGAAAAACTATGGGATATTATCTAATTGATGCGGGAAGACTCAGCCCGTAGTGAATGAAGTCATTCATTGAGCACGTAGATAAAATGAAGGGAGCTCATTTAGTATTTTAGCAGATTTGTAGTTTGACAAGTGAGATTTGCCCTTTTCTCAACAATTCCTATAGATAATTGTGACACATTCCCTTGGCTCTTGATATTGGTGTGAACTCTCCTGCTAAGTTGAACTATGAACTATAACCAGAATCATCATCAATATTGAACCCCTTGCTCCCTTAAGCTGTTTGATCGTGAATTTATCAGCAACATCAAGACAAAGAGCAATATTTCTTGTTCAGCATCTGCCTCTGTATAGGTTAAGTGCTCTGACTTGCTTAATGTGGAGAATTTCTGTTTGCTTTGCCTATGCTAAGTTATCTGTGGCCTTGGTTCTCTGCAGGGAATTCTTAACCCTCAGAAAAAGAGAAACATAGAGAGGGGAAGAAGATCAAGAGAGAGATGGAGATAGAGAGAAAGAGAGAGGGTGGAATGGAGTGAGAGAGAATACAAATATTCAAGTGTGCTCTGCAGTGCTGACATGAATACAAAAGAAGCATGGCCACAGGCGCAAGAAAGAGAAATGGTAGTCTGCAGTGTGCACATCTATTTTGGTGATTCATGAGTAAATTAAACAAAGGCCCTGGGAATCCCTAACTTAAGAGACCTACAGAATTTTGATTAATCCAAAGTCTTTCAAACTTATTTGATCATAGTCTATTTTTGTTACCACTATGAAAAATGTTATTCATGATCATGGATTTCTAGGTCTCCTCCCTAGTTTTCAAGAAGAGCACATTTCTCAAACATCTTACAGGCAGGCGGTGTCTTGTGATAGGTTCTGGCCAACTGTCTGTCAGTGGAAATGACGCAAGAGCAAGTGCAGCACTTCCCCTTCTGCAGTGCAAAAGCTCTGATAGCTGAATATGGATCCTGTAGGACCATGAGAGCCAAGCACCTGGACCACTGATGACCCAATGCATAGAGGTCATACACTCTGGAGAAACATGCTGTCTGGGCAAACTTTGCATGAATGAAAAGAAACCTATGTGTAGAAAGCCACTGAAATGTTGAGTTTATTACTGCAACATCAGGCTAGAATCCTGACACAGTCTTACCTAGTGCCATCACTATACAGATGACAACACGCATCTATAATGTCACTACTATATCATTGGGAATCACTGAGGAGAGAGGCTCTTGAGGAGGACATTGTCTATAAAGGTCCACCTAGTGATTGCTTTGGGGTTTTATGAATCACACTGACTCCACTGCAATAACTCTTCTGTGTCATTGCTGGGAGAAGGAAGCCAACATGCACTTTAAAAGGAGGGGGGGAGTAGATATGGTTGAGTTCCAGTAAGCATCTATTCCAAAATATGGAATTAGATCTGGGGTAAACAGGCAATGGCTTATGAACCTCATAACAGAAGAATTAGAAGATGTGACTCATTCATTAGATATCACTTATCTTTTGTTTTGAAATTCAACAACTAACTAGACGCGTGGGCACAAACCTGTAATTTTAGGGACAGAAAGATCAGAAGTTCAAAGACATCCTCGGCCACATAGTGACTCAAAAAGCCTAGACTACATAAGTCTCTAAATATACGAGTATATGCATACATACGTGCTGAAAACTATTTACCACATATACTAACAGCAATTTCCAGTTTTTTCTCAGCAAGAAATTCAGATTGCAAAATGCTGTGTCAGTGTTAAGTCAGAAAGCTTCAGGCACGTCTGAATCTGTTCTGTGTTCTCTCATTCACCTTCCACAAGAGCAACTGTTACCTGTGTGTATGCTCCTTTGGTCAGAATGCTTAGTAATCAAAGGTACTTTGTGTGCCTCACTTGGAAAATATAGGGTTACTGAAAGGTGTGCACATGTAATACACACACACACACACACACACACACACACACACACACACCTGCAGATGATCCTCACCTTCATACTTGTTTGGAAATGACACGTTACTTTCTTGCTAATGACCATTCAGCTAACACCACGGGTGTTATCTTTAAAACTGGGTGCTTCAGCTCCTGGTGCCTTTGGTTCAAGCAACGTTTTCTTCCTGGGCCTCTTAGGTATGGAGCATGTGTTTCAGATACCTGGAAATCAGCTTTCCCATTACACAAAGGGATCCCAAAGCTTTCAGGAAAGGCATTTCTCAGGTGCCAGCCCTGAAGACAGCTTTTGTTTGCGAACAGCTCTGGGAAGCCAGCATTGTGGGTGAGAGGGGATCCTCAGGAGCTAGCTTCATCAGAGAGACTTCCTGGACTGGAAAAATCCAGAGTGGAATGGGGTCATATGAAGACACAGAGGCCAGCGGCTAGGATGAGGAAGGAGCAGAGTAGAAGTAACAGACCCCAAAAGGATAGCTTGAGCGGAAGTCACCGTTCATGGTTGACTGGGCAGATGCTTCCATGCCGTTCTGAAAGGCTGCTAGTTTTCAGACTGACCTTTTTTTTTCCTCCTTTATGCACAGGAGGAGGAGCAACTGAGCCTGAACAAGAACGTGGACAAGCAACCCGGAATTTTAGGAAACTTAATGGGACAGAGGTTTGCAGATTTGGCTGGAGGGAAAAGACAGAGTGGATGCCAGAAAACCAGAATGGCTTGTGGGCCATGATTGAGAAGAGCAAGCGTTCTCCCGGGTGTACTCTGAAGCTGTGTGGGATGGCATGAACTCGAGAGGTATGACTGAGCTTGCAGTGCCAATGCTGAAATACCCATGACCATGGGCCCCTCTCAGGCATTTCCACCTAGCTTTTCCTGGAATTGATTCCATTTTCTTTCACCTACAAAACCTTTGGTCTCCTTTTTTTTCCCCAAAAGCTTCTATGAGAGAGACACCATGCCAACAGTATCATGGAAATGCCAGCAGGGTGGGCAGGCCAGCAAGGAGAGAATGAAAGAAGATCCTGGCTTTACCCAGAATGCCAGGGCCAAAGCTGGCTGGCACATACCCAGGTTTTACACGAAGATGCAGCCTGGGCTCTGTTCTGCTTGGGCTCCTCTGAACTTTCCTTTCTTCTAGCCGTGAAGAGCAGGCTATTGTTTTTGCATACCACATAGAAAGGCTACCTTCCTGCCCTCCAAGTAGGGCTGGAGCTGGGCCCTTCTTTACCTGACTTTTAGGGTCAAATGAACCCACAAAGAGCAAACACAATTTATAAAAGTGCAAAATTTCCAGACTCCTGCAGACATAGAAATGTCTAGAAAGATGTGAATAATTAAACTTTGCATCAGTACTGCCCAGTAGAGAAGTAATACAAGATCCAGACATAATGTAAAAATGTTTTAGTAATCACATTTACGAGTGTAAAAAATAGAACAAAATTATTTTTGATAATTATTGTCATGTAATGCAATGTATCCTGAACATAGTTGTAGCTTGGCATCAATATAAAATGATGGATGTATTTTCAGAATTTTTTTACATGGTCCTCAAAAGCCCAGTGTGTGTTTCACACCCAGAACCAGAGCATATATCATTCTGGACCAGCCACATCTCAAGTGCTCAGTAACCATCATACTGAACAGGGCACTCTAATTTGTCAGCAAGGCAGACAGTATTATGACATAGCACATAAAAAACTTAATTTCCTCTATAGGTGAAAAGTCTAAGTTGTAAAGTATTACATTGCTTTAAAAAATCCTATCTTAAATCTGTAGTCATTTTTTCCTATCTGTGAAACTCGTGCTCTTTCTTCTGGATGGAGACTTCTTACATTAGCGCTTCCAGAGCAAAAATAGTATGTTTTGCAGATTGGCTTTTCAGTCTGAATAGCTCCAATCTCCACAAGACTTTCCCTAGTATAGATGAAGAGGCTGTAATCAGATTAAAGATATTCAACTGGTATAGTATATATCCATACACATTTCCCCAGTTCAAAATACTCAGAATCTGAAATATTGTTCCCAAGGTTTTTGGCTGGAGACACTGAAGTCGCAAATGGTTTACGGCCCTGCTGTCATCCCATTGTGTCCTCAGTGTGTTCTGTGCCTGTGTTTTTGAAAGCCCACGTTGTCAGAAACTTGAAAGTGATTTCAGCAGTGGGCCTGCAGTAGTGCCGCCGTTTCTTTGGCATCTCACTCTGTGCTATTTCTGCTTCCTTTGTCAATTCTAACACTATATTAGGTCCTAACATAGATGTGGTCCAAACAGCCCATAATCTATCCTCATGGACAGTTTCAGCACAGCTATAAATGAGTCTTTAAGTGCATATTGGCATCTGACTTTCTCAGCACCTAGACAGGCACTTGATAATGCACATGTGACATGGAGCAGTGGTGTGGCAGAATCCTGCCAGTTTAAGAAAAACATGGAGTGAATGCCTGGGAAAGATTCTGAAGAACAAGAACACAAGACGTAATTGGAGATTTTTTTTTTCTATCCATGCAGAGTACTGTCTCTACCCCCTTGTGAAATTGAGTGTGAACATGTGACTACTTGGGACTAGTAAAATGTGGCAAGTGGTACAGGTGGCATTTGAGCAAAAGCTGTTATGAGGCAGTGCACAGGTTGCCAGGCCTTTGCTCTGTCTTGCACAGGCATGAGCAATGTTTCTTTTCAGGTCTCTCTGCCTGCACAGGAGAGGGATGAAATGAGACACAGAGCTTCCATCTGGAGATTGTAAGAAGAAAACCTAGATTAACCTGGATGAGCCACTTACGCATGGAAGTCACTGGTACACTAGTGTAGTTTAGCCTCAATCTGCCAATACACGGAGAAGAGTGAGTACTCGCGGAATAGTGGCCTTCTGAGAATATCAAGGATGAAGAAAAGAAATCCCAGTGCTCAAGAGGCAAGAGGATCAGAAGTTCAAAATCACCCTCAGCTACAGAATGAGCTTGAGTACAGGCTGAGACTCTGTCACAAAACCAAAATGAAAACAAAATAAACCAAGAAATGGAAGTTCAAATTTTTTTCTTAATACATACTGCTAAGGAGAGTTAATAGTGAATAATATTACATGTCCTCAGGCAGAACCATCAAATGCCATGAAGAAAAGGAACAGAAAATCCAAGAGAAAAATAATGCACTTGTAAACAGCAGGATGAGAAAGCAGAAATCAAGCTGAAAAGAATAAAAGAACTCTAATAATGTTAAAATATATTAGTGTTCAAATACAAGACATTTTCCCATAGCACCAGAAAACTATCAATGAATACGATGAGAAACTGGATATTCCAGGTTCTCCTTTGTTGCTTATGTGAGTGTATGGTCAGACAATTCAGGGGAACAAGGGGCTTCTTCTTGCTTGCAACTCTTGGTTATAGTCCTCAGCATGGCATGGGTTCTAATTTCTCCTTATGCTGCTGATAAATACAGGACCAAATAACTTCAGCAAACCACAGGTTCATTTAACCTTGCTCAGAGCTTGTCCTAACTATCAGTTCTTCACAGATGTGCCCAAAGTCTCAATCCTCAATTGTCAAGTTGGCACCTGTATCTAGTTAGTGCAATAGAAGAGTTCATATCAACATCAGGAGCCAAGGAAACTAATCGCACCTTATCCACAGAACTGCTGAGGGAGGAGCATACTTTTCCACTTGTCTGCAAATCTGTATGCCAAAGTATTGAACTGACTCTCTCCAACTTATCCACCTATGGAATGACCCATTGTGGGCCAAGTCACACCACATCAATTAGATAATCTCCCACAAGTTTGCTTAGAGCTTGCCTTAAGTAGATAATCCCTCACAAGCGTGCCTAAAGGACCATTGCTCAGTTGTCAAGTTGAAATCTACAACTACCTGCCACAATGGGAAAAGAGATTAAAGAAGAAAGAAAAGCATGAACATAAGGAATACTCAAAGGCACACCAGAAGAAAATGTGCCTCCACTGAAATGAAAAACTAAGTTGGAAGATGGTTAGAATTTCTATTGGATGATGTGTCAATTTAATGTCTGGAAACATTCAAAAGAAAAACACAAGATGCAGACAGCTATTTTGAAGTGTTGACCTGTTCCACATTGTGCTTTAGCTAATAAGGAAGGGTCTTAAAATCTATTGTTACAAGCCTTTTAAATCTTCCAGAAAGAGGGTTTTTCAGTCAACCGATGTGTTGCATATTTTGTTTCTACTGACTAGTTGATCAACATAGTGGAAAAAGCTTCTGGTCTATTTCATTAGATCAGTGAAATAGACTCAGTGATGAGGTAGAGAATTGGACTAATGCACCTATAGAAATGGTTCCTTCTTCCTGCCTTTCTTCTTACCCTTTCCCTTCCTAATTTCATTACTCCATGGCTTCTTTCTCTGCAAATGCACACATCATCTTTGGATATAGTGTGGCTAGTTTTCTTGTTTTCTGATATTGGTATGAAATCTCCTACCAAGCTGGACTACGAACTATAACCAAAATCGCAAGCAATTTTACAGGCTTTCTTATAGTTTGTCTGGCTTTAGTTTTATGACTTTATTATGCTTCATTGTTTTTTCATTATATATCATTCTGTTCTATTTATAATCACATAGTCTCACCCCAAAGTTATCCTCCAGGAAATGGGAACTATTCTGGGTTCTCAGACTTCTTTTTTTCTTAGTTATTCTGCTATGATGTGACTCAATGCTGGATCTCCTTCTACCTGGCTGTATATGTGACCATGAGTCTTCCTCGTCCTTTCTCTCTTTGGCAGAGTCTCTGTGCTTCCCAGGACTCTGGTACCTGTCCTTTATTACTTTTCCTGTAAGGGAGAAACTGCTGCATGTACTCTATAGGACGTATTTGCTTAAGTTTAAACATAACCCATAAATGTGAATAGAAGTATACAAACACTGAAAGCTTACATTGGCTGAAGACCTCTTCCGTGCTTACAAAACACTAATGATACAGCAGTAACATGAGAGAAATTTCTAGGGCAGGGGGATCATCAGTCAATCTGCTCAGCCATGTTGTTCCTGTGCTAAATACACTAAAATGAAATATGGTATCTATTACATAACTTAAAAAATTGTAATGTAACTCACTAGAGTAGAAAGTGAACAAAAAAATTAGAACTTTTACAAAATGATGTCATGTCAACTACTTAAAAATGATAAACTTTAGTTTTTATAAATGCAATTAAAAACTAGGAAGAATGCCCCATAGGTAAAATATTTGTGCCATGCAAGCATGAGGATCAGATTTTTGGATTCCCAGCACCCATATAAGATGTCACGCAGCCATGGTGACCCTTCTGTAATCACAGCCCTTAGGTGGTAGAAATGGAATCTTTGGGGCAAACAGGCTAGTTAACTTAGCTGACCATTGAGCTCTGGATTGTGAGAGACAATTTTGCCTCTGAAATAAAATGGAGAGGTGTTGAAAAAGACACCTGATATCAACCATTGGCCCCCAAACACAAGTACAAACACTCCTACACTCCCACACACATGTGTTCTATACACATGCAAATACATGGTCATACATATGCCTTTACACACATAAGAAAAGAAATACAAACATGCAGGATTCTTCTTCAATAAGACAGATTGAACACAATGTGTCCTTTCTTTCCCTATCAGATTAGAAGAAGCACAACAGAACTTGTGAGATAGAAATAGAAGTTATGGATTTCTCAATTTATACATAGAGGTCCAAAAGATACTATTTCGTTCTTAACATTTCATAATAAAATATAGGAAAGTTATTGGACTTTTAAATTCTTTTGCAAATTACTAATCTATAGAAACTGACTTGTTGCATAGTTTTAAATCACAAAGAATGGAAATGTGTGACAAGGAATGTCTGCCCAAACTCAACATCTCTGACATCAGAGAATTCTCAGTTGTTTAAGACAATTCCTACCCCTGTTTCAGAAACCATTCCTTGGGCTAGAAGATGGCTCAGGGCTCAAAGCCTTAGCTTCACAAGCAAAAGACCCAAATTTAGATCCCCAAATTCCATGTGAATATTGCTGGAATGCTAGGCAAATATGATGGCAGCCTGTGATTTTTGGCTTTGGGAGGCAGAGTCTGGGAAACGCCAGAGCAAAAAATACATCAAGCATACAGAATAATCCAGGATGATTCCTGATGTCGCCCTACGGCTTTCACAGGCACGTGCGCACGTACACACACACACACACACACACACACACACACTACACATGCACGCACGTGTGCGCGTGCATGCGCGCATGCAAGTTGTCCTCTGGCACGCACACATACACACAAAAAAGTTGTTTCCTTTCCAAATGATCTACCTTCTAGACGAGTCCCATAGTCAACCTCACTCTATGTTGTTTCATTTATTTTTCTGCCTACACCGCCTTCTCTTCCCTGGCTTCCCAGCTATCATCTTTGATGTGTCGCTTGTAGCTAAATGTTATCACCCTGCACCTCTAGAACACAAAGCACACAGCACCCAGTGAAATCAGAATCACTCAACTCTCCTAGGTGCTTACCCCAGGGCTGTCATAAGCACCAATCCACATGTTTCTACATCTGTTCCCTATTCCTCCCACTTCTCTGCTCTCCAGCCCTTACAAAAACTTCTCCCACCACCTGATGGGTGCTCCCTGCTGGTGTTGCACTAATCCAAGCACAAAGCATAACACTGTGAACAGTGAACTCCAGCCGCCAACAGACACCCAACTCAACTCACCGTGGTGTTTTCTACGTGGGTTATGATGTCAACATGCCTAGCTGGTGGTTCCTCTAAGGCCCCTTTGGCCAGATGCACTTGCTAATTCACAAGGCTGCTGTAATATTTAGTGAGAAGCCATAGCTGACCAATAATTTTTAATAGCTTGTCCTCTATTGATTTCAACCCACACATTAAAAGCCTAATAAAAATTTGAAAAGGAGAGGTGGATGGACGGTAGGACAAGTGAATGTTAATAGCTTTGCCCATCTCAGCTGGAAGGAAAAGGAGAGGCTAGTGCAACACTTATATGTGGAGTTTGAATGATGGCGCCCTTCCTGAATGCATCATCTCACCAGGATGCTTGCAGTTAGATGACTTTATAAAATATTCATATACGGGGTTTAGTTTTATTTTATATTAATTTTCTTTTTATTCTTTATCAGATTCATATATGTAATAAAATTTACCCTCTCTCATTCCCCCCTCCTTTTCTGACTGAAAACCTTGTGCACCCAACAATGAACTTAAACAAGACAAAACCCAAAAATCCTCATAAGTTATTGATGCAAAACCACAGCTCTTACCTCAGGGGGAAGAAGATTTTATACCAGAGCCAAAGACAAGTGATTCTGGTCAGGCCACACAAAATCTAGTTAGTCCAAATACCAAATATCAACATGGCAACAATTTTATGAAGATTGTAAATCAGAGAACAAAGGAAGTCAGAAGTCAAAACACATTTCAAATACATTGGTGGAAAAATCAGGTCGGTAGTTATAACAAAGTAGAAATCTCTCGTGTTACATGCCAGCATGCTTAGCCTTTGAGCTGAGCTGGTTGAAGTTAGAAGCACATTAGTACTTTTTAAAAGGACTTACGTATGTATATTCTGGTTTCTTTTCAGATTGCCTAAATCTTTTGCCTTTTACAAAAAGATTTATGTTATTTACATGGATGTTAGATCAAACTCAAGGTGGACTGTTAAGGGGGCCAGTACAGAAGAAATAATTTGGCTCTGCACCATTACAATTCTCCATAATCCTTGACATTCTGATCAGTCAGCTTGTTGAATATTTAATGTTAAGTTCAGTTTTTCTAAGGGAGAGTAACTTTGGTTAAGAAAAGCAAATAGCATTTCAGATGTCCATCTACACAGTTGCTCACATCCCCCTGAGTCTGTCTGATGCAAATGAATGCAAATATACAAAATGCAAAATAGTGAGAGCTGGAAGCTTGCCTGTCCTTCTACAGCCATATGCCAGCATTCCCTGGGGCTTTAAGGATTGTAAGAGAAAGTCCTTGAGCCCAACTAGTTGATAGTTCATTTTAGAAGGAAAAGACTCTTTCAGAAGTCACCTTAAAATTAAGCACAGTAAATATATGTCATGAAAATATTTCTTTTGTATCATGAACTCAGCTTTGAAGAATTCAGCTTCGAAAGGTGAAGACTAAAGATTCCTTTAATCCACAAGTTCTCTGTAAAGTTGACTATTGAAGCCTGCATCGTAATTCACTTTCTATTTACATTCTCACATCTGTTTAGGTTAGAATGAAATCGGGGCATGATTTCTCCGGGGTGAGATACCAGGAGGTGGAGGGAAACAGAGTTACTGAGGACATTGAAACCAAGAGTGAGCAGGAGAGAGCCAATATTCAAGACAGATCTGATCCTTGCTAGGTCTGCCAAGGGACGATTCCCTATTCGTGCCTAAAGATGCTTTTGGGGAGATCAAAAGTGGTGCAGTGAAAGGGAATTTTACGACATTGAACAGAATTTTACAGGCTGACATTAAAGCCCATATGTTCAGAGAAAGTCATGCGCTTCTACTCGTCAGCCAAGCATTTGTGGGTCAACCATGGTATCAAGAGGAGTGAAAGACAGGGAGGGAAAAGACAAAGGCCTTCCTCAGAGGTAAAGCAGCGTCTCTGTGTGCACTGGGCAGGGCTCTGAGGCCCAGAGGATCAATGGAGGCAGGGCTTGGAGTCCTCACATCTAGAACTTGCTTATAAGACAGCTGGGGAGGCTCCCTGAGGAGACCCTGATGATGGTGGGGGAGTGGGTTGCACAGCTTCTCTCATTCTTGCCAGAGATCTAAAGAATTCATGGTTTGGTACATTCGTTATTGTTGAAGAAGACAGTCCCGGTAAATCTTGGAAGAACTGGTGACTGTCATCACGTAAATGTGTGTTTCTCTCCACAGGCTCAGGTGTTTGCATCTGTAGCTGATATTGATGTTTGGGAAGGGTGTGGCACCAGTAGGAGATGGAGCCTT
This sequence comes from Typhlomys cinereus, assembly GCA_023101885.1. Lineage (NCBI taxonomy): Eukaryota > Metazoa > Chordata > Mammalia > Rodentia > Platacanthomyidae > Typhlomys > Typhlomys cinereus. The sequence goes on from JALPQD010000335.1 coordinate 224,537, forward strand.
GCTGAAGAAGAGATGTCACAGAGGTGAATCTTCCGGTGTGGTATCCAGGCTCTGCTTCCTCTCTATCCACATGATGATGGTGGAGATTTGAACCAGCCTCCTCTTCTGCCTCCACCATACCTTCTGCGATGCCATGTCTGCCACAATGGATTATAACCCCTCTGAATCCAAAAGTTAATTAGCCCCCCCTTTCTTTAAGTAGCTTCTTAGGTGCAGAAATATTCGTGAATGTGCAGCAAAGGAATGGTAATTGTAACATAATTGTGTGTGTTAGTAGGTCAAGCCCAATTTTGAAGAGAGCTCTGTCTGAGCTGAAGTCCAAGTGGAATGACAGCTGTTTCTGATATAGTGGGTGAGTGCTATATTATCTCTTCTCCTTCTGAGAACAAATACAAAACAGGTTTGATAGGCAACAAAGATAAGGTATCTTTATAGGCAGATACATTATCATTGTAGCATATTTTACATACTATTACTAAACCAGTGCCAAAGAACGACACATCTCCAATGACTCCAAAGGAGGGGAGTAGACTTCAGTTTAGGCTAGAAATGAAAGACTTGTAAGAAAAGTGATCTTATCATTTGTCTCCTCGCATGGATTCCTTGGGATGACAAGGGGGCGTTCTCAATAAGTACCCTGAGATGACAAGCATTAACTGTACACCCATGAAGTGTGTTCAGCAAATTTTGCCCCACTTTGAACGTAGACCAGAATACAGGTAAGATGCGAGAGTCAAGTTCCAGAAGGCATTGTTAAGAGCTATGGTTGTAAAACACCATAGTCCTTAATAAGGTCCTTAATGAGGGACTATGAATTACCAAGTTAAGAAGGTTATCTTTTAGCCCACAAGGACCCACTTAGTGTTAAGTAGACAAAATGCAAAATTGTTCTATGCAGCAATATTTACGAAAGAACAGATGTAGGAACAAAGTGAACAACCATGTAGAGAAAAGGGGTCAAAAAGTTACAATATGTTTATAGGATGTACTACTGTGCAGCCTGGAAGAAGAAAAAACATTGGCGTTTGCGACTATTTGACTGAAGCTGGGCGATAGGCTAAATGAAATAAACCAGATACCAAAGGACAAACATTGCATGATCTCTTACATATGGCCCTGAACAGTCACACTCATAAACGTAGGAAGGGGCTGAAGGAAGGAGAATGGAGAAGGCAGAGCAATGATTGTTTTATGTTGTACATAAGACAGAAAGACTCTAAGACCTGTTATGTTGTACAGCAGTGTTCCATAAACAACAGTGTTGCTGTGCCCTCAAAAATCTGTTTGATGTGCATGGGGGATGAGGGAGGGAGAGAGGTAGCCTGTAATTCCAGCCTACCACTGACAGAGACAGTACAATTGCAACAGCCATGTTAGTTGACATAGCTGGAACTCATTTCAAACAAAATAAAAATAAAATAAAATCTTTTAATGTAGTAGCCTCATATTGGCTTTTTAAACCATAATAACAGCGATTATTTGGAAGAATTTATTTAATTTTAATTAGTCATTTAGATATATAAATCAAAATAAGCTTCATTATCACATTGTTATATATACATATCACTGTACCTTGATCACATTCACCAAGTACTACCTTGTCCCATCCCTCCTCCCTACTTATCAATGTCTTATGCCACTCAAATGCCTCTTCTGTTACACACACACACACACACACACACACACACACACACACACAAGCACACAAGCACAGACACACACAGAGACCACATATATCAACATCAACACATGTATACATACACGCATACATATAAAACCATACATACACACACATGTGCACACATATATGTATGCACGTACATATACATGCACATATGCACACATACACATAGATATTCACATATGCACTCATACATATATATTAAAAATGCAAATACACACATACATGAAAAAATCACATATGCATACTCACTTGAATACTCATTCATATACATGTGTGTACATAGACATGCAAAACATATGCATACATAGACATGCATACATTAGTATGCATACACATGCACATGTATGTACACACATACATATGCACACATTCAATTAAATCTGGATTCCACAAAGGGAATGGCACATTTAATATTTTGCCTTTCTTCCTCTCATTTCCCTTTCCTTTGGTTTGATTTCTCCTACCTCACAGTTCCCCTACTACTTTCATGCCCTGTGTTTAAATACAAATATTTAAAACTTGATTTCATGTTGAAGAAAACTTGTGACATGTCTGCTCCTTATTTTGCTTACTAGACTGATCTGCATCCCATCCATTTTCCTACAAATAAAACACTTCTTGGTGAGTGAGTGAAATTCCGTCATGCATTTGCCACATCTCTTGATCCATTCATTTGTCTGTGGAGATCTAGACTAACTTTATATCTTAGTTACAATTAATAGTGCAGAAATATTTATGAATGTGCAGGTCTCTCTGTCATATGTTGAGATACCTTAGAATCCTTCAGATATATAGTCAGAAGGGGGATGACTGGGACATATGATTAGTTTCAGTGTTTTGAAAACCCTCCACACTGATTCCACAGTGACTGCATCAGTATACGCTTCCACCAGCGTGAATTAGGTTTCCCTTTCCCACATCCTCAGCCAGCATTTGCTCTTTTCTTGATGAAAGTCACTGGAGTAAGAGGAATTCCAAATGTACTTTTAATTAGTATTTCCTACTGGCCAAACATGTTGAACATTTCTTCAAATATTTATATATCTTTTGTATTTCTTCTTTTAGCAAATATCTGTTCAATTCATTTTTCCAGGTATTGAGTCGCTGCTGATTTGTTTGTGATTTTGTTTCATTTTGGTTCTGGCAGTTTGCACTCTAAGTTACTTACAGATTCTAGGCTGCAATCTCCTGTCAGGTGCAAAGTTGAAAAAGATTTTCTTCCATCATTTACCCTGTAACCCAGGCTGGTCTCCAACTCACTATGCAGGCAAAGCTAACTTGGGGCTCCTGATCTTCCTGATTCCTCCTGCCTGGTATAAACCACCAAGATCAGTTTGTGGGGTACTGGGATCAAATTCGCAACCTCGTGCACGGTAGGCAAGTGCTGTGTACATCTTGGCTCCATCCTTAGCTGGGCAGAAGTGTTTTAATTTGTTTAGATGTGCCTGGCACATCTGTAATCCCAGGACTCCAGATGCAAGATAGGAGGATCTTCAGGAGAATCTACAATCCAGACTAGATACACGAAAGCAGAAGCAATAGAGATCCTGCCTCAAAAAGTTGGAAGGAAAGAAGCAACTCCCCCAATTATCCTCTGACTTCTACAGATGTACAGTGATGTGCATGTGTGTGCTCACATGCATGCACACACAAGAAAGGAAAATGTGGTAGAGCTAAAATAGTACTAATGCTATAGGCAAAGGGGAAAAAGAAACCATTTAAACAAAAGAAAAAGGAGAAAATGGAAAAGTATGTTAATGAAATTAGATAAATGAAAATAGAAAAGTGTAAAAAAGAGAACAAAGATGAAAGCATCAAAGCTTTAAAAATGAGATGAAGGAAAAATACTATTACAATATAGTAAAAAGTAAAAAAGGGGAGAACACAAAACACAGGAACAGGACACAATGAAGTATTACAATAGCATCTTTCTTAGTCTTCTGAAACTGGAGCTACGAGATGGATAGATCATTAAGGGTCAGCTGAGTCTGTGTTCTCCTGTATTTCTATGAATATGTGACCATGGAGCCTCTAATTTGACAACCATCAAATGTCCCCCAAAGCTGTCTCTACTTCAGGAGCATACCTTCTTGACATAAAAGGAGTTATGGCCAGTTATACTATATAAACTAGGAAGATTCTCCCAATCTTCTGAGACTCTAGTTCATCCACTCCCATGTGAAATGTGTTATGTGAGAACTATCTCCCAAGTATGCTGGGAATGAGGTAGCTACCACAGCACAGAGATCTGTACAGTGGACCTGTGCTGGTCCTAACTGTAGTGCTGTACCATTGGATATCAAGTAATCTACCTCCAATTTTCTACCACAACAAACATCTTGTAGATAAGTGGCTCCAGAGATTTATCCATCTATTGGCCTGAAGAGTAAAAGTTATTCTCAAATAATGAGGACAGCTCCAAGCCAACAAGGGCAGAACTACCCTTCTCCTTTTCCCTCCTCCCCCTAAACACAGTGCCCTGTGTACTCTACTGCCTAAGCTGAATCTCCTGCCACTTGCACTTTTTGTTCTGTCAGGGCATAGACTTCCCAGTCTTCAGGACTGCCTCGCACACCTCACTTTGGGAATGCGCTCCACTGAATTCAGTCTGCCTAATGTGTTCTCACTCTGGCTGTTTGCCTCAGTTTTAAATAGGCTTCATGTCAAAATGACACCTGGTCACAATCCTCAGAATCATGGAGACTGGCATGATGGAATTCCACTAGGGCCACTTGGTTTATCATTTGTGGAGGCTCCTCACTCTCTTTCCCCTCCCAAGGAACCTCCTGCTTAGAACTGTGTGAGCGGTGTGCTTCTATTCACTGAAGTGTTCTCCAAATGCCCTGCTCTAGACCTTGGCACTGAAGGTTTCTAGCACCCTACATAGTGCCCCGCTAGGGAACAAGCTTTCAGCACATGAAGTTTTAGGAGAAATCCTCAAAACATATCTAAACTGACAGGTGGATGGTGACACCTTATCTGGGAGATTGAGAACTCAGACAATAAATGCACCTGACCAGATGTGATGAGAGGCAAGAATAAGGGAACTTGGAAGATGAAAGTTAAACTGAAAGAACTCAATACTTATTGAAAAGTCGTCCTCATGATCACAGCATGTTGTCCCAAAATGCACCATTTTGAAATAAGGACTCATTTTAAATGAAGACAAATGAAAATGAAAAGATGCAAGTTGTCTGCTCTCTTTTTGTCTGCCTAAAATCAGAGTGTTGTAACACAGACTCATAATAAATTATGCATTTTATTTATATACATTCATATGTGCAGATAGATAGATAGATAGATACATACATACATACATACATACATACATATATACATAGCTGGGTAGGTAGATCTGCAACAACTAGTCTCTTTTTCCCCCAATCATACAAGTTCAATAGGTGCCCCAGTCTTCTCCCTCCTTCCACCCCTCCCCAGTCCCCTCTTGCACCCTTTCCCCATTTTCCCCTTCCTTTAACCCCCTCCTTCCCCTTCTCTCAGTGCCTCCCCCTTCCCCCTTTCCATTCCCTGGAGCATCCTTTTGTGTGAATGCCAAACCTCCCTTTGGGTCCTCCATCTTAGTGAGGTGTAAGGACTCAGTGGCATAGTCCAGAGCCCCTTCTTGGGCTCCCTGTTAGTATGGGAACATTATTATGACTGGTAATCCCTTGCTTCTAAGGATCCTACTGCCTGTGGTCCATGCTAGACTTTGGAGGGGTGTTGACATGTCAGTCATTGTGTAGGTTATGCAAAGTCCAATTATGGCTACTGCAGCCCTAACTTGTGTTGAGTATCTTGCATATTGTTGGTCCTCCCCATCTTTAGGCTCTTACAATCTTGATGCCCCCTGTTCTGCAAGTTTCTCTGAGCTTTAGGGTGGGGAGAGATTTGGCTGGTCCGGTTCCAGGTGATTAATGTAGGTTCTTTGGTGTTCTGAATTATGGTTTGTTGTTGTTTTCAGTTTTGCTGTTCCTGCATCGCCCTTGGCTCCATCCTGATTGGTATTGGAGGTTACCTCCTAACTAAAGATAAAAGGCTGTTTAAATGAAGATCTTACTGTAAAAGGAGATTCAAAGATAGATGGAATAAGAGTAGGAGACCGCAGTGAGGGGGGTCAGTATCCCATTTTCAGGGTGGTTACCAGTCCTTATACCCTCCCTGATTGGTGAGATCAAACCTCTTCAGTCGCAAGTGACCAGGAAGGGAAGTAAGACAACTAATCTCTTACAAAAAGAAAATTCAAATTAATGAAAGGAATCAATGGCCAGTGATAGTCTCTACAAAATAGTGTGGCCATCAGTTAAAGGAGAAGTTTAAAACTGCCTCAGGGTGTAATTGATAGCATGATGAGACAGGGAAAAATTATAAGCATAAACTTAAACCCCAAACTTCTTGCCTAGAGAAAATGAAAAACTTCTCCTCTCCCACAGGACCAATCTGGGGAACCATTAGTGTTTCAGGGAGCGAGAACCAGAGAATAATTGTTGTTGTTTGTTTATTCTTGACAGCTTTAAAGGACAATTTCTCTTGGGGGAAAATTTCTGTTTTCTATTTACAAGTTCATTCTCAACTCAAGACTATTCCAGGAAAGTTTTTTGGCTCTTTCTCGAACTTTGGCAGTGAACATTGCATAAACTCTTATAATCTGTTTACTTAATTGCTTCGGTATATTATCATTCCTTCTATTCCCAGGACTAGAAACATCCATAAATACAAAACACCTTCTGGAAAGGAAAACTAAAATGTCACTAAGACTACATGCCTGTCCAGCAAGTGAAAAGCCAAGATGGCGTCCACAGTGAATCTTAAACTGGACATTCCCCCACATGCTGAGTGGGGGCCTGTTTGTTGTTGAAGGGACTTTTTTCACAAAATCTTATAAAGGCCCCAATGCTTTTCCAAGCTATTGTACAGTAACTGGTACAACCAGCTTTTCATTATACATTCCTCGCTACCACATCCACTGCTAAGGAAACTTTAATCCCTATAAAAATTTTAAACCCTAGTAAAAGTTGGATTTTGCCTAAGAAAACAATTGCCTGTTGTCTCACTTGCCACATCAAAGGTTTAATCCTTTCTCACATGAAAATAAATATAAATGCACTTGGGACTAGCACTGTATTTTATTTCAATCCTTACAGAACATCAGTGAATCATTAAAGATATGTCAGGGACAATAACTCAGAATTAGCAGATATCTGGAATGGACTACTCTAAGATTAAAGTAGAACTATTAGACCCCATTAAAATTGGTAATCTCTTGCTAATGAAGTTTCAAAAGACAGCACATTTATTGTAGGAGAGCTAGGGGAAAGGAAGTAGTAATTATCAGAATATATACACCAAATCATTATTCTACCTGGTTCTTTATGCATTTAAACTGTCTCTCTCCAATACACAAGTCTTTTGTAATAAAAGCGAAGGGTTTTGATTGCCTACTTAATGTGAATTTAGATGCAGTCCACAGCAAGTTTTAAGGAAAGAAAAAAAATCTTAAATTTTATTACTATGGCTTCGGATTAATTAACGGTAGAAGGGTTAAAAAAGGGGTTTTGTTTCAAATGCACATGAGTCTAGTTAATGTATAATTGATTCAAGCTGCTTAAACACATTTTTTTCTGCTCCTGTCAGGCATTGAGCTTGTTAAACAAGGTAAGGCTTGTGAGGAATATATCACAACAAGAAAGTTACATAAAGGCTTCCTTCACTTTACTCATCCTAAAAGTTACTTGTAATCATACTAGCAATAAATATTTGAGGGCTTATTATCTAACAAACACTTTGCAAAAACTATCTTGTTTAAATCTGGTAACAGTCCTGTTATAGTTCGTATTGGCCTTCTAGTACTGGAACATACTTCTCGAGATAATCAAAACATGAGTTGTATACTTTTTTGTGTGTGTACATGTGTGTGCATGTTTTGCATGTTGGTGGGTGTACACGTGTGTGCAGGTGTGTGTACAAGAATGTCCTTGAGTGTCTGTGCCTGTGGAGGCCCAAAGGTGACATCTAGATTGCTCTACCTCCTTATTGCTTTGCTCTGAGGTTTCAAAGGCTGCACCTTCCATGACCAGAATTGCAGGCCACCATTTGCACCCAGAATTTTTACCTGGGATTTGGGGGGTCTAAACTCAGGTCCTTTTGTTTGTGAGGCAAAGACTTTAACCACTGAGCCATCCATCTCTACAGCCCACAAATTGAATATTTCTAAGATATAATAATAATAATGGGGCAGGCAAAGCGTATCTATCTCCATTCCAAAATGGAGGAAGGAACAAAGAAAGTAATAATCACTAGAAAGTAAAACCAAAATCCAACAGGACAAATACTAAATATTACAAACCCAAGCCAGATTACGATGCAATATGGGATCTCCAGGGCTTGGCCAATCATACTCATATGTGTTTCAGGTTATAGTAGACCAATTTGGGATGGGCGCTGAACCCAGCCTGCAGGTTTCTCAGCAGGCAAGCCATGTGACTGGTGTCTCCCTGCCAGCAGTTATTTGCAAAGACTTCAGTGTTGTCACATACTACCTGGCCTCCTAGGCTGCTTTTGAAATCTGTGTGCAGATCTTCATAACCCCATAACTCTCACCTGCAAAATCAGCACCATATGGGCAACATCACAGTCTGCTACGCATGCAATCTCTCAGGGCACAATTGGACCATGGTTGCACTGACCTTTGAATGCCTTGCCAGTTTAGGTCATCCTGGGTGAAGAGGGCACCCTGGAGCTTCTCACTGCAAAAGTTTTGAAACACAAGTGCTTTTTTGCATCTCTGTACTTATTATATATAGGTGGAGTCTTTTCAGTTTCCGAGATACCCTGACATCATCGTTGTTATTATCCATGCGCAAAGCACTGGAGTTCTTTTGAAAGAAACTTATCTCTTTAATGCTGTACTCTCATTGGTTGGAGTTCCCTTTTAGCTAATTCATTTAACTTTTAAAAATTATTTTCTTTCATTTCACAATGGTTTCTAATTTCTTTATTAGTTTACTTATTCTATCTGTGTTATATATATATATATATATATATATATATATATATATCACGTATTAGTCATTTTTAATTTGCAGTTACCCTGTCTTATCCCTTCTCCTTCTGTCACTGAAAACTTTCTTCTTCGACCAAGTCTTTTTCCTACGTTTTTGTCTTTTGTGCTCTGGCCATGTATATTCCTCATTGTCACTCTCCACATTGGCTGAAAGCAACTAGTGACACCTTTGGTGGTTTTAATCCTGAGCTGCCAGAGAAACTGGTCCATCATTTCTAAACTGAGTCTCCCACAAACTCCCAAGGCATGGACAAAATGTATGTGACTTCTTTGCCATGGTATAACTTGAGTAGTTTCTAGTGTCATTTTCCATAGAGTCCTCACCTCACTTCCACTGCAGGTGTATAGTTTTATTGTACAGATCCTTATGTTTAGTTACAATCAACATTCTGATCTTTTTGAACCTTCACCAGAATCACTAGTTAAACTCCACTTGTTGGTCATTTAAGCTTTCTCCAGCTTGCTGCTCGGAACTTTCCAAATTTTTCCTGTGAGTCAATTCTAGAGGTTTTACAAGCATAGTCACCGCAGTCCCCCTGGTTCTTGGTATCATTTTTCTATGTTAGTCAACTTTATGTTACTGCACATCTGTATTAAATGCTCAACATATAAAAACAAGATCTGTCTTGGCTTATGGTTTCAGAGGTTCTTGTTCATGACGGATTTCACTATAGTGTTTGACCTATAGCAAGACAGCATGTGACAAGGACATAAGGTAGAGCACAGCTACTCATTTCATGACAGAAACAGATGAGAGGAGGAGGAGGGCAGGCAGGGATCTCACTGCCTCCTTCATGACCCTGCCCCCAATAACAGGAAGCTCGTTCCTGGGATCCTGCCTCCTAATGTTTCCACCACCTCCCAATGACATCAGAATTCAACACATCTGTGCTCAAAGGCCATTTTAGGTCCACATCACTGCAGGAACAATTTGGCCGTCGCTTCATTCCAGAAATGGAAACTTCATAACCCAAAGAAAGGCAGTCATTTGTTCCAGGTAATCCCTCTGATGAATAATGTACCTTAGATTGAATCCAGGTTCAGCAAACACTGGAATCTTTGCTTCATCACTGAGCAAATGTGCAATTTTTAAAACATCTGACAATTTTTTTCTACTAAAAGTCAGAGAATACGTCAAATCAGAAAAACTATTTCACTAACTTTATTTTTTATTGTATGACTGGATAGATGACACTGATTCATCATTTGCTAGGGAAACCAGGCAGAAGCTTATTGGCTGTTCCTCTTTTTAGAAAATGAGCCTCTAGAAGCATGCCCATTGATCTGAAGTCCTGTGTCAGTTTTTTATCATTCCCATTATGTTTTTATGATCTGCATAAGAAAAAGCCCAACTCCTCCCCTCTGTCGGTATAGTCAAGTCTGTGCTCCTTTTCCTAAGTGATAACCTCATCTGAGAGAACACAAACATTCAAAGACTGCTCCTGTGAAGACTTACTTAGCTATCCCAGAAAAAATGAAGTATTCCTGTAACTACTGAAGCATTGAGTCCTTATTTCCAGGAGAATATGAACCATAGACCAAGTTAGGAATCAGCAAATCATCCTCTATCCTAGGCACACTCCAGGAGCCATCTCTTTAATAAGACTCTCAGTGAACACAAGAAATTTATAGTTTAATCTATCTTTCATTTTTCTGAAACACATGGTTACAACTGGTTGCTACTGAAATTTTCAACTCACTTTGCCTAAATTATTATTACACACATGCATATATAGACACATACACACACACACAAACACATACACCACCACCTTAGCTTTTTTACATGGGAAACCAAAGAATTGCCCCAAGGAATTTATCCCCAAATTGAGAACAGCTAATTTCCCTAGTTGAGGGGGGGGAAAGCTTTAAAACAAATAATGTACAATGCTGCTTAGAATTGCATTTCAAATTCCTCTCTGCTCTAAACATTTCAGAAAGCTCTAATGATGGAGAAAATGTAAAATTAATATTTAGTCCTTTGGAAACTAATTTTGTGAATAATGTTATTATAATAGCCTACCACTACAGTTATGAATGAGGAAACACTTTGGAAATTAATAGTTTGGTTGCTGCAACCAAAAAGTGATTAGCTCTACATCATCAATTAAAATATTATGTGGCACCATTTATACTATACCATTTCCACCCAGAATAAATAATGAGTATGTGGAAACTAAAAAACCATATAAATTCTGGGAAACCTCAAATAAAAGAAAATTGAAGACTGTTTATCCAAAGCAAACTTGCTGTTCTCCCTTACAGGAGATAACACAGATCTTTTAAAAGAGTCAAGGTTCATGTTGGTGTTTTTTTCTGAAAACTCTCTAAAGTCATTCAGTGTTACTCAAATATACAATTAATATTAAAGTAGTGCATTTGCATATGTATGTAGAGCATTTACATTTGTATGTATGTGTCTCCTCATTCTTGTACTTTTGTGACCGATGTTAATGATGCTGGAACTTTAAACTCTATTTCATCCAACTAATCTCAGGAGAGTTTAGCCAGCTTCCTTTCTGCCTTAAAATAAAAGAGTGATATTCTCTTTCATTAGGTGTTTCAGAGATGGTGAGCTCACAATGCTACAATGTAGTCAGAAAATTCCAGAGACAGGAATCTTACTGGACAATGTTCTTAAAAGATCCTGAATATGGAAGGCGGGTATTCCATAATTAAACATTTTCTAAGTTTGTAAAAGTCTTGAGCTGGGAAGAGCACTCTACAATTCCAGGTCTATCAACAAAGCGCTTCAGAAGACAGTTCCCTTCTACTTCAGTGCTGGTATCTTAACATCAATTGCAGTTATGCTGTGTAGACCATGCACATAGTATAAATCTCAGTGCATCTTATTGACCAGTGCTAAGAAAAAAGAAAGGGGAAACAGAGAGGTGAGGGAGGCACAATAAGCGAGGTAGATAGTAAGGTGGTCTCCATCATGTCTTTCAGGACACTCAGGGTCATATTTCTTCCCTGTTCCAGTATAATTTAAACACCAGAATGACTGCCATATGTACTGGGCAAAATAATGATTCTCTAGAGACATCCGTGACCCTCCAAACTATAAACACATCCCATTACATGGTGGAAGGGGCACTGCCAGTGCATTAAAGATCCTGTGATGGAGGTTCTTCTGGATCATTGCATGAGTCCCATGGAATCAAAATGAATTTAGATGGACAAAGTGAGAGAAGATAAGACAGTGTACGGAGCAGAGAGGTTAGTCAAGAGCCAATTAATATGGACAGTTTTCTGCAGCTGGAGCAGGCAAGGAACAGATCCTCCCTAGAAGTCCCAGAAAGCCACTCTGCTGAACTTGCACAATGGCTGACATGTCAACGACCCCCTAAAGTCTACCATGGATCACAGGAGAGAAGGCTTCACGTGCTAGGATCCTTAGAGGAAAGGAATTAAACAGTTATAATAGAGTTTCCATACTAATGGGGAGCACAAGAAGGGGCTTCGGGCTATGCCACTGAGTCCTGAACCCTCACTAGGGTAGAGACTCAGAGGGTGGTTCGGTGCCCACATAAACAGATGCTCCAAGGGATAGGAGGGAGGAAGGGGAGGCACTGGGAGAGAGCGAGGGAAGGAGGAGGGTGAAAGGAAGAGGTGAAGGGGGGAGAGGGGAATGTGATGACGGGGGAAGGGAAGGGAGGAGAGGAGAGGATGGGGATACTTATTGAGCTTGTATGACTAGGAAAAAAAAATGTGGAAGAAAAAAAAAAAGAATTCCCAGAAAGGAGCTGGAGAGATGGTTCGGAGTTCAAAACTCTGCCTTGCAAGGGGCACCTGAGTTCAGATCCAAATTGCATGTAAAAACACTGGGAGAAAACGGTGCCAGCCTACAGTTTTGGCTCTGGAAGGTGGAGCCCAGGAAATCACATAGTGAAGCAAAAAGGAAGAAGAAGCAATCCAGGATGATTCTGGAAGTCATCCTTGGGCATCCATAGCTGCCCTCTAACACACACGCGCGCACACACACACACACACACACACACACACACACACATACACAAAGCAAAAAACAAAAAAATGAGAACCCCCCCAAAAAAGACCTCAGTTTCACTAATTCCTCAATTTAAGTTCTATAAAAATTTGGAATTCCAACTTCCAGATCTAGAAGATGTATAAGAATATAGGGTTTTAAGCTATTGGGATTGTGTTACTTGTTACAGTGGCCATAGGAAATAAAGAGTGTCCTTGTTTATTCTTCTTTCCATGGCTCTCTTCAATTTAGATGTGCAGTTTTGTTCTCCTTAGGATGTTTGCTACTGCTCTATTCAACATAAAGTTACATCGCATTTGTTAGTTTCAAAAAATAACCTTATTCATCATGGAATTTCCTTCACTTTAAAAATCTAGAAATAAGTTAATGCCCTGGTAGTTGTGATGCCAATGATTTTGTAATGATGTTGCAATTCAACCCATCTCAGTCTAGCCCACACCCGTCTACACACACACACACACACACACATACACACACACACACACACACACACACACACACAGAGCACTAGTAAAGGATTCAGACTTTGGAACAGATGCATCATGAAATAGTGGAATGGATGGCATAATAACTCTGTAAAGAACTGGGGTTATACAAGGTCTATGAAGCCTCTGCCAGAGAAGCCAACATAGCTGTAGATTTCCATTAGCCTTCCAGAGCCAACCAGAAAACTGTCACAGAGTTCTGCTGCCTAAGCAACATAAAGCCGACGATGAGATGGAAAGCCAAAATAAGTTCAGTGCGTCCTTTAGGGGACTTGCAGTAAACAAAAGCAGTGTACCAAAGTGATCTAAGGCTTGGTGAGCTTTGCTCCAGTGAGAAATCCAAACGGCTTCTTTCTCTTCCTCTTGGCACGCAACTGTGAGTTAGGCTGGCTGTTTCACTTAGGTCAATCCATTCAAGCCTAAAAGCTTTCATTCCAAGCGTCCTCGGAAATTCTGACAGAGGAGAGTGGATGGGGGTGTGCCTGAGAGCACCGATTCTCTGCATACCTCTGGCTATCTGTCTTTTGCTTAGCTTCCATTAGCCTGTCTACTCATTAGCCAGTCAGAAGCCATGATAGCCTTTGCCAGAGAACTAATGCCACTGCCTCCTGACCACGGGCACTTCCAGGAAAAGGCAGACATTATTCATAGCATGATGGTCAGATGATAGTCTCCATGGGGAAAAGTGCCAAGAGTAAAATAAATTGAAATACCAAGTGAAATTCAGTACCTAATGAATAGTATTTTTCCTTGCTACCTTCTCCTAAAGGAGGTATTCTGTATTGAGATGTCTACCTCTACGGAAGAAAAGAGATTATACCATAGGTCACAAAGGTACTTCGTGATATTCAGTTGTAGTCCTTATGTCTTGATAGTTAGCACAAAGGGCAGAAAATATTATTGGATTTACTATGTGGGATAAAGCTTCATTTGGACAGAAACCCTTTGAGATTCACAGCCAATTAGGTTCCTTGAAATAGTTTAGTCTATTGCAGGTTCCTCTTAATTATTGAGCCGCTGAAAACTATCTGTGCTCAGTCTTTTACATGCTGGATACTCTGCCCATCCCTGGAGGTCAGGAATAATGAGGACAGCTCTCCACCAGTGAGGGTAACGTGAATAGTAACTCCATCTTGGAGTGGCTGGGTGACTTTGAGCAATTTATAGCATCTTCTTTTTAACTACAAATTGAGTGCATTCATGCCTACCATCATCTAATCAGAGATTAGATCAAGTGAGGAAATAAAATAGGAGTACAGATGACTAGATGCTGTTAAAGAGAGATAGACAGGCATGTGGAAACACAGGAGACCTAGCCAGAAGGGACTCTGCCAATAATTTGCAAGACATGGCAGAGAAACAGAGTCTCTACTTATCAGATTTAGAAACTATGACTCCTCTGCACTTATTTAGTAATAAAAAAAGTTCTAATAGAACATCCAATTCATTTAATCTCAAGGCATTGGATAACCTTCAGTGGTGATCTTTCTTATTTGAGATTGATTTAGTACTGCCAAATAACACACAATCTTCTGTCACTCACCTACCTGTTTGGTTACTATTGAAAATTGCAAGCCTTAGTCAAGACTAATGACTACAGACATACTGATTCCCAGAAAGGAATTCAGCTACTCCTTGATTTCCAGAGAGTAAGCCTGATTATATTGATTCCTATGATTCAATTCTCTGCCTGAATCTGCTAATACAGATTCATTGTAAACCAAAATATACTTACAGCAATGAAACTGGACAATCATAAATTACAAAGAAAAGGTAAGAAATAATTACTGCATATGTGGTAAAATTAAAATCTACTTAAGAAAGTTAAATTACACTAGGTTCCCTGTTTGAATACCTTTCATTGATCATTTGTTGGATGACATCATTCAATCTCCAGTGGTATGCCAAAAAATGCTAAATAAGAAATTTACCAGATGATTATCTAAGTTTATGTGGCACTAATGAAAGAAACAGCACACTTTACCAAATTTCCAGAGTCTACTGTACAGTATGGATGATATACAGGGCACATGACTTATTTTAATGGATTTTTTTCCTGCCCCTCTCTGCAAGTCTAAATCCTTTTATTTGTGTAATAATTGCACTAAGGGACACCTTCTCCATCTACTCAAGTCTGCTTTACTTGTTTTCTTATAGAATGGCTCTCAAGAGTGACATTCTGCAAGCAACTTTACATCTCAAAGTCTGTCTCCAAGAAGCCTACCGTAACATCAATCAAAATGACTGTCCTGGGAAGCTTTACACACATTTAGTCAGCCTGCCCTTGCTCAGAACTTATCAGAATTCCTTTTGAGAAACTGTTTTTAGAACCACAATTACATATTGAAAGAGATATACCTAAAAGTTCTATGTCTTCAACATCCAGTGTTATATATATCCAGCTTTTGTAAAAGTCAAAAGTCATTCTAAGCAGACCCTAAAGAATAAAGGTTGAGAATAAAGTCCACTACTTGGCGTCTCCCTCAAAAGGAACACCCAACATATCTGGGGAATAATTTACCAAAATTGTCATCAAACTGTTTTGAAAGGAATACCTGGAAGAAAATGAAAGTTGCTTTGAGCAATAGAAACATCATAAGGATAAATATTACAGTATTTCTTCTGCAGAATAGGTAAAATGATGTCTCCTAGCCATATACAATTCCCATCATCCTTATCAAAATACCAGTCTTGTCTTTGAATGTTTATGTTGATTTTTCACCCATAAAATACTAGTTACCATTCAGTCCTGCAGCATTATGTGGAAAAAGGGATATAAAGACCTAGCCTGGAGGTTCTGAAGAGATAATGCTTGGCAGCATCTGGTGCTTTTCCAGCATAAGAACTTAAGTACATTTGTGAGCTAACAGCAGAAACTACACTTGATTCCTCTGTCTACCATTAAGTTCTTGCCCAGTGGTTGGCATGTAATAAGCCACTGCAGAGTTAATATTATTCACTCAGAAGAGAAGTAGTATAGACAAGCAGGAGTTCTGGCCCTAGGTGGCAGGAGTCATAAATTATGAACAAAGCATAGGGGTGTACTTACTTAATATACGTGAATAGCTTGTTTCTTATTTTTGCAAGGCTGCCTGTAGCAGTTAGCCTGCATGATTGCTCATAAATCACCATCAAACGGCTTAAGGGAACAAGGGGTTTATTTTCTCTTACGATTGTCTGGTTACAGTTCTCAGTCCATCTTGACAGAAGAGCTCATATCAACACCAGGGCCGAGGGAACTGGCCACACCATCTCTACATAATGGCTGAAAGAGGGACGATCCTTATTTGCCAGACCAACATGTCTGGCCAAGTGTACACAAGGCTGCCAAATTTCTCAACCAGCTCTCTGTATTTTATTCCAAGGCCTAATCCCATCCACCATGGGTTGGGTCTTCCCCATCAGCCACTCAATCTCCTGTGGGTTTGCTCTGGGCTTAACTCAACCACTAATTCTCTACAAATGTGCCCCAAGTCACACCCTCAACTGTCAAGCTAACACCTGTGCCTAACTATGACACTGCCCTTTAAAATTTTTTCTTGCCTTTGTCATTCCCTTTGATGCTTGTCATCAAAGGAGGAAAGAGAGGAGAATGAAAGGAGAGAAAGAGAGAAGGAGAAAGAAAAGACTGAAATATTCTGTATGCTTTTTGTAGTAACACCAGTGCTAACTGCATAGGAAGTCATAATAAAGTAGTCCCCACTAATCCATAGCTTATCTGCCAACCATGGTCCAATAGTATTAAAGGAAAGATTCCAGAGGAAAAATTATTCATTAGCTTTTAATATTTTTCTTATAATGGCATATATAGAATTAATTATTATTGGTAATTGCTTAATGAGTAAATTATAGTTAAATATGATCATAAGTATGTATACATAGGGAAAATATAGCATAAATAGAGTTCAATACTATTCATTGTTCAGGAATTCACTGGAAGTTTTGGAATGCATCCATCATGAATGAAAGAATCTGCTGTTGAAGAATATTAAAAAATAATTGGGGGCTGGAGAGGTGGCTCAGGGGTTAAGCCTCCGCCTTACAGGCGGAAGGTCCCGAGTTCGGATCCCAGATCCCACGTATAGACGCCAGGCGGAAGCGGGGGCGGCCTGCGCTTCCGGTCCTGGTAGGGCGGAGCTTGTGAATCCCGGGGCAGAAGGAGCTGGAGGCGTCCATGGTGGTTCGCGAATTCGTCCGTGGTTCTACACGTACACACACACACACACACAGACGCGCGCGCACATACACACGCACATGCGCACAGTTGAATAAATAATAATATAAAAAAAATTAAAAAAAAATAATTGGGTAAAATATATTGCAGAGGCAAAGAACAACTCAGAAATCTCTAGGACATAGCAGCACAAGATGGGGTTCACAGAAAACACCCAACTCACAAGACCTCGGGGTTCAAAGAGATTTTGTTAAGAAGCAGAGACAGGAGGATCCAAAGTTCAAGACCAATCTGTAGAAAAGGAAAGAAAGAGAGAAAGAAAGAAAGAGAGAGAAAAAGAAAGAAAGAGAGAGAGAAAAAAGAGAAAGAGAGAGAACAGGGAGAGAGGAGAAATGAAGAGAAGAGAAAAAGAAAAAGAAAACAAAACCATGAGATTCTAAAGGCTCACCACATGTGAAGTGCTGAGGCAGGAACATCCAATGTGCCTAAAAGAATAATGTTTACAATTTGTGCCATGTGAACCAGGAAGGGCACAATCAATACACAATGGGAAATCTTGAGAGAGGAAAAGACATCTGTGGTTTCAAAGGGAAAATCACCAAGGTTTTTACCGAAGTCATCGAGACAGAAAACATTCCCAGCAAGCAGAGTGCAAAAGATCTGTGAGGCAGGGAGAGTCCTGGCTTGCAGGCAGCCCTGTGAGCCGAGCTGGAGGTGATGGACAGGAGTGCTGAAGGTCTGGCCAGCTCAGAGGCAGGCAGCACTGGGAAAGTCACAGATGTGCATGGGCGTCCCCCTCGTCCAGAGCTTCCCTGTCATTCTGTAGAAAACCGATGCACACAAAACCATCGGTCACCTGAGAACAGAACCGCAGGCAAACACCCATCTGTAAAGATTCACCTACGCTAAGCCCTGAAGGATGTTTATGTTTTTTGTAGGTCACAAGGGTAGGAAGGAAGGACACAGAGACATCAAAACTGAGTGTGATTTATACTTTGCCAGGTAGAAAGGATGTGTTAGAATAAGTGAAGAATTGAAAACTATGGCAGGCTTTAAAAGCTTCGGGCTGATGTCCAGGTGATGAGGAATCACCTTCTGAATGCGGGTGATCTAAAACCAGAACCACTCTCTGGCAAGAAGATGTATGTGTCCCCAAACTGAGAAGCGCCAGAGCTTGGGAGCAGAAAGGGGAGTAGGAGAGTGGAATGGTAACTGACATCTGCAACGCCCAACAGGATAGCACATCAGCTAGTAGGATTGAGAAGGTGATGAATCTGGGCTGGAGAGGTGGCTCAGGGGTTAAGCCTCTGCCTTGCAGGCAGAAAGTCCTGAGTTCGGATCCCAGATCCCACGTATAGACGCCAGGCGGAAGCGGGGACGGCCTGTGCTTCTGGTCCTGGTAGGGCGGAGCCTGTGAATCCCGGGGCAGAAGGAGGTGGAGACGTCCATGGTGGTTCCTGAATTCTACACACACACACACACACACACACACACACACAATTGAATAAATAATTTAAAAAAATAAAAAAAAAGAGAAGGTGATGAATCGAAAGTGATGTCACTCACAGAAACGGGTTATCCAGAAGGGAGAGCAGTCTAGAAAATGCATACATTTGGTTTAAAATATATCGAATCTGGCAAGAGCACAGTCCCGGGGGAGGGAAAATCCTCCATGCCTATTTCAACCTCTGGGGATCGGTTGCCCCCCAACATCAAGGGGACCAGAGCCTTTGCATTCTGCTGATTTGCTCCACTTGTCCTTCTGCCATTCAGGCCCTTCGCTCGTGCTCCTCAGTTTGACCAGTGGGCTGGAACCAATTTGCAGACCAAATTTCACCCTTAATGTGATTGGGATATTTTTGTAAGAATATAGGCATTTTTTTTCTCCAAATCATGTGTGGTAGACAATTAGGAAATACTATCCATCCTTATGTTCAATGCAGCACATTCAACCTGCTGTTAATATGGATGGATTTTCCTTCTGTCACGTGCAAATATAAACACTAAGGTCACAGATATTATTAACCTCATTCAGGAAAGAAGACAAAACTAAAGCCCAAAGGAGGCTAAATACTAAGTTCATGGAACTATGATAAAGCAGGAGTATTCTAACCCATTTCCTTTTTAATCCTAAGCCTACACTGTTTCACTGAAATGTACCAACAGAAGGTATTGGTTGAAACATATGAGAAAGAAGTGCACACAAAGACAGTAAAAAATATATACTGAATCCAGGACTAGTGGGGGCATGCCTGGGAATCCCAACTAGGAAAGCAGAGGGAGAATTGAAGTTCAAGGCCTGTCTTGACAATTGAATGAAACCCAACCTCAAGTAAAAAGTAAAAAAAAAGAGGTTGGGATCTACTTTAGTGTTAGGTTCATCCACTAGTACTATAAGGAAATATTTTTAAAAAGTGTATTCTGTAGAAAGGGCTGTCATTGGTTATTAGGCATTTATCCACAAAGAGAGTTTTGGATTTAGAACATCCATACTAGTTGTCATGTCTTTATTACAATTTAATTGACGATAATGAGTAAAAATACTCTCACATTCTGTTAACTAAAATATAAAACTAATGTCTTCTTTCTAGGGGATGAGTTATTTTAAATAGAAATTATCAGCACATAATAACTCTAACTTGGGAATATTTAATCCGCTAGATTGGATATCCAACAGAATGTTATTTAAAGTTGTAATAATTTCTTAAGCAGTCGAATGTCCAACAATAATGATTAAGCAAAATTAGAGGCAACAAGTATTAGAATGACTGATATTTGAAATATCACATTATATAAAAACGAAAGATGACTAGGAGAATTTATTATAACATTATTATTATGCAAGGAAAAGCATATCCCAAAATAATTACAAAATATTACATTATATAATTCAATTTTTTCATATAAGAAAGATTATCCTAAATTTTTAAAATGACTCTTTTTGAATAATGGGCTCTATTTTCTTTTCTGTATTCTGTAACTATAAATTTTTCCATAACGAATACATTACAGAATCAAAAGTTCTATATCAGCAAAATTCATGTCAAAGTAAATCTAACCCTGGACCATGCCTAACAGCTTGGGGACATAATCCCAACTACCTGGAGGCTGAGGCAGGATGGTTATAAATTCAAGACCTGCTAGGGATACAGTGAGTTCAGCTTGGAAAATTTATCCAGACCCTATATCAAAATAAAGAGCAAAACCAGGGCTCTACCACTGAACACTTACCTAAGATTTTCAAGAACCATGTTCAGTTTGCAGCACTGAAGAAAACATACAATTTTATTTAATCGCCTTTCTCCCCATTTTCAGAGATGTAATGTGCCTCCTGCCTCCTCTAATAGGACATTTCCTCCTTGTGCCCTTTCTCCAGAGAGACCAAAGCCCCACCAAACTGTCTCAAGTCCCTGTCTGTCCTTTCTGAGAAGTATACGACTAGTCTAGCCATTGCTTTCATCAGAAATGTTTCTATAAGAAAGCTATGGCTTGTCCCTGGAGTCAGACTTTTTCATTTTCTTTAATTCAACCATGTCATTCACCTGTGAATTCAGCAGATATTGAGCATCTGCTTTGTTTTGGGAAAGATACTGGTTATCAGAATGATGAGATCAGGTCTGGAATGACAGCTTAGTGGGAAGTGTTTGCCACACGACTATAAGGACTGAGTTTGACCCTGTGAGCCCTCATGAAAAGGCCAGAGTGGTAGTACTCATGTGTAATCCCACATGGGAAGGGAAGAAAGGAAGTTCCCTCGCACTGGCTGGCAAGCCCCAGGCCAAGGAGAGACCCTCACTCAAAAACGGAAGGTGAAGCGTCTTTGAGAAGTGATACCTGAGGTCACAAGCTCGGGGAGAAATTTCCTGTTAGAGGAGCTGGGTGGCATATAACCTTCTTGAAAGTGAAGTAATTGAATAGAATTTGATCTTTTTCTCGGTACTGGAGATTTTCTCCGGGCCTGGCAAATCTTAGGCAATGCTCAGTGGTAGAGCTTTGTTTTTATATACACATACTATCATGGTTTGAATGGGAATTGTCCCTCTGTGGCTTATGTGTTTAAATCCTTAAGCTGGTGTCAAAGTCTGGGAGGGTTGTATCAACCCTAGGAGGTACAGTTTTTCTGGAGGAAGGCATATGGTAGGCCTAGAGATGTCCAGCGGCCCCGCCCTGCTTCTGTTGCCATCTACCATGTCTTTCCTGTCATAATGGACTATATCCTCTCT
The DNA here is from genome assembly GCA_023101885.1 of Typhlomys cinereus. Classification (NCBI taxonomy): domain Eukaryota; kingdom Metazoa; phylum Chordata; class Mammalia; order Rodentia; family Platacanthomyidae; genus Typhlomys; species Typhlomys cinereus. Next base: position 246,172 of record JALPQD010000335.1, read on the forward strand.
GGAACCATGAGCCAAATGAATCGCCCTTTCTCCTTAATGCTGGTTGCATGAGTGTTGTCTTGTAGCAACAGAGAAAAGTAATCACAACACACTCTTAACTCACGGATGCACCACGAAGACAGGATCCAAATCAGACTTAGACTTGAATAGAAGGTGTGCTCCTCAACTAACTTAATGGACCCACAGAAGCACAAGAGCAGTCCCAGGGGAAGCAGGAAGGCTCAAAGGCTGTGGAAAGTAGAAGTCATTAATTTAAAACCCAGAGACAGGTACTGTAGATGTGGGAAGGCCTGTGCATGGCCCAGGTACTGTAAAGGTGGAAGGACATCGTTTGTTCTGACTGAAGTACAATGCTCAAAGCCCGTGTCAGTAGGTAACTATGGAAAAGAATGTTTCAAATGAGACTCCATGAACTCCCAGAACCCTGAAATCATCCTTGGAGAAACAGAAACTCTTTGTTCAGCTGGCTTAGCAAGCAATATATAGTGCCTACCTCTTATGGCTTCATTATGCTACACCATGATGGTATCTCCTCCTATGGGACATTACGAGTTAAATAAGAAAAGGTAGCCTTCTCTTCCTGTGGCTCCGTACTCCCAGAAGCACACTCTGAGAAACAGTGAACCTGAGAAAAGGACAGAAAATAAAGGCCTGTTTATGAAGCAAATGAATAGGCTCTTCAACCTGAAAGATCAAGATGACCTGTACAGCCTTTCAAAGAAGACATTCGTATGATCAGCTTTGTGATCAGTGAAGAATAGCTCAGTCAGGGGAGTAGGAAGGGAGATGGAGGTCAGTTCTCTGGAGACCGTCATAGTTAGGAAAAGGCAAATGGATTGAACACGAAAACAAAAGCAGCTGGTAGGATGTTCCAAGTGACAGGGGCACTTCATGAGAGATGGAAACTCAGCAGAAATCTAGGTTAAGTGTGTGGGAGAAAACATATCTAAGATGCATCTCATGTTCCTCCTAAGGCCATTGAGAGATGTGAATGCAAGTTTGGAGTCAAACATGATAAGTTAAATTTGGGGCATAAAGGTCAGCATACAATACATGATTAGAAAATCATTAGATTACTGTGCACAGATGAAAGTGTGGGCTCAGATGAGAAAAACTTCACGACAAAAAAATAAAGGTTCAAGGACACACCCCTGATGTGCTCAGAGAAATCATAAGAGAAATGCCAACCAGGACAAGGATGAAGTTTTAAGACAGAGGGTGTAGCCACTAAGATCAAATGCTGGAGAGATCAAATGAGACACAAACTCATGTGTCCGCTGGCTTTTATAAAATGTCACTAGTCATTAATCAGAGAGATATGACACAACCTTCTCACAGCTGTGTGAGACTAGAAATCAGATTCTGTGGAAAGAGTGAAGCTAAAAAATAAGATTCTAAGAAAAGAGACAGAGCGCAATGTTCGAGTGGGCCTTCAAAAAGAAAGATGATTATGACTCAGTAATTGTGTTCACTGGCTTTGTGTATTTTGGCTTTCCTCCGAGAGATTACTGAGAATTTGTCTCTATGTGGACAATGGAACTCTGACAACCCTACTCAGGTCCTCTTATGTCCTGTATTGATAGGAATAGGTATTTAATTCTTTGTCCGTCCTATTATTCAGACAATGGGGGCAAAAGGAGAGGAGAGGCCCATAAAGAGAGATGAAAGATGAGAGGGTCGACTCCCACAGGAGAGGGTGGGAGGTGAAGCAAGAGGACAGGTGCTGGAAGGTGAAGGCGAGATGAAATGAAGGTGTAAGTAGAGGGAGGAAGAGTAGGAGACTCGCTCTCCCAAGAACCTCCACCATACCGCAAAAGTCATGTAGAAAGTGCTGGTACAATGTGATGGTTAGAGGAAGAAAATCACTGTTCAGAAAAGAATCAATTTTTTATCTGGAATTGTAAGAAAAGGATGAGTCAAACTTGAAACTTTAAGCTTCTCAATTTAGAATTAGCTCAATATTTTAAAATATTTTATTTATAATATTTTAAAATAACCTAGCCAGAGTGGGTAGTGACACATATCTATAATCCCACACCATAGTGCACGTGTGGAGATCCAAGACAGCATGAGCATTGGTCCTGTTATTAATGTAGATTTTTTAAGACAGAAATATGTTCCTAATTGGACTATTCATATGCATTTTATGTATACAAATTTTAAATAGGAACTAAGGTATGTACCTTTGAGGGAAGGTAAATGGCAAAACATAGTGAACTTGACTCTGTATTTTCTTCCCCAAGATCTAGGACCATGTGAAGGTGAGAGAAAAACACTGCTGATACAGGCAATACTTCTCATTTTACTTTGCTTATTACTATAACCTCAAGCTTCTGTGTCAGAGAATGGCATGGTATCAACGATTAGAATAACAACACTTCTTTTTCACCATTGACTTCCTTTAAAGACTTTTCCAAGGTAATTTTATAATTAAGATATTGACAGAACAAGTACAGGAAGGAGGCGCTGGAAGCCATCTGACATGGCAGCAGAAATCTAATCAGCCAGGTGGAGTCCGACTGCATGTCCTGAACACAAAAGGAATTCACACCTGGAGTAAAAGTGCCAGCCACATTCAGGAGCTATTTTGGGTTGCTTGATTACAGTGAAATCTCATCAGTGCATATTTTCCAGGGGGAAACAAAGTATACGCAGCATGAAGGCAAATCAGGAAAGGGGGTGTTTTCTGAAAGTGGCTGCAGTCTCAACACTGTCAGTCTGTTGCCTCTATGTGCTGTCGACTTGCAGCTAAATCAGAGCAGGTCAGACCAGACCTCGGCAATCCAGACGCACAAACGGAAGACCTAAGAATGGGTGGCTGACCAAAGGAAGACCCAGCGAGCAGGAGTTTAAGAAAAAAGGGCTTCATTTGGGGTCACAGTTCTTAGTCCAACTTGGCAGGAAATATCATATTAACATCAGGGGCCAAGGAAACTGGCTACACCAAACCCACAGGACTGCTGATATAGGATAATCCCCACTAACCGGATACCATGCCCAAAGTATGCCAGCTTCCTTAACCAACTCCCTCCATATTATCCACTTGTGTAGAGACTGGTCACACCCACAATGGGTTGGGCTTTTCCCATAAATTAGACAATTTCCTGCATGCTTGCCAGGGTTTAACTCGACATCTAATTCTTCATAAATATGCCTAAAGCTTGAGACTTCATTTGTCAAGTTGATACCTGTACCCTACTCACACCTCTAATTGTCCCATGTGGATAGGAATAGTACTTACTTTATTGTCCATCTTTTATTTATTTAGTACTCATGGAGTTAACCATTCATAGAAAAATTTTCACAACAAAAAAGTTCTCTTAGAGTTCTTCAAAAAGAGGTTTAATATCTAATCTTAGCCATTTTGTGTTTAATTTTTACGAGTATCATTTGGTTTTCACTAAAACTCTTTCAGAAAACAACCTTCTTCCGGCATCAGTGAGAAGACTGTGAGACCAACTTTGAAAATGGAGTTTATATCATGGCCAGGAAAGAATCTAGCTACGGATGATTCCCAAAAGCCACCCTTGGACATACACACAGTGCCCTCTGATACACACAGATACAGACACAGACACAGACACACATGCACACATGTACATAAACACACACACACATGCAATAAATGAAGAAAGACAGACAGACAGATATAGATAGATAGATAGATAGATAGATAGATAGATAGATAGATAGATAGATAGATAGATAGATAGATAGATAGACTTTTGATACTAAAATAAAGAAACACAAACAGTCTGGCTAAATTGTTTCAGTTTCTGATGCTTCCAGCCTGGCATGTCACCATTCCAGGTACTGGCATCGCAGCCATTGTTAGTACTGAATGCCATGACTGTGGCATCTGCAAATTAAGACAGGGTCACAGACATCACCTCAGCCGCTCTGCCCATTGTCACTACAGGCTGAGATTTGATGTCCTGTTGAGGACTCCTCTGGGGATCAAGGTGTGTGGCTTGTTGATCACCCAACAGCTGAATGGCTGTGAAAGGAAGCAGCTCCTTCCTTCATCTTCCTAGCATTCTCCTCCTGTAGGAAAGGAAGAGAGATGCTCTGTCTAGTTCTAGGAAATGTCCTCTACAAATACAACTTGAACCTTATCGATGTTAATAAAAAGTCTCTCTTTTTTAAAGTTTTTATTACATTTTGCCTAGTTATACAAGCTCAGTAGGTAACCCCCTTCTTCCTTTCCTCTCCTTTTCCCCCTATTGTCTCCCATTCCACTCCGCTTTCCACTCCCCCTCCCTCTCACTCCTTTTCCTTCTTCCCTCCTCCCTTGTTCTTCCTGTTTTCTCCCTCTAATCCTCCAATCCATAGCATCTGTTTACATGGGCACTGAATTTCCCTCTGAATTGTCTACATTAGTGAGGGTTCAGGACTCAGTGGCATAGCTTGGGACCCCTTCTTGGCCTGTCTACTAGTATGGGAACTCTATCACGATTGTTTAACCCCTTGCCTCTAAGGATCTTACTGCCTGAAGCCTTCTCCCCTTTGATCTGTCTAGACTTTGGGGGGTTGTTGACATGTCAGCCATTGTGCAGATCAAGCAAGGTCTAATCACATTGTGGCTATATCCTCCTGTAAGGTCTTTGGTGTTCTGAATTATGGTTTGTTGTTGTTTTCAGTTTTGCTGTTCTTGCACTGCCCTTGGCTATATCCTGATTGGTTGTCAAGATCATTTCTTAACCAAAAATAAAAGACTGTAAAAAATGTCTCTTAAAAATGATGCTGATGCGGCTGGCTCAGGGGTTAAGACTCTGTCTCTCAAGCAGAAGGTCCTGAGTCTGGATCCCAGGTCCCACTGAAAAACTCCAGACAGAAACAGTGGAGGCCTTTACTTCGGATCCTGGTGGGCAGAGCCTGGGAAATCCCAAAGCAGAGCAAGGAGACAGAAGCAATCCAGGATGATTCCTGAAGTCACCCTTGGTCCTCCACAGGACCCTCTTACACACACACACACACACACACACACACACACACACACACACACAAAATAATACAATAAAATAAAAAATGATGGTGAGGGCTGGGGAGATGGCTCAACGATTAAAGCACTTGTCATACAAGCAAAAGAACCTGTGTTCATATCCCCGGACCCTACAAAAAATGCCAGGTGAGTATGGCTGTAATTCCAGCCTGGGAACGAGGAGACTTGGAATCTCCATAGCAAGCTGTCTAGCCAGATAGCCCTATTGGTCAGCTCTATATTTGACGAGAGCAACCAAGACTAATTCCCAATGTCAATCCTTCATCCACCTACACATAGGTCCACAACACCCACACAATACACATGAAAGTGGGAAAAATTATGTTCAAATGTTTTGGCATTAAAAATAATAAACTGTATTGCTAAGAAAATCATGAGAAAGAATGCTCTTTTTTTTGCTTTAGATGCCTCAATAATATTGTAAAGAGATGTTGATGTTGCATGAAAACTTTTTGGAAAAGGAAAAAAAGATCACTTTTCACATTGAGAGCCATCTTCATAATTTTCACATTAGGGGAGAATATAAGCATAGAAGACTGCTTTCTGATGGAGGCTTTAATGAGTTAATGTGTAACAAATTTGCACAATGGAGATTAAAGGGAGGATGGATGCTTCCAACATTCCAACAGTGCCTAAACGCTTGTGCTCTTTCCTTTCTCTCCATCTCAGGAGGTACAGCGTGCTGAAAGTATTCCATGTCTGCATTCCATTTGTTCAAAATGCAAGTCTGGAACCACACCGGCTCTCCACTTTACTGCAAATTTGATGGCGACTGTGGTATTTTAACTACTGTGGATGAGTTTGGAGGGAGATGGTGAGCTAGGTACAAGGTTGTAGGGAGCAGAAGAATCACACCGACCCATTAATTGCTTTTGATGGAAAAAAACAAGATGTGATGTGAGAGAAAACAAATCCAACAGAGCAGAGGGCTTTGCAGAGTGATAGGGTAAATGAAGGTAAGAACAAAGCTTCCCTGAGGAAAGTAGTACAAAGGTGTCACTTAGACAGAATCAGACAAGACACCAGCAAGGCACTGGGTGAAGAGAGGTTTGCTGCAGGTGCAGCTGCTAGAGATGCTTGAATGTCACGGGTGAGGGTTGAGAGAAGCTCAGAGCCCTGTATGGATGCAACTCTACGATCATGAAAAAGAGACATGGGGATAACAGAGAGGTGACAGATTGAAAGAGGGCAGGGAAAACAGAGAAAAATAAAGGTGGCTCCAAGGCAGGGCTGGAAAGGAACCTGGATGTCTGCAGTGCCTGCTTGTCTCTGGTCCTTTCTCGGCTGCTTCTCTCGCTAATCTGATCTGCCCCACCTGGACCACCCATCCTCTGACTCTCCTAGAATTCGCTCACACCTGTGCTGATCTTTCAGTTGCTCCCATTTCTCAGCTAGCTAGCCAGGAAGCAAACAAAGAGAACAAGGGAGCAAGGAAAATGTATCATTCTCAAGCACATGCCCCACCGACCTTTTCCCTTCAATCACTAGGTAAATCTATTGATGAGGTCATAGTTCTCATCCTCCATTCACTTCCCCCAATCCCATCAATTGGAAGCCAAGTCTTTAGGAGGTATTTTAGATCCAAACCACAGTGACACGTACACCTGCTCCCCCACATGCACGTATATGTGTGCATGCAAGCACATGAAACAGAGAGAGAGAGAGAGAGAGAGAGAAGGACTCAGACCTTGAAGTCCAGGTGGCTACAGACTTCACTGTTAAAGCAATTGACAGCCCAAGAGGCCAAACGGTCCAAACGGGCATAGAGACCAGGTAGCTGAAAACTAGTCCCAAAGTCTCATGGCAGTTAGTTCAGATGTCAACTTGAAAACCGAGACACAACCTTTTAAGCATACCTATGAAGAATTATTTAGTTGAGGCAAGCTTGCAGGAAATAATGTAATTAATGAGGGAACACAGAGACCATGGCCAGTAGGTCTATTTCCTAAGGAGGTAGATGAGACAGAGAGAGCTGATTGGCATTTGGCCTGTTTGCCAGATGGCTAGCTAGAAGGTATGCTTTGGTCCTTGCTCCTCTCTCAGCATTTCCTGTGGATATGGTATCATTTTTTCTTAGCCCCTGTTGGTGACTCTTCCACCATAATCTATTATTGTAAGCTAGAACAAACCCCCTCTTGTTCTTCTAAATTGTTAATGTCCTGTATTCAATACGACAACAGAATATGAGACTAATACAAATATCTCTGTTCTAATCCCCGGAATAAGCAAATAACCTGTATGGCAAAAAGAACTTAGATGGCTTGGTTCTGTTTAAAATGTGGGCATGGAGAAATCAATCATAATGTCCCCATGGGCTCAATCACATGTGTCTTTACAAGTTAGGGAAAAAAATAACTAGGAAGGTGTCTCAGTTAATAAAAGCACTTGCTATACAAGCCTAATGACCTGAGTTTGTCCCCAGAAACTATATGAAAATCTGGATTCAGTGTCAGGCATCTGTAATCCAAGAATTCTTATGTAAAGATGGGAGGTAGAGACAGGAGAATCAGCCAGAAGCTTAAAGGCCACCTGGCTTTTACTATGCAGTGCAGCCACAAAAAACAGTGAGAGCATCTTCAACAAGGTTGGAGAGAACTCCACCTGAAACGTGATGGCTAGTCTCCACATGCTATGGCATGTATAACATACACACACGACAGAAAAAGAGATTGAGATGCACATGCTAAAAAATAATGTTTTACAAGAGAGGTTTGAATAGGAAGAAGATAAAGCAGTAACGTGACAGGAGCGTCAGCCACAGAATATCATAGCCAATGGCAACAGGACGAGAGAAGGGCCTTCAAAGGAACCACTGCTCTCACTCTCTTGACAGCAGCCCTAAGCCTCACTCGGGAGCCTAACCTCCACAGACAGCCTCCACAGACAAACAGAGTGAGTCTCTTGGTCCTCCCCACTCATGACAACAGCCCTGGGAATCTAATACTCTCAGCACAAGAAAGAGGCCATTTATTAAGGAAAACAGTTCTCTAACCACCAGCCTTCCATGTTGCTTTCATGAATCCAAATAAGACACATATCCTATTTCCAACAGGGTGCATAGCAGTCTTAATTTTACCTGTTTCCTTCCTATCCATGCCGGGCCCCCAAGAATTCAACCAACCATGTAAATGCACCTGCAATAGTTCTTCCATAATGCCACCCAACACTTCCCTGCATTCTGTTCTTCATCTCTGAAATGTCATTCCATCCTTTGAGATATTTCCAACCTTTCCTTATGTGCTTGATCCCTCCCTAGTGTTCCTATGGCCTGAGAATATTGAGCACAAATCACATCTTACCTATCAATTATGTACCAGATGTTAAGATCCTCTGGAGACTCTACTTTTTCCTTCACAGCAATATGTCTGTTGTACCTTGTATTAAGTGTACAGTTGTAATCAAGGACTAAAGACAGGGTTCTTATCACCCCATGCCTACATTCCACATTATGTTTTATTTCTTATCTTTCCTATTTGAAAAAAAATCAGTTCATTTGTTCAGGGATATAATTAAACATCATTTCCCTAAACTTAATAATACATTTCATATTACATTTTTTTAAACGAGTGCTTTCAATCTTGGAGTGTTAGGACTAACAAAAGGAATTAACAATCTCTTTAAAGGCTACTTTCCACCAGATGAAAATTAACCCTATCCATTATCTCACTTCACTCTTTCATGGTGTTGACTTATATTTACTGATACGTGGCATATATAAGATTTGCTATTGTATTAAGTCCATACAGGTATATGTTGGAAACCTCCCCAACTGTTGTTTACTCCTTGAGGGAGTTCCCCTCTTCCTGACTTTTAGTTTCAGGAGCCTCTTGCGCTTAAAGAGCTGTGTGCTAGCTGGGCCTTACTCCAAGATGATGTTTCAAATTGTTACATAGTACCATTCTTAGGTTAGACTAAGGATATCAAGCTGTACCCAGAAGAAAAAATCCCATACACTAGATGACATATCCAGAGGTTTGTCTCCTGGGTTATTCTGGGTTCTCTCAAGTTGACAATATTAACCATCTCACATCCACCCCTGATCTACTAGATGCCCAAATATATCATTTTTAAGCCACACCCTTCACCTCTTGTCCCCTAAGCTCATGGCCATCTCCTAAGCATAATGCCATGAGTCAAATTTTGCAGCTCCCCATATCCTTAGTAGTGTTCACACTGTTTACAGGCAATCTCTTAATTGTGAGGTCCTATGCAATCAAAATACCAGGTCGCATACTCCAACATACAATGGAACAGAGAAAACAATCCCAATTTCAAAATGAAGAATTGGTGGTGGGGGTGGAGGGAGACTGGCTCCCGCTTTGGTCAGTGGATGTGCCATGGCCTTGGTATCTTGACTATACTGAAGCAGTACGGGGTGGTTCACCCCAACTGAGATTTCACCTTTACTGCTTCATACTGTGCCCCCTCAGTGTGTCTTTGTAGGCACTTCACCCGTGACATACATAACTTGGCTTCAGCAGTTCTTATATCGTTGCAAGGTTGCTCTCCCATGCATCTTTCATGCCAGTGAGAGCAGGGCCACAGGAAGGGTGGTACCAAATTCTGCTGGCAGCCCAGGATATAGTGGCCCAGCTCAACAATGGCTTCAGCAGTCTTAGGCCATTGTTTCTGCTCAGGGAATCCCTTCAGCTGAATTCTCTATCCAAACTGTGACTGTTCAACTTAATTTAAATTCTCACAAGTTGAGATCATTAATGGGTGGGGCCTTACTCTCTGGGAACCTTTCCTATTGTCCTAGTGAGAACAGGAAGGGTGTTTGTTTATGATCTATATCTAGTCAAAAGCACAACTGCTTCCTCTGCACTCGTCTTGTCTAGAATACTCCTTTTCTCATCAAACTTCACATTTTACACATCTTCTGGCTCTCTTTCTCTCACTGTAGACATGAACAAGAACAATGAACTCTAGCCATAGTACAGCCCGAAAGCTATCTTCTCTTGAAATTTCCTCTGTAAACAAGTATTTCATTACTTTTGAATTGAGCCACAATCAAGTTCTCAGGGCACAAGCATAATGAAGTCACATTCTTCACCAAATTATAAATGAGAGTTCTCAATCTGCTCTTAACCTTTCTAAAAAAATCTGTCCTTCCAAACTCCCATCAGAAAGTTCTTGTGGCATTCTAGAATTTCTCCGGCTTGAAGTTTCAAACTTTTCCACCTTCCTGTTCCCAAACAGATTCCAAAGGCCTATGAACAACCTTTTCAAGCTTATCATAGCACCGGGGCCATTCCTTGGCACCAATTTTCTCTACTAATTTTCTTTCTCATTGTTCTGATCAAACCCCTGACAAGAAGCCACTTAAGAAAGGAATGGCTTATTTTGCTCATAGTTTTAAAAGGGAAACAATGCATCATATTGGAAAAGGTCAGTGGTAGGAGCTTCAGGCAGCTATTGCATTGCGGTCGCAGTGGGGAAGCAGAGGGTTAAAGCCGGTGCCTGCTTCCAACATTCAGGGTGAGTCTTTCCAACCGAATTAGTTCAGCCTAGAAACTCCCTCACATACATGCCCAGACTTGTAGGTGATTCTAGATCTTACCAAGGTGACGATCATTATTAACCATTATGCAAATTCTTCAAAATTAGGTTCCATTTCTACAATTATACAATGAAGATTAAACGCTCTGAAGGCTATTACGAAAACTACTGAGCTTATATAATAAAGCCTATATTGTAAGACTTCAATAAGGAAGAGCTATTATTAATATCTTCTCTTTATTGGCCCCATTTTTCTTTAGGATTGTGCTGCTGGACAACATTCTCTGATACTTGTGCTCAATACAAATGTAATAAAGAATATATATAAATAATAATATATATATATATATATATATATATATACACATGCACTAGTTCTCTATGGTCTCTCCAAGTGCCTCTGACTCAACTGGACATCTCTCTAATAAAAATTGTCTTATTACTTTAAATGTTTTCTTAATTACTTAGCCTTCTTTATTAAGTCTGCTAACATTCTGATCGCTAAGAGCCTTGTGCATATATTATGTAACCACCAAAAGAGATGTTAAAAAGCATCTATTCACCCTGGATAGAGCACCAAAAACAGACCAAAGAAACAAGTCTACCCAAACCTAACTTTGTGAAAAAATGAGTTTATTGGAATTACTTGCAAATTGATGGGAGGTTGCTTATAGGAGAATGAGTAAGATGTTACAGGATGACTCAAACATAGCTGAATCACCAAAAATCCTACCCAACAGGGGTAACATTTCATGAAAGCTGCATCCCTGGTATACCCTGGACAATGTGCTGTCAGTTCAATCAGTCAGCTGACAGGAAGGTCTCCCTTTCCTCAGAAATTGTCACTGCTTACATAACATAAAGAAAGGCCTTGCCAATTTCAAGAGCTTGCTGAGTCTTGTAAATTTCCTTTATTTCCTGAGTTATAGAAATTCCCCTCTTCTCACCAGGAGAGAATGATTAAATTCAACGAAAATCACTATGCAAGAGCATAACACTATAATTGATTAGAAAGTGGCATTATTTTAGATCCTGTCTTCCAAGATTTAAATTAGGAAGGATCACCCTGATGGGACAGACTAGTTTATAGGGTCAAAAAAAAAAAAAAAAGGTTCAAGAAAAGCTAAATAGAACCAAGAATTGTGAATGAGCCACAGTCTGGCTAAATAGAACCAAGAATTGTGAATGAGCCACAGTCTGTTACTTTCTCCCTAAGGGGGGAGGTCAACCTTTCAATAGTGGAATCTCGAGAAATATGTTTGGAGGCGGAGATGGATATGAGAAGAAACATGCATATATGCGGCAAAAGGCACAGGCAAGGTGTGACACAAGAAGAAAACTTATAAGGCAAAGCAGCAAAGCAAAATTAAAGGAGAAGTTTTTGAGTCTGAGAAAAGAGAAAAGAAGAGGTGGCTTTAGCATAGGATTTCCCTGAAAAGTTTTTTAAGAGATAAAATAAAAATGTATCTCTATTTCATTTGTGTTTAGATACCTCCTCAAGAGAAGAGAAATGCCTAGTTTTGTTAGGATTTCATAGAAAACAAACAAAAAATGCACTAATGCCTTGCGTGAAGGAGAGCATTTGAAGAAGATCTGAGGCTCCAAAACTTAATCCACAGCACAAATCTAGTTACCACCAAGGATAGCTCCCGGAAAGAGCATCTTATTTAAAGTCAATATCCTCTTCTGGTTCTTTGTAAACAATACAAAGTGCAAGTTCCTTATTTCCTTGTGCAATTTCTTGTGCTTGGTTGAAACCTTGCACTCTAACCACAGTCTTAGAACTGCCTTCAAGTCCACCTCTGGCTCCTTTTCACAGCTTCCCTCTCGCATTCTGGTGCTCAGATCTGATCCAGATGAGTTCATGAGTCTCTTCAGACATGGTTATTCTGGCCCAAAGGACATTTCCTTTTAAGAAAACACAGGGCCAGGTTTTAAGCCGTTGCCTTACAATCAAAAGGAACTGAGTTCAGATCCCCAGGTCCCACATAAAAATGTCAGAAAGATAGGGTGGCAAGCCTGCACTTCTGCCTCTAGAAGGCAGCAGTTAGGAAACTCCATAGCAAAGCAGGAAGAAGGTAGAGCAATCAGCTTGATCCCTGATGTCTCCCTTGGGTCTCCACAGGCACGGACACTCAAGTGACCTTTTGTACCCACCACAATACACACACACACACACACACACACACACACACACACACACATGCACACACACACACAGGAAAACATTCAGATAATCTGAAAGTTCATACTGATCAAGGACAGCTTGGTAGAGAGAGGACAAACTCATAAATGGTTTGAAGCTATGTAATTTACAAAGGAAAGGGTTTTCTGTTAAGACCCCAGTCTGGAGGTGATGGTGCCAACATCAGCTCGGGTTTTAGTGCATGTGTCATGGAGGCTCAATGTGTGGCAGAAAGAAGAACAGGTGAGTGTGGTAGAAGCAGTGTACTCATGTCAGAGAGGGAAGGGAGGTGACAGACACGCTTTAGAATAAATCACTCTCACAGCAACCAATCCAGGTCTGTGAGAAAAAGAAGAGACTCTCAAGAGAAGAGCATTGATCCCTTTTAATACTTAAAAAAAATACCCACTCAAGTACCTTTATATTGGGAAGTCAGTTCCAATGTGAGGCACTACTTGAATGAAAATGTGGGGCAACTTCAAAGAATGAGCAGAACACAACTTCGCGACAGCTTTGTTAATTTGGATGTGAATTTATACAAGTATTCAGAAGTCAGCATGCACTGAGAGGATGCTCTATGCAACTTACTTTACAGTAACAGTGAAAGCCAGTACAGTGGAATCAACAAGAAAGAAGTCACACTTGGGTCTCTTGGGAAGTGACCTTTTTCCTCTACTGACATGTACGCCACGCTTCTTTGGGAACTTTGTCCCCGGCAGAAGGAAGCAGAAGGTAAGGTTCATTCTTCTCCACCATCAAGCACAGCAAGTGATTAATTAAGCCAGGAGCTGGACCGTCTCTGTTTTTCTGGCTGGAAGAGATAAGAGGCTGGAGAAAATGCAGCTGCTGTCTCCGTTTTCGACAAGACTCTTGCTGGAACAATTTTTTCCCCTTTCTTTTTATTTTAAATGTTTGCAAAAACACTGCTGTGCTTCCTGCCCATCCTTTAGCCAGGCATTTTGTGTGGGAGTGATTGAAGTGGCAATTACAGCTCCTCTTAGCTCTCTCTTATTGTCCTATGACAGACATTTATTTCTCCGTGGTAGAGGGAAAAAAAAAGACTTATTTCATTTTATCCTATTTAGATTCAAGATTCATTTCTGATACACTGATTATTTTTAAGAGGGACACAAAAGATACATTTGATTAGTTAGCAGGAGACCAAAAGACAAGCCCGGTTCCTTGTGACTTCTGTCATCTCATAGGGCTGTTGGCACTCTCACCAGTCTCCCTGTGGTTGCAAATTTCTAAATTTTGAATTATAAGGCTTATCTTTGAGTTCTCAGCTAAATGTAAACACCACATCAAAGAATTCTCCATTCACCTTTAACTTTGGCAGTAAAAATCTGATGTAAATTAAATATGTCCCCCCAATCCCAAGTGCACAAGTACTTCTCTCAAACTCTTCCTTTTACCCTTTGGCAAAAAGTAAAGTGCTCTGAATTGTTAGAATATTCAGTGCAAATAGTATACCTCAAGGGGATAGATCCAAAATTGGTCCAGGCAAGCTAAGGACTTGTCCAGCCTGCTTTCCAAAGCACTGTAACATTTGAAATCAGATTCACAGATCTTTAAAAGCAGTCCTGCTGAGATCAGAATGTGTGTCATGAATTTACCACAGCTTTGTGGATCTTCATTTCCTGCCTTTCCTCTGAGCATCAGCAACTAAAATCTAATCTCTGATATGTTCCAGAGATCAATGTGAAGTCAGACAGGAGGGATCTGGTGCTCATCAATTGACTTCCTTCTGTGGAGTGGGCTGGTCATGTCACCCAGCATTCCACAAGAGACTCAGAGGATGGAGACGGGGATTTGGCTACATCACAGTACTATCACTTCGACACCAGATGCTACCTGTGTGCTCACGCTGGGTAGATGACAGTCTATTCCTGCACTCATGCTCTCTCACCGCCTGTTGAAAACACCTGACTCAAGGTCAGCACTGCAGCCTATATAAAGATGCTTTCACAGAGCAGGAGAAAGCACACCTTTTAACGTGCTAAGGACATGTATTAATAAGGACCTCTATACTCTTCCTGAGAAGACCTAACTTGCAGATGAAATAACACACCAACTGTTGACCGAATTTCTAATCTCAGTCTGACTCTTTCTTGATACTCTGAGCTGTGCCATCTTTTAAAATCAGTCTCTATGTGTTCAGTGAATGTAAACCAACTTAAACATAAGCCCCAACAAAGCAATTATGAAGGTAAATCCACTGCCAGAATTATTCTGAAGAATCAATAGTGTCCAATACACTGATTTGCCTGGAAGACTTGATAAGTGGGGATTGAATCAACAAATATTTTGAAGTAGATAAATATTAATGCTTTTTACACCCATCCATAACGTGGGTTATCTGTCACATTCGATTACTCTCATGATTTCTCCCTTCTATTACTAGATAATTGAAAGCATGCACTAATCCGAGTTTCCCTAGGAGCAAACAAAATGGGAATCAGAAAGTCAGGAAGAAAAATGCATTATCCACTTCACAAAAATCCATGTTAACTTATGGGGGATTTGAGTTTTGGTTGTTGTTGCTGTTCACATACAAGGTTAGGTTATCCTGAAGAACAATCTGCCACAATATCCAGGGAGAGTTGATGCTTGGTAGTGTGGTCTAATAAAGAAATGGAAGGGAAAGAAAGAGACCGTGTTAATTTAATACCTAAAAGGTGCTTTGGCTTCATGTACATGATCTGACTTGAAAAATAATTATTATTTCCATTTTAAAATATGTATTAAAATAGTATAACATTTTTCAAATAAATGTATTTATAATCCAGAAAACATAAGTAGAGGAAGTTTCCCAAAAATAGTTCAAGTAAAGGCAAAGCTGGAAATTTGGCATTTCTGAAAGTTGTGTGTTAAGAGCATGTGTGCCTGCCAAAGTTGCTCATGGTAGTCTTCACTGGGTGCTTTGAAAGGGTGCATTGTTCTCAGAGATTTGGGGGGATTTGCAGGTGAGATAAGTACTGTACTGTCGACATTTTACACTGAGAAAGAGTAGGAAGAAAGGGGTTAAGACGGTTGCACCAGGATTGGGGAAATGTCTCAGCCTGTGCCATGTTTTAATGTGAGTTGCTCTCCCCAGTCTCATATGTTTGAATCCTTATCCAGTGCTAACGTTTGAAAAGGAAGTGGCAAGTTTGAGAGGTGGACCCTTGCTGGAAGAAGGTCTGCCATAGGGGACGGGCCCAATATTAATCCCTGCATGCTATGGGAGTCGGGAGTGGAGATCTGAGAATCTGCAGAAGCCTGGCAGAAGCAAGGATCTGCCCCCCTTATACCACAGTGGTGAAGAGACCAGTCTCAGATGAGGTGGAAAGGTGAGGAAGGACAACAACCAAGTTGTCTGATGTCAGTATACACACTGTGGGACATCCAGATGTGTATTCACACATGCACACCCTGACACTCACACATTCACACACATGCCACAGAAAGAAAGAAAGAAAGAAAGAAAGAAAGAAAGAAAGAAAGAAAGAAGAAGAAAGAAAAAGAAAGAAAGAAAGAGAGAGAGAGAAAGAGAAGAGAAGAAAGAAAGAAAGAAGAAAAGAAAGAAAGAAAGAAAAAAGAAAGAAGAAAGAAAGAAGAAAGAAAGAAAGAAAGAAAGAAAAAGAAAGAGAGAGAAAGAAAGAAAAAGAAAGAAAGAAAGAAGAAAGAAAAAAGAAAGAAAGAAAGAAAGAAAGAAAGAAAGAAAGAAAGAAAGAAAGAAGAAAGAAAGAGAGGAGAGAAAGAAAGGGGAAGGGGAGGAAGGAGGCAGGGAGGGAGGAGGGAGGCAGGGAAGGGAGGGAGGGAGGAAAAAAGAAGAAGGAGGGAGGGAAGGAGAAGGAAGGAGGAGGGAAGGGAGGAGGGAAGGAAGAGAGGAAGGAAGGAAGGAAGAGGAGGAAGGAAGGAAGGAAGGAAGGAAGGAAGGATTCATTTATTCTTTCCCTCGTTGTCCTTAGTTTGCTTCGTATTCCGTCTTTTTTTCCTTTCCTTTTTTTACTTATTTTTCTTTTTCTTTCGTCTTTTTTCTTTTTTCTCTTCGTTCTTTTTCTTTCCGTCTTTTCCCCCATAGAGATGGCCTCAGACCAAGCCCACCACCCTCAGCTCCACCCTTTTCTTCCGCTCTGTGGAGTAGTGGCCATCTGTCCAGTTGGCACTTGCTGCAAACCCATCGAAAGTAAGACTGGCTCATCTTATGACTTCTGTACAAAAATCAATGTTTGAGGTTCCTTTGTCCTTCTACTCCCTTTTCGCTTTCTCTGTCTATATCTCTCTCCTATTCAAAGGCTCTAGACACCATGCTGTGCCCTAGCCCTTTCTACAGCAACAAAAATATCCTATATTTGTTGTGCCATATAGTATGGTAGACACTAAACACTTGTTTCCATTGAGAACCAAAATGTAGTCAGTTTGGCTGTCAATTTCATCAAATTTTAATAAAAGTATAAATAGGCTCATGTGACTCAGTTGCTGTACTGATTTCAGAACAACTGTAGACATCCCATTGACATAGTAATATCTGGTAAGATCTAACATTTGTGGAACAAATATTTTAGTCATCTTCATTTTATAAATTTGGAAAACTTATTTTATAGAATATTGCTAGCCTGCCCCCTATCATGCAAAAAATAAGGGAAACAAATAGAAATAAAATTAAGGATTGAAAAAACATAATCCAAAAATTTAAATAGAAAGATCCTTGGACTATGATAATAATTTTAAAGGGTTGAGGTTGTATCTGGTTTTACTCAAGGGCAGTAAAGACTCAGAAGGAAAGGACTTGTTGAACAAGTGAAAAAAACATAGTTACCTTCTTATACCCTATAAAAATGGTAACCTATTATGTTCTTCGTCTTTATTAAGAAAATCATGGGAAAGTTAGATAAGATAAAAAATTTGAGACTGGATTGTATTTTGGAAGGTTATTAAAATTTATAGACTGAAAGTGTATAAAAATGAGATTTTCCTTGGTCAAAATGCAATGAATTTGATATGTTCCTACCTACAGAATAAGAGATTGATTAAGTTCATCCCTCATCTCTTCGAGTTTAATGGTTCATTCTTAAATGTAAAATGTCCAGTCCTGGAATATAAAGAAATGCCAAGCATTTCCTGGACAAAAGCAATTTCTAAAGAGAATTTCTCGCCAAACAGATTTTACCCTGAGAGTGTCACCAAGGGAGCACGTGGTTCCTTTAATTACAGGCCTGCTGATTGGGAGGTTAACAGAGCATCAGCTAAGGGCAGCTCAGAACTGTGAAGCTCTGTGATTCACTTCACTTATAAAGTTGTTTAGATTTGAAAAAAAAAAACACAGTACTTTTCATCTAACTTTTTTCATATTTTCATTTATTTATTTATCTGAGAGAAGATACACAGATACACACACACACACACACACACACACACACATACGCACACACACACACACACATGCACGCAGGCACACCATGACACAAGGGGGAAGTCAGAGGACAACTTTCCAAAACGAATTCTCCAATCCAGGATGATTCCCAAATTCACCCTTGGTCCTCCACAGAGACACACAGAGCCCTCTGATGCATGTGTGCATGCGCACACACACATACACATTCACACTAATAATAATAATAATAATAAATAATTTTTAATAACTCAATTCTCTCCTTCTACCATGTGGATTTCCAGGGATCAAACTCAGGTCCCTGGTTTTGCAAGCAGGCGTCTTACCACTGAACTGTCTAGTTTTACTGAAAGCTTTCCATATGCTTTGTGATCTTTCAAAACTAAAACATGGTCATTTACTGATCTGATCTGGAAAACATAATGGACATTTCAATGGAGTATGAGTGGCTCTGCTGCAGAAGTGAGCATCTTCTGCTTTAATATTCTTCATCCACTCTCATACTTTTTGGAGCAGGTATCCCAATCTTGACCTTGGTCATAGCTTCAGTGTTCACCTTTAGAGACCATTGCTTCAATAATACATGTAGACTGAAGCAATTAATTTAAGGCAGCTAAAATATACTTTTTGGATTTCTTTATAGGTAAGAAATGAGCCAGGGATAAGCTTTAAATTTTTAGCTAGTAGATCAAGCAGTAACAGAGGACTGAGCATGAAAGTGATGACATCACTGGAAACAGGAACATTACAGGAACATTTTTTTTGGCAAGTGTACATGTGGAGAGCTGTATGTAGAAAAGGGCCTGTGTATATGTGGAGGACCACGGATGACTTCCAGAACCATCCTGGATTGCTCCACCTCCTTATTGCTTTTGCTCTGGAGGGTTCCAGAATGTGGGATCTGGGAACCAAGCTCAGGTCCTTTGTTTGGGAGACAAAAGCTTAACCCCTGAGCCATCTCTGCAGCCCTTTACAGGAACTTTTAACCACAGCCTTCCTTGATAATTCTGAACCAGACAAAGTCCATTGAAAAGAAACAGAAAACATCTGAGCATGCCTATGGGGACATTATTGTCTTGATTACCTTAACTGATGTGAGGAGACTCATTTTAAACTTGCAGCAGACCATTCCTTAGTCAGGAGATTCAGAACTGAATAAACACAGAAAGCAAGCTGAGTATTAATATGCATGCATTTATTCCTTCTCTGTTCCTTGACTGTGCTCAGCTGCTTCAAGCTCCTGTTGCTTTGAATTTCCCCACCATGATGGACCACACCCTTGAATTTTGAGCCAAAATAAACCTATTCCCCTTAAGCTGCTTTCCTCAGGTATTTTACATAGCAATAGGAAAAGATGCTGAGACAGTGCCAGGGCTCCAAGAGACATCAAAGGAGGAATCATGTAAACAGAGTCCAGGAGCAAGCACCCCAGGGGAGAAGGAGAGAAACTGCCCAGCAGGAGCTGCAATCAGGAAGAAGATGCCCCCAAGTGCTACTGCCACTGCTTCTCACTGGAAGCCAAGGGAAGAATGTGGTTTTCCCTTCATCCGTTATTCATGGAGCCTCATGGTTTCCTTGGAATGCAGAGAACCTGGAACGCTGCAGGGCAGACAAGGCCAGCAGATCTGTGGGAAAAAAAAAACAAATGTTCTATATACCTTCCCTTGTGCATCCTGACAAAGTTGTCTTCATCCTCCTGTGTATCCTTACGCATAATAAGCAAAGGATCATTATACCATTCACTTATTACATTTGTGTGAGTTAACACATCGCCACTGTGACAAAATGGTTGAGAGGAATCATTTAAAGAAGAGCAGAGTGTTTCAGCTCAGAGTTTCAGACCCTTGTAATTTGAGTCCATGTGTTAGGATTTGTGGTGCAGAATTCCATCATGGCAGGAGGGTGTGTTAGAAGGGAATTTCTTACCTCATAGCAGACAGGAATTTGAATGAGATACAGAAGATGGGGCCTGGGACAAGATACACCTTTAAAGGACACACTTTCAAGGACAAATTTTGTCATCTAGCTAGACCCCATCTACTAGCTTTTATCACCTTTCAATAATGCTATCAAACTGTGAATCCATCAATGGATGAACCAGTTGATTGCTTCCAAGCCCCTATGTCCAATCACCTCCCAGAAGTCCCATCTTTGAACATTGCATTGAGAACAGAACCTTGAATATATGAGCCCCAGGGGGACACTTCACATCTGAACCTCAGCAATAGCAATGTTTTGTTCAGATAGCTAAGTCATATCTCCTGGCTTCTCTAAGCATCAGTACTCACGTATGTCTATGAGTACAGGTTCATTTTCTCTTTCAAGAAAGAAATTAAGGGGGGAAAGAATAGAGAATATATTTACATTTCTTTTAAATCAGAGAACTTAAAGGCCAGAGACTCTAGGAATACAAGCAGCTGGAAATCCCAGTAGGGGCAACTTAGAAACTGGCAGTTAGCCACATGGTGAAGAAGTTCATCTTTAGAAAGACAGCAAACGTCTTAAATATAAAGAGAAGAGTATTTACATTTTAGAAGTTTAGACAAAAGCACCAAAGAGAAAGCTTCGAGAAACTCAGAGAATATGTGACTCACATATTGGAAGTTTCACCGTTCCTGTCTCCTCATGCCACGTGTTGCTGAAAGAAAGAAAATAAGGGCTGAAAGATGGCTGACTTCCCCATCTCCTTCAGATTGATCTATCTCCCTGGGAGATGTGGCCAGTAACTGATCTCATAGGATTCCAGTTCCTCAAGCCGCATACTCAGAGCAAAAGCTCTGCTTGCTGCTCGCTGCCGTCCCCTGATGGCCATCAGGCACTCAGGGAACCCGGACTTACACACTACCTCACAGGGACTGGGGATAGGCCCACCTCTCTTCCCTTCTCCCTGCCCACATTCCCAGGGGAAAAAATGCATCCCACCTTCAGATCCTGCTTTTTCTTCCCCTCCCAGAGAATTAGTCTGGTCACCATGTAATCATGTAAACAAACTTTTTCCATTCCTTATCCTTGGCTTGGTGGGGTAAAACACATTCCATTTAAGATTACTTACCTCTATGCCAATTTCCCATTCACAACAACTACAAAAAATGTTTAAGCTGTGTTACCATCTCTTATCGGGTTGGTAAAGATACAGACTCCCTTGAATTTTTACAGCCTGTCTTAAAGTCATTCCCATCCATGTAACGATGACCTCATTTGGAACAAGGGCTTTAAGTCCTTGATCATTTGAAGAGGAAATCATTAGGGTGGTTCCTAATCCAATACAATCTTTATTTAAAGAGGAGGAAAGCTGGAGACAAATGAACACACAGGAAGATTGTGTTGTTAGAGGCGATTAGACAGTGCACATATACACTGAAGTCAAAGAATGCCAGATTGTCAACAGAGATTGTTACTAGGAGCTAGCAGAGACATCTAGAAGAGATTCGGCCTCAGAGTCTCCCAAGGAAATTCCCTGCTGATGGATCTCCCCAGGCTTCCATCCTCTGCAGTGGTAGGACAATGCAGTCCCATTGTTTAAAGCACCCATTCTTCATGATACGCACTTGAAGACAAGGACCATATTCAATTTATTATCTCAACCCAGGGAACAAATTCCTGGTTTGAATAATTGTTTACTTTAGCAAAATGTTTCTTAAGATCTTTGAATGTTAACCTTCTAATGTTAAGGATCTGCTGAGTGCTATACGAGATGCAAATATGAATAAAATATGATCCCTGCCTTCAAGAGATTATTAGCTACTTTCCTGAGCCTTCCTTTCCAGTCTTCATGGGATTTTTACCTACCACTTGCAAAAGACTAAATCCTTTCATTTCATATGTGCACCTCCCCGCATCTTATTTCAAATACAGGAGCTAAGAGGGAAAGCTAGTATATATACCTTTAGCCTCTAAATTCATTAACTCCCTGTTCAAATCTTCAAAATCACTAGGAATATATCCCAAGTTTCTTTATCAGCAGCTTGTACTACCAAGTAGGGGAACAGATGAGAGATGCTGTGGATGGCTAGGTATGCACTGTTTTAGACTTTCTTCCATTTTCATCTTGTTAGTATGGAGTCATTCACCCTCACCCATTGTTCTGTGTTGTACTGCACAAGGTCCTTCCACCTGGGATTAGAAGAGAATTCCGCTTCCTACTGCTTGGAACTTGGAACTCATATTTCTGATTTAATCTACTTTCCTCATCTCAAGTGATTTTTTTTCATTCCCTTAATAAGCTAGAGAACAGAGGTACCATCTTAGTACCTGAACCTTTTTCTGAAAGAAAGATTAGTACATGTCTAATTTAGAGCACACGCCCTTGCTGACTGTCTCCAAAGAAAAGACAAACATAACACAGAATCTACAGGTCATGGAACAGGACTTTGTGTTCCCACACTTCCTGGTTTCACTGGCACACAAAGAAGAAGATGACTTTTAAAGCTCCCACATGAAGAAATTTCAGAATGGCCATACTGAGCCATAAGCGCATCTGTCATCATTTCAACTGTGGAAGGGAATTTTTTCAAGTGACACAGCTATGCCCTGTAATACAGAAAGGCTCTAAGGAGAAAAATATTCTAAGAGAATGTCATCTTAAGTCAAGACTTACTTAATGGATTTATAACTGCCCATGTTTACCTGCATAATTGCATGACATTTTTACCAGTGTAACACTCTTTTCTTGGTAAAAAGAAATACTGACTTAATATCCGGAGCTCCCTTTGCAATGAAAATAATGCCTCGGTGCTTCTCCCTGTGCTATCAAGCTTGTCGTCTGAGCCCTGGACTACTACTGCCCTAGACTACTACTTAGTTTCTCTTGGTCACAAGTGTATTCTCAAATGGTCACCTAGTCCCTTCCTCTCCACTTTTCCAAACTAAGGTAGAACATTCACATTTACCCAACCCATCTTCTTGGCAAACCAGTTCCTGCTTCTCTACTAGTTGATGGTACTTTTATATGTCTGACAACTGCACAAAGTCTCTGTGCTCTTGGCAGTCAGGACTGGGTTCTGAGTATCTGGCCTTCCTCTTCATTTTCTTCAACACTATGAAGTTCATTATGGGAGCCTTCTTCTAGTACTTGATTAACTTTCTGGTGAATTTGGAGAAGGATACACAATGTAAATATTTGGAAAAAAAGTAGTATTGACACCTCAAGTCCTCCATCAATATTTCACGTGGTCCAGACAAAATGTTTTCCTGAAATAATGGTAAAGGAACGTGTTGTGTGCAGGGAAGTGCTTAGCCCATAGCCACAGTACTTCCCATAAGAACAACTAAATTTTTAGGTTGGAATTATAGCTGCTATTTGAAATTTGGTCTGTTTCATGACTTCAGTGCATGCTGTCAACAGTTTTAAGTTATTCTGCACAACTGTGTATAAGTATGCTTTAAATTTTATTTAGTCTACACATGGCCTATTATTTATTTAGTATTCACTGTGTCCCCAAGTTTAAGATAAAGATTGGACATAAAAACTCTTCACATACATTATAAAGCAAAGAGCTTACATGGCGGATCTTTTATCTTGAACTCCAAGACCAATGGAGCTCAAGCCCACATCATGGCTCCCAAGTATCTCATATTGTCTTCATGGCTTCCCTTGGGCGTAAACTCCCCTTTTCCTCTTTTCCAAGCCTTCAAAAGAGATTTTCCTTCTTCCTCAAGATACCATTCAGACAATATCTCCTCTAGCTCTTTTGATATGCCTGACCCCTCCTAAATACATAAAAATCCGTCCATCTTCAGTGCTCTACGTGTCACACATGCATCTGTAGGTTCTTCAGTCAATGATCTTAACTACCAGTTTTCACCAAAACTGTTAGCTTCTTTGTTATCATTTGTTTGCTTTTCCCTTTTTTATTAAGAAATTTTGTCCTAAGTGGACTTCAGATATAAGCCCACACAATTACGGCCATTTGATCTTTGACAAAGGAGCCCAAAATATCCAATGGAAAAAGAACAGCATCTTCAACAAATGGTGCTGGAAAAACTGGATCTCCACATGCAGAAGATTAAAACTGGACCCGTACTTGTCACCATGTACAAGATTTAATTCCAAATGGATCAATGACCTTGATATAAGGCCAGAGACTATAAAAACCTTAGTTGAAAGGGTACGGAACTCCCTGGAGCTGATTGGACTAGGCCAACAGTTTCTAATTAGAACTCAAATAGCACAGTCAATGCAACCAACACTCAACAGATGGGATCTTATGAAATTAAAGAACTTCTGTTCAGCTAAAGAGATTGTAACTTGAGCACAAAGGCAACCCACAGAATGGGAGAAAATCTTCACTAACCACATATCTGATAGAGCTCTATTATCCAAAGTGCACAAAAAACTTAGAAAACTAAACACTAAGGAAACCAATGGCCCAGTTAAAAACTGGACCTTGGAACTTAAAAGAAACTTTACCAGGGATGAAATTAAAATGTCTAACAAATATCTTTAAAAATGCTCCACATCCTTAGCCATCAGAGAAATGCAAATCAAAACCTCCCTGAGATATCCTCTTACCTCGGTCAGGATGGCAAAAATCCACAATAGGAACAACACCAAATGCTGGAGAGGATGTGGAGAGAGGGGAACTCTCCTACATTGCTGGTGGGAATGCAGGCTCATACAATCACTCTGGCGAGCTGTCTGGCAATTCTTAAAGAAGTTAAAGATTGAAATTCCATATGACCTAGCTCTTCCACTTTTGAGAATTACCCCCCATACAGCAAAAATTCACCTTGATAGCACAAGTGTGACTATGTTCATAGCAGCACTGTTTACAATAGCAAAGTCATGGAATCAACCCAAATGTCCAAGAGTTGATGAATGGATAAGGAAAATGTGGTACATTTATACAATGGAATACTACTCAGCCATCAAAAATGATGAATTAATGCAATTTTCTGGGAAATGAATGGAATTAGAAACAATTATATTGAGCAAAGTATCCCAGATACAGAGAATTAAGCCGCATATGTATTCCCTAATAAGTGGATTCTAGTACCAAACCAACTTAGAGACACAGTCAAAGATAAATCTCTCTAATACCTACACTAATTGCAAAGATTATAAACAGGAGAGAAGGAGAAAGAGGGCCCCGCCAGAAACAAGGAGAGAGGGCATCATGCTACAGCAGAGATAATAGGCCACCATCAAGGACTGCAAGTAAGTAATGAGACATCTGGTTAAGCTCACAGACTTTCCTTCCTGGTCACTTGCAACTGATGGGGTATGATCTTACCAGAAAGGGAGGGCATACAGTCTGGCAGATAGAAGGTAACCATTTTGCAATGGGAGACTAACCCATCCCTCACCACAGTCTCCTACTCTTATTCCACCTACCTTGACTCTATCCTTATAATAAGACTCTATTTTAACAGCTTTTTATCTCTGGCCAGGGGGTGACATCCAATACCCATTAGGATGGAGCCAAAGGCATTGCAGGAGCAGCAAAACTGAAAAAAAAATCAACAAACCATAATTCAGAACATCAGAGACTCTATATCAACCACCTGGAATCAGGCCTGCCTAATCTCTCCCCATCCTGAAGCTCAGGGAAATTTGCAGAAGAGGGGGTGGTAAGATTGTAAGAGCACAAGGATGGGAGGAGTCAAGATATGGAAGACACTCCACACAAGTTAGGGCTGAAGCAATTGTAATAGGACTCTGCATGATCTGCACAATGACCAACTTATCATTGACCCCTCAAAGTCTAGTGTTCCTATATTTAAGGGGAACACAAGAAAGAGTTCTAGGAAATACCACTGAGTCCTTACAGCTCATCAGAGAGGAGGACCTAGAGGAAAGTTTGATATATACATTAAAGGATGCTTCAGAGAAGGGGGAGAGGCACTGGCAGAAAGGGAGGGAGCGGGGAAAGGAAGGGGCAAAGGGGGGAGGGAGCAGGGAGGTCCAGAGAGGGGTGGAGGGAAGGAGGAGCAGGGGTACCTATTACGTTTGTATGAGCAGAAAAATAAATAATTTTTTAAAAAAATTTTAAAAAAAGAAATTTTGTCCTTTGACAATTTTGCACATTCAATAATGGATTAATTTTGTGTGTGTGTGTGTGTAGAAGAACCCATGAGTGCAGGAAAATAGAATTTCCATTGAACAGTGTAAAATGCCAGTCTAGCAATTACTTGATTTGAAGGGGGGTGTGGATAACAGATTCTGATTATTCTCCCTCACTTTCACACTTTTGCCAGCCCTGCTTCCTCTCTATCAATCTCTCCCCCACCCCATATTTTTTGTTTTGATTCATGTTTCACTGAATTTAATCAGGGCCATCTATATGACCATGTGCTTGGAACTGTCGGTTAGAATCAAGTGCCCTCAACAGTGGGTACACACCTTCATGTTCCTTCACCACATACCACCAGAATCTATTAGTTGTCAATTACTCATTGATAACTGGTAGGGGCCAAGTTCCATCCACATCCATACCATATGACTTAACAAATTTCATATAGATCTGGTGTCGGTAACCTCAACTGTTGTGAATTCTTGAATTACATAGCTATGCTATGTTTAGAAGATGGCATTTCACGCTCTTTCCTTTATCTTCAGGCTCCTATATTCTTTACTTTCCTCTTACATAATGGTTCCTGAACTTCAAGGTGATGCTGGAATGAGGAACATTGAGCCTTCCTCCATCATTTATTCTTAGCATCATGCGACTATGGTGCTCAGCCAATCCCATCATGCATTCAGAAAATATTTCTTCAGTACTTTGCTATGAACCATATCCTATTATCTATGACTCGGAAACTCAATAGTGAATTAGAAAGCCTTAGGCCCTCCCTAAAAAAGGCTATAATCTAATAAAGACAAATAATAAAAGCACTATCAAAATATGGGAAATGGAGGCTCTTGAATTATTGATAAAAATAAAATAACTTTTTTGTCAAAACAAAAAGCTGTCATAAACATAGAAAAAAGATAGTACATAAATTCATTAGTCATATAAAGACATATTTTATTACAGATCCTGGTTCATATTAAGACATAATCAATCTTTATGAGACAGAGCAAGGTAGACGACCTATTGTTAAATGTTTCATTCATATTTTTTTTCACTGAAACCATGATGCTTTCCAAACCAGAATTTTGAAATGGGAATGAGCTATTCTGGCCTTATCTAAAGAAGACAGAACCCTAGCCAGAGAAAAAGAAAAACTTCAGCCAGAAACAAAAGTACCTTAATTAGTTATATCATTGCAAGATGTTGAAATAGCTCGAGCCTGGGGAAACTTAGACCTCCAGGGTCTGCACAGCTCAGGGAGGAGGAGGAGACAGTGCATTTATTTAAGGGTTTGATCTGAATCCAGTCTGGAGAAGAAAATCGAAAAGCTTTTAGGATAATAAACCAACTGATAATTGGATGCTCTTTTCCTTTGCATGACAAGAGCAAGGCTCTGCATGATCTCTATTTTAAAGTCTTTAAAATTTCATAGTCTGTTCAGGTGTTTTTTTAATGGTTTAGTTAATACTCAGCATCACTTTAGTGACATCGCGTATAGTTTGATTTCAGAAATCTCATGTGGACAAATGATTTTCTGCCTACTGGGATCTCTAGAGTACATCTGAGAGAACTTAGAATCACTTACACTGCAAAATAGCAGGAAATACGATTTAGGGGAAACTTGAATTCTTTGGTGTTAAGGGTTCTCTGAGTGGGAATTGAAAAATTGAAACATGATTCTCTCCTACCTAGCCAAATCAACAGTCTTAGCTTTAAAACTGAAGGAAGGTAGGAAAATACTGATTTGTGAAGAAGGTGGAAAAATGTTGATTTGTGTGCGTGTGTGCGTGCGTGTGTGTGTGTGTGTGTGTGTGTGTGTGTGTGTTTACACTTCAAGGAGAAAGGAAGAGAAAGAACAGTAAGAAAATAATCTTTTTTGCAGAAGCTGTTTCAAGTGACTCAAAAGCCTGAAAGAAATATATAAAGAATTCAGACCCAGACATATCAAGAAATTTCATTTGCATGCAAATATCAATTTCAAAATGAATTACAAAAATCTGAATATATTTTCTCTACATTATCCACTATGTGATGGATTTATATTAAAGGAAATGAATTCCTGGTTTAAGTTAAATAAAAATAAAGGAAATGAGAGCATACTTTAATCATATTGTCTCTTTGTACATTCGGCAAGATTTTCCACACTAAACTGTGAACTCCAGAGAATGATACAGTCTTTTAAAATTAATTTTATTTATTTATTTATTTATTTATTTATTTATTTATTTATTTATTTATTTATTTATTTATCTATCGTGTGTGTGTGTGTGTGTGTGTGTGTGTGTGTGTGTGTGTGTGTACATGTGTATATCAAAAGGCACTGTGTGTCACTGTGGAGGACCAAGGGTGACTTCAGGAATTATTCTGGATTGCCTCTGCCATTTCTGCCTGGCATTTTTAAGTGTGACCTGGGATCTAAACTCAGGTCCTTCTGCTTGTGAGGCAGTTTTAAGCCTTGACCCATCTCTCTAGCCCATGACACAGTCTTTTGATTTTTTTTTTTTAGCTTCCCAAATGTACTGTGCATTCATGCCTACCTACTACGGCACATATTGCACCTGGCTGGCCAATTCTGATCTCTGCCTTTAGGTCTTCCATAGCTATTTTTCCCTAAAATCCAGGGCTGTGAACTTACTAAGCAAGTTTTCTGCCTCTGAACTGCATCTCTTACGCTTGGTTCTTTGAGATAGGGTCCTGCTATGCAGCTCAGCCTTGAACTTTTATGTAGCCATGCAGCTTAGACTGACCTCAAGTGCACTCCGTCTTCCCCACTCCATCCTATTCTGGGGCTCAAACTCAAGGCCTTACACTCTCTAACCAAACACTCCACCGGTAAACTGTATCTCAAACCCCTTGAGTACACTTTTCTATGGGAAATTCTTTTAGTATTTCTTCTTTATTTGTGCTATCATTAAAACTTACAGAAACTTTTGGAATTTTTTTTCTTTGCTTATTTATTTGCAGCACTAGGGTTTGGATCTAGGACTTTGAGCACTCTAGTCAAGTCCTTCATCCCAAAAGTAATTCTTAACTGATAGCATCTTCTGTAGTTACACCCAACAAGCTAAAATCTCTTTCTACTCGTCTTTGTGTTCCAAATCCTTCTTCACTCTTACAGCTGAGATAGTGTTATAGCAAAGTGACAAGAAAATTAAAAGTGGATTTTGGAGCCTCGAATCTTGAGCATTGTTTCCACCTTGTAAACTTATCCGTCCAAATGGATATCCATCAGCCATACACCCTATTTGAATGCTCTTTTGACATTTTCCAACACAAAATGAAATGCATGCTTGGCCTATATTTATTTTATTTCCTTCATACCCATTTAGCACAGAGAAGAGATGATAAAACAAATAGCATCAATGAAACACCCACTTTAATCTTTCTAGAGTAAAGGTAGATCTGCTAATCCTCACATTTTAAAAACTGAATTATTTTTATACTTTCAACAAACTACTGGGAAAGCAGTTTTTAGAACATTGAATACTTTTTAAAATTTTTATCAGAACCACAAATGACATAATTTATACCCCATAATTACATCAAAGGGAAGTGTGCAATGACATATAGTAAGATATAAATATTGTAAATATCATAATAATCATTAAATGTTTTAAAGCCACAATTTCCTCTCTGTGATTGGTATAGTTAAAATACAAAAAAAATCTGAAATTGCACATCCTTGTGTGTTTTTTCAAAGGCTATTTTTGCAAAAGTTGGAAAATCACTTTGCTCAAAGAAAGTAGCTGTGGAAGAAAATTACATGCAAATGTGGAAACTGAGCTTTGAAGGGCCATACAGTATTCTTCCTGTTGGTCCAAAGTTAAACATGGAAGTATTACATCTTATCCCCCTCTCCTATGCCAGGGATTTTGTGTCATGGTCTGTTTCTTGCACCAAATATCATTAAGTCTCAATCTGTCTGCTACAGAAACAGCATTGTGGCCTGCTCCAAAGTTCAATATGCCCCTCATCCGCCCCACACACCATCTACCCCACCGCACCATCCACCCCACGCACCATCCATCCCACGCACCGTCACCAGTGTGTGATTGTCAAGGGAACATATTTACTGGGATCTTCACCTGTCCAAACATAATCTCTCCTCTCTGGCAAAACTAGTCACCCCAAAGCACAAGCCTGACTAAAACACTTTAATGATATGCATGGTCATTTACATTAAAGAACAAAGCAAAATGAGTAAGCGATGAGTGGATACAATCATCTCACCCACTTGCGAGTGGGCAGAGAGACAAGGTAAGCAGTGACTCTGGTTTGGCTCCAGATTCCAGATGATTGACAGCACTTAACGTTCTTTTTTAAATTAATTAATTAATTAATTTTGTGTGCATGTGTGATTGTGTGTACACATGCCTGTCTGTGTGTAACAGAAACACTGAGTGTGCCTATGGAGACTAAGGATAACTTCAGGAATCATCTGAATCACTCTACCTCCTTTTGGCTTTGCTCTAGGGTTCTCCCAAACTCTGTCATCCAGGGAAGTACAGGATGCCACCATTTCCTCCTGGCATTTTTACCTGGGATTTAGATTCAAACTCAGGTTCTTCTGCTTGCAAGGCAGAGGCTTAACACCTGAGCCATCTCTTCAGTCCAATACTTATATTTATAGAGTCACAATGGACTCTCAACTAGTGAAAGGAGATGGCTCCTACCAAAAGCACAGTGTTATGTTCTCACAAACTTTAGCCACTCATTCTCATCAACAAGTCAACATATGATCGTTTCTGTGTGTTTATATGCACATGTATGTGCACATGTGTACACCAGAGGACAATATCAGGTATTGTTCCTTAACTGTCATCTACCTTGTTTATAAAGAAAGTGTCCTTCAAGGTCCTGGAACTCAAAAAGAAGACTAAGCCACCTAGCCATAGAGCCTTGGGGATTTCTTGGGTTCACTTCCCCATGCCCAGCTTCTTCTTCTTCTTCTTTTTTTTTTTTTTTTTTTTTTAGTGGCTTCAGGAGATTAAACTCAGGTCCTTATGCTTGTCTGGCAGGCACTTTGTTGACTATGTTGTCATCCATCTCTAAAACATGAATGTCATAGTTGGCACAGTTGTCAGCTTGACAGTTGAGGGTTTGAGGTCTGGGCACATTTGTAGAGAATAAGTGATTGGGTTAAGCCCAGAGCAAACGTGCAAGAGATTGTCTGGCTGATGGGGAAGGCCCAGGTGGGTGGGATTAGGTCCTGGAATAAAATACAGAAAGCTGGTTGAGAAATTTGGCATCCTTTTTTACACTTGGCCAGACATGCTGGCCATACAGTTCTTTCGGCCCTGGTATTGGTGCATGCTCTCCAGTCAAGCTGGACTATGAACTGTAACCAGACTATCATAAGAAAATAAATACCTTGTTCCCTTAAGCCGTTTGATGGTGAAAGGTTGCATTTTGAGATTTTCATGCATTCTTTGCTTCAGTGGGTCCTGTTTTCTGTTCCTTACCCTCCCTTATACTCTTCCACCTTGCCCTTTTGCCTTTCTTTGATCATATGGCCTCTCACTCTTCTGTCCCCTTTCTAAGGATCTCATGCTCCCCTTCTTGCTTTACAACCTACACTCTCACTGCCGAGTAAATACACATATATAAAAATTAGACATTAGGTCCCACATATGGGAGAAAACATGCCACATTTGTCTTTCTGACTCCTTGTCACCTCTATTCATGTACTATCTTCTGCACCTTTCCATTTCCTGAAATTTTTACATTTTTATAATTAAATAAAAGTCTACTGTATACAGATACTGTAATTTTGTTATCCACTTGTTGCAGGGTTTTTAATGTCCAGATTCTTGTGTTCAGAAGTCAAAGATGGAAACCAGAACATGTGTACAGGATTAGGGCAAAATTTTTTCAAGACTTTCTTGTGCTCTTTTTTTTGTGGTCTTAGGAATCTAAACTTTATTTATTTATTCATTCATTCATTTCGTGAGTGAGTGGTGTGTGTGTGTGTGTGTGTGTGTGTGTGTGTGTGTGTGTGTATCAGAGAGCACATGTATCCCTGTGAAGGACCAAGAGTGACTTTAGAAATCATCCTGGATTGCTTCTACCTCCTTCTTGCTTTGCTCCCCCACCAGGGCTGGAAGTGCAGGCTGCTGCCGTGTCTGCCTGGTATTTCTACATGGTATCTGGGATCTGGACTCAGGACCTTCTGCTTGCTAGGCAAAGCCTTAATTCCTGGTGAGAGTAAGGCAATTTTATTAGAGGAAAGAAAGAATGGAACTCACGAACTTGGAGTCCTTAGAAGAGAGGTAAGAGAGACAAAGATGGCTGGCAGGGTGAGGGGTATTTGTAAACTTGGTAGAGTCCAGGAAAAGTGACTTTTTTTCATCAGTGAGGAGGCAGGCCAGACCTCCTCACGGCTGAGCTGAAGAATTTAGTTCATTTCCTCCTGCATCTGTGAAGTTCATATTTATATCCCTCCATAAACAAAGGCTTGGGGGAAATTGGGACCTTATCACAGTGGGGGTTGGTGTCAACTTCAGCATAGCAAGACCTTCAAAAGACTTACCCTGTAGCCTTTCTACTCTGAACTATTCTAAGCTCCCTAACAAAATTATTATTCTCGTTCTCATTCCCTCCTTTATCTTATGAGGACCTTCACTGCTCCAGGGGATGAGGGGAGAAGACCAAATCTGATTACTTCCTGCTTAGTTGCAACAAAGGAAAAGGGAGCAGTCAGTGGTCCTCATTTATGAGGCTCCGGAATGGTCCAGCGGTCCACGATAGATGAGTTTTTGTTGATTTATCATTTGAAGCTCTATGGATATTAATCTAGAAGACACAAAACAGATACATTAAGCTGAAAAGATCCAAATATGAGAATTAAACTATTGTAGTCATGGAGGCAGATGGGATAAGGAAAAGGAGTTTAGCTATCTTATTGTGGGTACAGGCAAGAGCTAGCATATCCATCTAGAGACCAGTCAGTATTTCTTTTACATCGTGAGAGGTATATAAGGTAATCTCTGTAGATAGAACTTAGCTGTCTTACTGTGGGTATAGGCAAGAACTAGCATATCCATCTGGAAACCTGTCAGTATTTCTTTTATATCATGAGAGGTATATAAGGTGATCTCTCTAGACAGATTTATTTTTAGGGCTTCAGGCAATGAAGCCTATGATAGGGCACTAGTTATTGGGCAGGTCCTACAATTTGGGTAAGAATACCTTATGCTATACCTTTTTCTTCAGTTACAAAGAAATTACAGTTTTGTGAGTAGGTAGACCCAAGTAGGGCCTGCTTGAGCCTATTAAATGCCTGTGTGGCCTTAGACTCCATGTAATTGAAGCCATTCTTATTTAGAATTCTTTTAATAAACTGTATAAGAGTTTAGCTATTTGTCCATATGCATGGATCCATTGGCAGCAACAGCTAACCATTCCCAGGAAACCTCTAAATTGCTATTTTGTTATAAGCTATCTAACAAAATTACTCTAATTCACACATTCATTTCTTAGTAGACAAGTAGGTTGATGTAGCGGTCTCGGGGGTCCAGGAAACCCTTGGGGGCGGGGATAAACTGGTATGGGGTCAACGGTGCAGACCCCAGAAGTCAGGCAAGTGGTAAAGCAGGCTCTCAGGCTCTTAGGATCGCAGCCTCCTTTATTGTAAATATCAGGCTACTTATATACCCCACCCAACCTCCCATAAGTCTCAGTGTGAGCTTTTGCTGAGTCGTCCTGACCGGATTGGTCCTTTCAGACAGGCTGTTTGACATCAGCACCAGTCAGGGCAGCAGGTGTATCTTGAGGAAGTTGCATTCGCACATGCGGCCCATACAGATCATCCCTGAGTGGCATGCTCCCCAGGTGGAGGTATTGTAAGTGATGGTTGATCAGAGACCTTAATACAGGCCTGCCTGGTCCGTTCCTCCTACAGGTTGATTACATGTTCTGCTTATTGTGAATAGTGCAGCAATAAATATGTCTGTGCAAGTGTGTCTGTGACAGGATGCAGAGTCCTTTGGATATATATATGTCCAGGAATTATGTAGCTGAGTCACTTAGAAAGTTTACTCTAAGATTTTGAAGGAACCTATGCACTGATTTCCTTAGTGGATGAGCCAGTTTACACTCCCACTAACAAGGAATAAGAGTTCCTTCTCCACATGTCTTCTTCAACATTTTCCATCATGTAATATATTTATTATTCATTTGTGTTTCTTCACTTGAGAACTGCCTATTCAGTTCATATGATCTGTTTTATGGATTGGTCATTTGGGGGTTTAGTTTCTGCAATTCTTTATATATATATTTAATTATTAACCTATTGTCTGAATATAACTGGCAAAGATGTTCTTTTGTTGGCATCTTTCTTTGCTATGCAAAAGCTGTTTTCAATTCTTGCTTTAGAAAACAATGAAAAGCAGAAAAAAGTGATTTATCAATATTATTTGGAAAGACAGATGAAAAGAGCCAGTGACCTCTAAGTCCATTTTGGGTCCAAACATAAAGGCAAGATTTAAATGCAGGGCAAGAAATGTGCATAGCTAAGCACTGGTAAAGGTGTAGTCCCTCCTATCACTTATCTATCATTGTCTTGCTTACAGTCTAGCTTCAAGGTGGTGGTTTTTTTATCATTTCTTCCCCTTTGCTGGCATCAGACTTCTTCCTGCTCCCAACTTGAGATTCCTGAAGGACATTCCAGTTCCACATGGTACCTTGTTTCAACAGTGATACAATCAGAGTGGGGATACAAGGTGATAAATCTGGAGCTAGACTTCAAAACTAGAGACCTCACCTGACAAATCTCTGCCAGAGATCCCACCCAGAATGTTAATCTGATAGCTGGTCAGATCTGAAATCCCTTCTCCCTTCACTCCACCTTGCACCCCTGGTTCCAAGTCAGTAGCCATTTCCATCTGGAGGGGAAATTCTGCTCCCTTGCTGGAATTTTGGAGGAGCTTCCAGATAAACTTCATCTATGTGGGTGAAGCATGGGTTTGTGTTCTATCTCACACCCTTGCCTCTCCTCCTTCTTCTTTCTCCTCTCTTTTTCCAACATAAGGTTTCTTTAGAATATTTTAAGCCCTTCCATTCTATCACAATTTCACCATTTTCCATTTCAATACCTGAACCTTAAGGGGAATGTCTGTGTCTGAAACAGATACCATAAACAAAATGTAAGTAGGAACCAAGTGTTTCAGGATTCTTGTTTCAGGAGTTGAACACTGAAACCAGAACACAAGTAGAGGAGTAAGGCAGATTTTATTAGAGGAGAGAAAGAATGGAATTCACAAACATGAAATCTGTGAGGGGCAAGAGAGCCAGAAAAGAACTCATGGACTCCAGACATGGAACTCACAGCCAACTGCACTGTAACTTAGGCTTACATGAAGTTTCTCTAACACTTAAAATTTTTACTTTAGGCATATCACAACCTTCTTTTATTTGGGAACACCAGAGAGCATTTCAATATGGCATTTTCAGATGGTTTTCAATAGTGAAAATGAGTAAATGACTACTAAATGCAAAAAAAGAGGTGTTTACTAGACTGAGAACAGAACGTCATCCACAGGACAAGAGCTAACACAAGAAGGCAACTTTGCTGTCTTGACACAGGCAACAGACACTTGGAATAACTCAAATATTTTCAAGCATTATTCATGTCCCCATATAAATCAGAGTGAGCTGTTGTCAGGGAAATTAGCAACCTCTGATCAGGTCCTTAGTCTCATAATAAATGAATTCAGTAATGAACTCAAAGAAAGAAGATGCTCAAGGACCATTTTATTAGAACTAAAAGGAAAAATAACAGGATCGGTCGACTGTAAATGATGGCAGGCAGGAAATCTCTTCATGCAAGCTGGGAATCCCAGTAGCAGTTGGGAGGAGGAATTTAAGCAGGAAAATCATGTTTAGACTTTTGAAATAAAAGTCATAGAAAAGGGACATAAAAGAAGTGGAAAGAGTCTTACATTGTTACATGATGGAAGCTCTGTTTCTTGCTTCTGACTGTGTCCTCTGAGAAAAAGAGTAGAAGAAGGGTACTCTAAGCAGAATCACATGATCTCACTAAGAGAATAACTATTCTTATCACTTTAGTGAAACTTCCTATGTAATAGTATCCTGAACACATGATTGGCAAGCCCAACTCAATTAATTTAAGGAAGGAAACCATTGTTGGTATGTTCTAAAACTCAGATTTCATTCTAGCATTACCAGGGAAATTGGAGGTAGGATTATCCTTAAATATGCTACTCTTTAATACTGACTTTGATGCTGTAGATACATATTATGGAGAAGGAAAATTTACATGTATAGAACACACATATACAATGAAAATTGGGTGCAATTTTTTAATGATTATTGACAGTCAACCTTGTCAATGCATACATTAAAATCAGAATTAGGTTACAAAACAAAATAAAGTCTTACAAGATACAAACAATTGAAATAATTTCTTTCATCTTATCAGCAAGCAAACTAGACACCACTAGCAAGAAAATCTGTAGAAGCCACATAAATACATGGAAACTGTCAGGAGGATCGTTGAAGTATTCAGGGAAGAAATTTGAAAGTTCCTAGAATCAAGTGAAACTGGAAGTACAACTTACAAGAACCTGTGGAGTACAACAAAGGCAGTTCTAAGAAGAAAAGTTACAGCTCTGAGTTGCTTACATTAAAAGGAAAAAAACCCAGAAAGGTCTCAAATAGTAATCTAGCAATGCATCTCAAGGTCCTATAAATACAAGAACAATTTAAAACTCGAAAAGAGTAGTTTGCAAGAAAAATAGGGGTCAAGGTAGAAATTTATTAATCAATGAAGTAGAGACTGAAATGATAATACACAGAATTAGACAGAGTTGATTTTTTGACAAAAGTAAATAAGACTGACAGCCTGTAGCCAAAATAGTCAAAAAAGAGAGAATGGTCAAATTAATAAAATTAAAAATAAGCAAGCAGAGGTCACTACAAGAATCAGTGACATACAGAGTCATGAGGAAGTACTTAGAATGTTTGTATTGAGAAAAAACAGCAAATTTAGAAGAAATGGATTAATTTTGCAATTCATGTCACCAACCAAAATTAAATCAAGAAGATATAAACAACACAAGAAATCCATAATAACCAATTAGTTTGAAGAAAAAAGGAAAAGTCTCCCAATAACAAAAAAGATCTAGAATCAGACAAATTCACTGCCAAATTCTACCAAACCTTTAGAGAAAGATTAACAGTGATGGTAATGAATTGCCTCATAAAGAGCCCTACTTATCAAACTAATCCCATGGATTACCCCGGCACTTAAACCAAGCAAGGACATAACAAAGGAAGAAAATTACAAAAAAAATTCCTGATGAATAAATTTGGAACATTCTCAGTAAAATTAAAGAACATAGTAAGATCATACATCACGATGAAGATGATCTCATTTCAGGGATGCAAGGTTGATACAACATGCAAATCAGTAAGTGCCATTCAGCACACAAATGGAGATAGGACAGAAACCACATAATTAGGATACATTACATATATGCATATGAAGCTATCGAAGGAAGAATAAAATTAAAATGTATTTTAAAAAGAAAAAACCAAAATGACTGGGGAAATGACTCAGCAGTTAGAGCCCCTCAATCAAGAGGACAGAGTTTTAGATTCTCCAGCTCTCATATAAGATGCCAGATGGGCATGATAGCACCCCTGTAATTTCAGCAGAAGACAGATCTTGGGATTCCCAGGGTGAGATGGCTATTCAGACTATCCCTAATGTTGTGCTTTGTGTTTAATTAGAGACCCAACCTCAAAACAATAAAGTAAAACAGCTGAATACTATTCTTGATATCACTTTGGAATTTATACACACACACACACACACACACACACACACACACACACATATCTTCATGTTCATTTGTGCCCACCCACGTGTGTCTCCACCCACATGCAGACACACATGTATGCACTCTATATATGAGAATAAACAAACCCGTGAAATTACAACACCTAAAAACAGATGAAACAATCCAAAGAACAATCCAAACAAATAACGCTAAGAAAACTGGATTACCTCTTGTAAAAGAATGAAATTACATCAGTATTTCTCACTTTGATGCACAAAAATTAATACAAAATACTTTCGCATAAGACCTGAAACATTGAAACTGCTAGAGGAAAACATGAGAAGAACAATTCAAGATATAGGCGTAGGCACAAGAAATAATCCTAGGGGGCTGGAGAGGTGGCTCTGTGGTTAAGCCTCTGCCTTGCAGGCGGAAGGTCCCAAGTTCGGATCCTAGACCCCACGTTTCTGCGTTTCTGGTCCTGGTAGGGCAGAGCCTGTGAATCCCGGGGCAGAGTAAACAAGGAGGAGGTGGAGGCGGTCCATGGTGGTTCCCAAATTCGTCCGTGGTTCTACACACACACACACACACACACACACACACACACA
Organism: Typhlomys cinereus; assembly: GCA_023101885.1. NCBI lineage: Eukaryota > Metazoa > Chordata > Mammalia > Rodentia > Platacanthomyidae > Typhlomys > Typhlomys cinereus. The sequence continues at coordinate 284,656 of JALPQD010000335.1, forward strand.
CACACACACACACACACACACACACACACACACAATTGAATAAAAAAAAAATAAAAAACTTAAAAAAAAGAAATAATCCTAATGACTGACAAGTGGGATCATGGGAAAATAACACGTTTCTGCATTGAGAAGGAAGCAATTGCCAGAGAGAAGCCTACAAAACAGAGGAAAAGGGAAGAAAAAAATTTTGCCAGCTACATATCACATAGGGATTAATATATAAGATATACAAAGAAACATAAAAATTGAACACCAAAGACACACAGGCATGAAGATGCCGTAATGAAACTGATCGTTGCCTATATGCAGCTCACGCCTGTCATTGCTTAGAGGCACCCTGGAGAATGAGGAGACACTGGTTGTGCTTACCTTGTGTTGTTTTCAGCTCTATCAAACTGTAACTAAGACATTAAATTACCATCTCCACGTGGGGAGAATTATGTCTTCTAAGACTCCACTCAATTGAGTTAACTACTTAGCAGGACTCTAGTGTATTCATACTTACACATATAGTTCATAAGTAATATGTCAGATGTGAAGTTATGCTAACGATCATTAATTTTGGAATGTCATCGAATGTCAACTTTTTTTTATCAAAAGAGGTCTTGGAAATGCATGTGTGACTCCTAGAAAATTTCAAAATAAGATACTCTGAAATCATGTAGTAAGTGAATCATCGTGGAGTGAGTCATATGCAAATAAGTTTTGGGGCCAAAGGGCATTATCATACCCTAGTTACTCTGTCAGTAAATCCAAATGGGATTTCTGCACTTAAATGGAAAATGGCGAGTTCTAGGCTTCTTACCAGTTTCATTTGGGTGTGAAATTTCTGACTTGGAAGCTGAAATTCTTGGAATCTTATAAACAGAATTTTATATAATCAAGAAAGACCTACTTCCTTTACCTTGCAAGGATGCGGAGCAAGAACTTACCAGAACCTCAGCCCAGCCCTCCTCCACTCTTCAAGGGCTGCCGCCTGAGCCTGTGAATCCCGGGGCAGAAGGAGGTGGAGGCGTCCATGGTGGTTCGCGAGTTCGTCCGTGGTTCTACACACACACACACACACACACACACACACACAGACACACACGCGCACGCACATGCGCACAGTTGAATAAATAATAAAAAAAAAAAAAAAAAAAAGGCTGCCGCCTCCGTTGCAGGAGTACTTGGCAGCCAGGAAAATGCCACAGTGCTACCAAGTCCCCATCCCAACTTGGTTGAGGTAGAAGGAGAAATGGTGGCTCTGATGCTCCGTCGCCAGCTTCCCCCAGGACTCCTTGCTGTGTATTTCACAGAAGTCCCCCCTACAGAATTGTCACAGCTTCCTTCAAGCTTGCTGCTTGAGCGGACTCCCAATGGCACGTTTGTGACTTCTCCCTTCAGAGGAGCGTGTGTTTATGTGTGTACGTGTGAAAATCTGTGTATTTGCATGTATGTGTGTATACATACATATGCATGTGTGTTATGTTTGTGCATGTGTGTTTGTATGCTTATATACATGTGTGTGTGTGTGCATACGTGTGTTAATTCACACATGCACACGTGTGAATAAAACTTCAGAGGGTAAGTGTCCCTGATTCCTTTGGTGACAGAGCGGAAGAGAGCGAGCTGCACTCAGGAAGCTTCTTCTCCCTCACCTTGGAGAGCTCAGCACGCACCAGCAGACTGCGGCAGGAGGACAGCGGGTGGGACCCGTGTCCTGCACAGGAAATCCCACAAGCAAGGAGAGCAGCACACTGCTGCTGAGGCAGAAAGACCCCACAAACATTGCCAGGCTTAGTGCAGGGCACGACAGATAGAGAAAGCGGCAAAGTGAGATCCTGTGAACTGTTTGGCCTCGAGCTGTCTGGAGAGGCCAAGAAAAGTCCACAGAAGGCATCTAGTGGGGGTCACAGGGGTGGATTCTACCAATGTATCTGGACTAAGAAGAAGCTCTAGATAACCCAGAATGGAGACTCATCCTTTTTTAAGGTAATTTCAAGTGAGGGGTCCAGCTAGGACCTCACAGGAACCAAAATAAGCGCCTTAGAAAGAGACAAACATTTAGAAGCCACTCGCAGAGTAACAATTGCCCTATGCCCTTCCTCCCCTCCTCTGCCCTCACTGCAGGAGAGAGAGGCTGGAAGTCGGGAGGGTACTTGCTCTCCACTCTTCTGCCCGCAGGCTGGTCCACTGCCTTAAGAAAGGCCACAGTTTTGCCAGTAAACTAGGTCAGACATCCTCCAAACTCCTCATCTGGCTCATTCAATGTTCGTATTTGAGACTGGGCTTCCAACAGCACACCACCATCCAGGTAAGGAAAAACTGCATCAAATGCGAGGACGGTGAAAAGACAAGTATTGTTTCTTTTAGAGTTGCTTCTCAGCTGCTACTTTCCTGCTGTGGTCCTGTACTTTGAAGCCGCAGCAAGGATGGGATTGAATGACATCTGATGATTAACAGGGTGCATAGGAAAGAAGGTGTTCTGCTATGCAGACATCCTCAAGTCACCATCCTTAGGCACACTTCTTAGAGCCGGAGCTTTGATTCTTTCAGGGTAAGCCTTCCACAGGCATCTCTGGAATATAATCAGGAGAGTGTCCTCTCCTCAAACCCTCTCCCTCTGCACTGTACGCTCAGCCATCTACATTATTAGCTTCTTAATGAACATTTTTAAATTTGTTAAATTATTTATCTATTTATTTTGAGACTCCCATGTAGTCCAAGCTGATCCAAACTCTCACATAGCGGAGGTTGACACTGAGCTTCTCTTGCCTCTGCCTCCTGAGTTCTGGGATTGTAAGTATACACCACCACAGCTGGTTTATACAATGCTGGGGATCAAACTCAGAGCTTCATGCATCCTAGACAAACCTCTACCAACTAAGCTACATCTCCAGGCCTTGATATTTTCACTAATAAATAAGATAATGCATTTAAAGCATGTATTACTTTGTTGGGCATAGAATGTACTTACCATAAACTGGTCATGGGTGGAAAGGAAAAAGGAAAGAAGGAAGGAAAGAAGGAAGGAAGGAGGGAGGGAGGGAAGGAAGGAAGGAAGGAGGGAAGGAGGGAGGGAGGGAGGGAGGGTAGGAAGGAGGGAAGGAGGGAAGGAGGGAGGGAAGGAGGAGGAGGGAGGGAGGGAGGGAGGGAGGGAAGGAGGGAAGGAAGGAGGAAAAGGAAGGAGGGAAGGAAAGGAAAGAAAGGAAGGAAGGAAAGAGGAAAGGAAGGAAAGGAAGGAAGGAAAGAGGAAAGGAAGGAAAGAGGTAGGGATGAAGAGTTGGGGAGAGAGGAGCAGGGGAAGGATGAGGGAGAAAGAAACTGAAGAAGAGGCTAGGTGGATTTCCTACCACATATACAGATCATGGCACGCTAACCACAGCCACTCCCAAGGACACACTATTTGGTTGCAGCAGCTCACACACAGCGATACTTTGATGCTGCAGGTGGAATTTGGTCTTCACTTAATCACACTGGCTCTCATGGAACCCAGTGGAAAGCAGATCATCTGATGGAGGAAAGGTGCTCTGGCATCAGAACACCTACTTGTGACTTAGATACATCATCTGCAACCTTATAAATCCAGACAGACTGTACAATACTCCTGAATTCTTATCTACAAAGTGAGATAACAATCATGACTCTGTTTACTTCACCAAAAGATATATGCAGATATATATGTAATGGATGTTGTCTGGCTCCCAATACCTGAAAGCCATGGTTCTTATTCTTCCTCTCTCAGAAGAGGGAACTGTGGGTGGTTCTCTTGAGTCCTCTGGGAACTCCCCTGAATCCTTCCTGCTCCAGAAACTCACTGGTTCTTGCTAAAAACAGGTCCAGAGTCCATCCCATCCCCTAACTTCACTGTGTCCTCCTGCTTTCCAGCATCGCTCATCTAGACTGCTGTAGTTCAACTTGTTCATTCCGTCCTAGACATAGATAAGATTATGTCCTTGTGATGACTAGTACTAATTGTCAACCTGACAACCGGGAGCCAAGCCTCTGGGTTCACCTGAGAAGGCTTGTCTTGACCTGTTTGTTGACGGGAGAAGACCCAGCCTAAAAGCAGACACCGTCCTTCTCTGGGCATGAAGTCCAGGATTGCATCAGACGATAAAACAAGCAAATGAGCTGCATTCCTTTTTGTCCCCGAATGTGGCTGGGATGTGACCACTTCCCTGTGCTCCTGCTGGGGTGACTTTCTTGTCATACGGTCTGTAAACTTGAATGGGGAGCCCATGAAACCATTCTCTTTGTTGTTCAGCTCAAGTTCTTTGTCATAGCAGTAAGGTGATTATAGCAGTCCTCTAGGATTTCTATCCTGGGTCTTCATAAATACACCCAAAATGATACTCAACCTGCCACCACTCAGCTTCCTTTGCCCAAGGGCCTTCCGGTCTCATAGAGATTCACCCCTCTTGTCACCCAGGACCCTTGACCTTGCTCATGCACCCCAGGTTCACCCCTTGGGATCTTGGCATTTGTGGATTGTTGGATTTTTTTTTCTTTTATAAGATACTCTTTTTCCACACATATTTCTCCTTCACTTTCTGAAGATCTTTACACAAATGAGTCCAGACTGGGAAAATATTCCCTGGCTATTGTCCCTAAACAGCCTCTTCTGTCCTGCTTTGTTTTCCTCCTTTCCACATTTTCACCGTGATCACGTTATGTATTACACAGCATCATCCCTCATGACCTAGGAGCGGGGACTGGTTTCAGGATCTGGGTGCTTATGACTTCAGCAGCTAGTACAGTGATGAAATACACGTGGTGCTCCATAGGGCTGAGGACATAGCTCAAGGGTTAAAGTCTTGAAAGGTCTCACAAGTGAAAGGACCTGAATTCAGATCCTCAGATCACACACACACACACACACACACACACACACACAAACGTGATTTTATGGCAGTGGCCCATATTTCTGGCCCTGAGAAGTAGAGCCTAGGACCCCCCAGATCAAAAGCAACAAGAAGAACGATCCAAGATAATTCTCAAAGTTGTCCTTAAGCTTCCATAGGCACACACATTAAAGTGTCCTCTTGTGCACATGCCCACATATACATACACATACACTCATGCACACACATGCACAAAAAAGTAGTGCTCAATAAACAGTTGCTGGCATCATAAATAAATTAATAATAGGTGGTGAATTACTCTAACATGCAGTGACTTCATTATTTTCCTTGGGTAAGCAAGCATTAGAATTCTCACACTTCTAATCTATATGTAGACGAACAAATATCTACAAGTGCAGAACCATGCAAGAATACACTTAGACACGAAGACCTGTGTAGCCGGCTAAGAGATGACAGCGACAGTTTCTAGACAGACACTGTCAGGATGTCATTCCTTGATGGAGCCAAGGAGGGGCATGTCTGTGTCATCAGGACATCTTTCCTTCCACCAAAAGTAAGGTGAAGGTCTATACAATAACAAGGACAGGTATTGTCACCCAACTTCTCACACCGTTTGTTCTCTTCTGCTGTTTCTCAGTCACTGGAGGTCCAACCGCGTCAACCTTTCCCAAGAAAGATGCTAAATCAGAGTGAGTGTCTTTTCCAACACACATAGCTCTCTGTCCTGGATACAGACCTCTGTCTTCTGCAGAAGCTGTGGCTACTCTGCCCTCATCTTGCATAAGTCCAGCCTCTCAGGATTCACATGAGACTCTTCGCCCCATTAACAAAGGCTGAGCTGGATCTGTTAACAGAGTTGTCTCCAGAGTTAGTTATTAGCCCACAACTTGCTATGCTATACTTGCCAGTGATTTCTTTGCCCATCCAAATTACTGGAGTTCACATACTTGGCAGCGGCATGAAGGGAACAGATCTCCAGGCAACACCTGACAGGGAAACAAACACGAACCAGAAGCTCGTTGGTTTCAGGGGTGCTCGGTGCCAAATCTCTCTTTGCTAGGCAGTCTCTCGCTGAAAAGAGATAGAGAGGATGAAAGACGAACAAGCCACACTCGAAGCCTCCTGGCATTCTAAGAAATGTGACTGGGTCATCACAAGCCCTATTGAGGATTCTGCATAAGCTCCTGGGATCAGTCTCACCCTTGGCATGCGAGGCAGCTCTGATTCAGACTCTGTGAATAGATGGCACCCAGCTAATTGTTCTCGCAGAACATCTCTCACACTCTGAGGGTACTCCATTGTTGCGGAGCACCAGGGAAAGGCCTTGGTGATTTGAATTATTCAAACTCAAGCCTTTGGGAGTATAAGGTACTAGGGATGGATCCCACACTGCCAAAGGTGCCTAGTACGTTGAAAGAAAACATGCTCAGATACTCTCAAAGAGGCATAAAAAGAAAACTTATTTTTGGGAAAAGCCTTACAACAGCTTCTTGCTGGAATAGTAAAGGATGCAGATAAAAGACTGACAGTCAAAGCAAAGATTTTCGTGCTATGGTCCCTCTCTCTCTCTGAGATCTCACAAAGAAGCCTATCATCCTAAACTTGGCAGATCTTTGGTGGGAAAGCAGCCCTCTCTCTCCTCCAGCCACTGGACATGAAGGTGGCTTAGATGCTATTTATATCTTGATTGACAAATGTGAGCTCTGTCTGGATAAGCAGAGAAGCATCTCTTGCAAGGATACTTCCAAGAGTCGCTGTGTGCAAAGATGAAGCAATGCCAAGCCCAGCTCATAAGCCGATCCCACAAAGTCAAAGTAAACACAAATCAATAACCAAGGTAAACACAAGCAGATGAGACAATGCTTGAATCAGAAGACCGGCTCTGGACCCCACACTGCACGGAAGGAGGATGATACCATGCAGAGTTCTTATTTATCCTCATTAGAAGAAACTCCTTCTTCAGGGGTCTTGGTTTAGATTATTTGTTTACATCATATTGTCCTCAAACTTGGAAAAAGGGAGCCATCACCTACTCTTCTTCGTGTTGGGTGATTTAAACGTGTGTTCCATGTCCTTAACAGTCTTGAGACACCTGTTTTCATACCTACTGCTACTCCTCAGTACCTAGGCAATTTATCTAGTAAAATCTGTTGCCTGGAACTTCCTAAACATCCATAAATCCTTGTTTATGCCTTTACATTAGCTTGTACAAAATACCAGAGGATCAAATCCTTTCTACTATTCAAGGCAAAGCCAAATCAACCTCTCCATTAGGGAAAATATATTTATTTATGAACAATCTACACTCTTCTTATATATGGCAATGGAATCCAGTGTTCGTTCATAGGTTTCCCTATCCTACTTTTTTATGAAATCCTTATTCATATTCTTTTGACTACCTCACTAAATGTTTGATGAATGAATACATGAAAGAAGAGAGCCATCATTTTTATGTCTTTTGGTTTTTCAATCTCTCTTTTGTTTTACAGAAGAGAAAAACCAAAATCCAGAGAGATTCGGTCTTATCCTAGGTAACATTATCAAGGCTGAAAACAAAAGAATTACATCAAAGAGCTTTGTTAGATCCTTGCCTGTGTTTAATGTTAGGACAACTATAGTGATTTTGCCACTGACAAAAATAGGTGTATAGTGAGGAGAGGATCACAGATACTATAAAGAGAATAAAGGAATATTATTTGTTAGAATTCCGAAATTTGGAGTAAGGACTCTAGCAAAGAAACTTTTGGGTTTTACAAAATACATCTGTATTTAGGAAAAATGAATATTTCTGGTAAGCCTTTCTTCTTCCCCAAACAGTGTGTGTGCGCTCAATTGCACTGACACACTCTGAGTCATGTGTGTTATCAGCATTTGAGTGATATATAGGTGTTTTCAGACCAACAGTAGAGGACTTATTTGTTGGAGCCAAGAGCATTCTCTCAATGATTATTTTTGGAATGTGTGGTGGAGACAGGATTTTAATTCTCTACATGCTTTCTTAGAGGATTTCTTTATTTCTGCATAATCTTCCATTAAGTCCATAAGAATAGCCATCTTGTAATCTCCGCCACAGGGACAAATTTGTCCTAGAGAAAAAAGAATTTTCTGATTTTGATCATGTATATAAGCTCAATAAGTAGAAGAATCTTGAGGGATTCTAGCACATCACACTTATTTCATGGATTTAGGATAATGAACACCTGAAACACCGCTCCTGAAGGACCCTAAAACTGGTAATCAAGGATTTGATCTGGGACCAGAACATATGTGGGTGACTTTCAGCAAGTTCCTGAAAGTGAGAAAATATAACCATCATTGCCACGTCAATATGCTCAATAATGTGTTTACAGCTTTCCTAAAGCATTTGCTCATAATTGCCAAGTCAACTCACAGGACAGCTGAGGTTCTTCTGTGGAACAGGACTCCAATGGCAAGTTGGAGTGATGGGAGTAGAGAATACACAGGTGTAAAGAAAAAGTGACACATGGGAAAGGTCTTCACTGAGCTGCAATGCCATGTTATGCCATAAGCTTCATCATGGTTTTATCATTCGGTGATCATTATCAGGTGATCATTATCAGCTACAGAGTCAGGATGCTGCTGCTTCTTGCATGCATACACACACATACACTCACACACACACACACACACACACACACAAATACACCTACATGCACACACAACACACATACATGTACACACATATATTCACACATGCATGTGTACCTATGCACATATGCAAATGGATTCAATCCAATCTCTTTTCCTTTTCTGATTGATTTTGAATTGGTGAAAACAGAAGTGATTATACACATGTATATGTGTATGCATTCATATACACATATATAATACACATTATAAAGAACAGGTCTTGGTGATGGAATTAGGACCTATCGCAAGAGTGACAAAAGCACACAAAGGTTGAATAATTGTGGGAACTGAGACAATAGGATTCTAAGAGGAGTCATGATATGTAAATGGCAAGGCCATCAACTCACTTCAGGTTGCCATTCTATTTTCATCTCCATCTTTTACTAAGCATCTCAGTCACTGCTATGACTTTTACATATCGATCTCATTCCAATCTCCGAGGCCCATATTCATAATCCTAGCAGTTTCTTGGTACTAGATACTGATGTTCCGCAGATAAGTACAATTTAATACATCAGAAGTTCACTGCAGTCAGACAAAGTATAGGTAACTTTGATTTCTAGTAGGCAGGTCTTACTATCACAGTCAGTAATAAATGACTTAAGAGCAGTAACCATGAGTTGACTGATTCACTTGCACTATGGGGCAAAAATCTGAATGTGGGACCAGTGAGATCCTTCAACAATAAAATGTATCAATGTGCAAAACTGGTGATGAGCTCCATCCCCAGAGCCCACATGAAGGGCAGAACTGACTTCCAAAAGCTTGCCTGTAACCCACACAAGCATATGGCAGTACACCTGCTCCCTTTTCTTCTCTCTCTCTCTCTCTCTCTCTCTCTCATAAGTACTTTTTAATTTTAAAAGGTCTTGTTTAGAGAATTAATAACAATGATCAAGTGATAACAGAAAGCATTATAAGTAAGGCTTAATAATATTTTTATGTCTGGATCACTATGTCATAGTTAGATACAGGTGTCAATTTGTCGATTGACGGCTTGAGCTCTGAGCACTGTTATGAAGAATTAGTAGTTGAGTTGAGAGCTGGGTAAGCCTGCAGGAAACTGTCTAATTGATCGGGAGGATCCAGCCTATGATGGGTGGAACTATCCCTATAAGCAGTTTGGTCCTGAATTTATCAGCAACAGTATAGGCAAACCGGTACAGAGAATGATATTGTATCAAATTTTTATAACAGGTTGCTAAAAGGAAACTTTGTCTGTTTCAACTGAGATCCCAAGGAAGCATGTGCTAGCATTCTTTAATTCTGAAGTGTGAATCTATTTATAAAGGTGCTTATTAGGGCTAAAGAGAGTGTTTGAAACTGAAAAGTTCATTGTAAAAAGAAAAAAAAATCTGTAGAGTGTTGTAATAGTTTCCTTCTCCAGTCACAAGGGGAAAGGGTTAGATATCCTACCCGCTATCTCTAACCTGAAAGGAAGGATCCAGAGAGATAACTCAGATGGATCAAATAATCCCAACACATAAGAATTTAATCTTTTCAAAGTCAGCAGATAGAGCTAGAGAGATGGCTGAATGAGTAGAGACTGTACGTAAGCCTGAAAGCCTGAATTGAATCTCCAGATCCCATGCAAATGTCAGATCCAGTGGTATATACATCTGTACTCCCAGCATGTCTATGGGAAATGGGAAGCAGAAACTTCCAGAAGTTCAATCACAGCTACCTCGACTTACACAGCAGCAATGAAGAGATCTGGTCCCAAAGGCAAGCAACAATGCACAAATGTTCTCTGACTTCAAGTGTGTGCTGTGGCACATATACCCACACCCTCACTCAAATACATGCAAACACATACACTCAGCACACACACACACACACACACACACACTAATCTCATGCGCACACACACACCTTCACTCAAATACACACAAGCCCATACACTCGTTTATCATACACACAGGCATGTAAGATCAAATGACCAAAACTCAAGAAAAATTAAAACAATAGCAGTAGCAACAACACTGTTAGGTTACCAGAAATTAGAATTATCAGACATGAATGTAAGGATATTTATGTTTTATTCAAGTAAGTATATGACAAATAAGTTTTATCAGGTACTTTATGGGGATTATGCTGATTAAAATAAAACAACCTAAATTAATGACTTGGCAAATGGATCAAAAAACAGAATAAATATGCCTCATGAAGTAATCACTAAACTGAAATAGATTAATAGAAAATAACTGAGCAAAAAGAGAAATAAGAAGTCGCAAGTACAGAAAAGGCATAGAAGAAAAGACCAATAGTAATCTATGACACTGTTTTGAAAAATCTCAACTGTGAGTCTCAGGAGATGGAAGAAATCATGCTCAGAAGCAGTGTGTAAAGACAGACTACTTGTACAGTTTTCAAAGTGACAGAAGATGCAAAACCATAGAGATAGGAAGAAACTACTGGCTCTACCAATGCCACATAGTATAAAAAATATAAGAATCACTTCAAGGCTCATCATCGCAAAGCTGTCAAGAACTTAAATCAGTGTAAAGACTCCTTCCAGTCAATTTATAGGCATGTAAATGTTACTATTATAAGGAAATTGTCAATTAAAATTATAAGAGCAATATTAAAGCCAACAGCTAACTTTTCACCCAAAGCTATGTCCAGAGAATGGAATGATGTTCTTAAAGTGCTTTATAAACATCAAGTCAAAATCATATAGCTAGAGAACCCTTCAAAAGGGAAAAACTGTATTGTTTCTATTTCATTCAATATATAAAAATCTATACTGAAATGACAGCAAATCTATACATAAATTTAAAAATAAAGATAAGGGCTGGCAAGATGGCTCAGGGGTTAAGACTGCCTCCCAAGCAGAAGTTCCTGAGTTCAGATCCCAAGTCCCACATTAAAAAAAAAGGGGGGGGGAGGGCTGGAGAGGTGGCTCCGGGGTTAAGCCTCTGCCTTTCAGGCGGAAAGTCCTGAGTTCGGATCCTAGACCCTACGTATAGACGCTGGGCAGAAGCGGGGGCGGCCTGCGTTTCCGGTCCTGGTAGGGCGGAGCCTGTGAATCCCAGGGCAGAGTAAACAAGGAGGAGGTGGAGGCAGTCCATGGTGGTTCCCTGAATTCGTCCGTGGTTCTACACACACGTACACACACACACACATACATACACACACACACACACACATGCATACGTGCACAATTGAATAAATAAAAAAAATTTAAAAAAAAGGTAGAAGAGAAAAATGCTAACTAATAACTTGTGTGGCAAGTGTTTCACTCATTGAGCTCTCAATCCAATATTTTATACTTTTAATTGATAATTTCCTTATAATAGCAATAACATTTCCATACCTACAGAACACTTGGATATCATATGAATATACCTGAATGATTCTTTCTGAATGTGTTTGGTGCATAACGTGTATGTATGAGCTGGAATTTAATATAAGGGGCTAACTTCATGGAACAAAAGGAGGGTGCATTTTTTTCTTTCACAAAACATAAAAGCTAATAACTATGTAGGAAAAGACTGGCAAGTTATATTGCATCAAATGGAGAATTTCTGCTAAAAAAAACAAAAAAGAAAAAGAAAATGTTTAAGCCCATAATCCTTGGATGCAGGAGACTGAGACAAGAGGATTATGAATGTGGAAGCAATTTGGGCTACATAGTAAGACCTTGTCCCCAGTAAATAAATGAATAAATAAATAAATAAATATTAAAAACATAAGTCCTACCTAGAGAGAAGATATTTCTTTTCCATATGTCTAATAAAACTATAAAAAATTCCTTAAAGTTGAGGAAAAAAAACCAGTAAGTAAATTTTAAAGATGTATTTAGAGTTGAGGATATGGCTTAGTGGGAAGAGCACTGGCTGCACAAGCATAAGGACCTGAGTTCAGGTCCCAGCACCCGTGTAAAAAGGTCAGGCATATTTGCATAAGCTGATAACTGCATTGCTTGTAGAACAGAGACTGGAAGATGGTTGGGGTTTGCTGGCCAGACAGCTTAGCAAAACAAAACAAAGCCAAACAAAACAAAACAAAAAAACAGGTTCAGCAAGATACCCTGTGTGAAGGGAACAAGGCCGAGAAAGATAGAGCAGGATATCTGACATCCTGCTCTGAACTCCACACCTGTGCACGTGGGCCAGCACACTCACACACATGCACACCATATGCGTCCATAGGCACCAAATACGCATTCAAAGAGAAGTATTCAAGCATATTCATAGAATGTGATATCAAGTGATCTGTAGGCATTGAAAATGCATGCGATGGATATTTCTAGCCATAAGAAAATTATCAGTCAAAAATTATAGGATACTGGGTTGAAAGACCATTCAATGAACAAACCACTTGCCACCCAAGCATGATGTCATGGTTTGAATGTGAGTTGGAAGCTAATCAGTGACACTGGCCTCCCTGTATTGCAGAACGTTTCGTCTATCTAGAGGGGATGAAACACCTCAACAGTATTTTCTGGACATTTAATGTAACCATGCATGGACAACACTCAGTTTGACAAGGCAATTCATAGGAATAATTTATTATTATTGTTATAAACACATTGATTTTTTTCTTATTCTAATGCTCAAATGATTTCCACACCAAATCATAACACTTGATATTTGGGAGGATAGATTATACTTGTTTTTTAACCCATGGTGTCTTGTCCCTTTTATTACAGTATGCATTGGCCAGCAATATTTTGAATGAGTAACAATGCTGAATACACATATCATAGTACCAGTGATGATCAGGCATAGACTGAAGAGCTTCACACCCATTGTCTTATATCCTCCTCATGCATCAAGTACCTTCATTATTCCTCTCGGAGAGATTTCTGAAAAGAATTCCACTTTGCTTCCTTTGTCTTCCACCTAGATGAGACTTTGTTTTGTCCTTCTTATATTGCTTTTATGGTGATGTGTACAAGGCAGACAGATGGCAGAAGGAGGGGGTGCCAGGCAGCGACTGTGGAGGCCAGCCAAGGCGCCACATGGGAGATATGCAGGAGCCAGGTCTAGAAGGATGAGTGAAGGTTCAACCAGGCAGAGAAAAAGCAGGAAAGGAGAAAGAGCATTATCCACCCCTGGGGACCAGAAATACCACAGGGGCTGTTACTGAAGAATCAGCCTGGAGCAAAAAGACAGACAGAGAGAAAAGGGTCAGTGGAGGGTCAGGCAGTGGAAGACTAGCCTGCGGAGTTTAAGCTTGAACTTTACGTAAAGATTAAGAGCACTGGGGTGTAGGAGAAGGATTCAAGCTGGGCTTGGACATGATCCTTCCCAATAGCCTATGGCAAAGATCCCCTAGAGACAGAGTGAAGGTAAACTGTGCCTGATTCTAAGATATATGAGGCAGGACATATGAAAGGCTGTGTGATGTCACAGTAGTGTAGCTTCAGAGGAGCGGCACATTCTGAAAAGAGGAGAAAGGCAAAAGCAAGTGTGGGGGCTGAGAGACGTGGCTGGAGCAGAAGGGCAGGCAAGAACCCCAGGTTTCCACAGCTGGGCACCAGGTGGTAATGATAAACAAAGCAGGAACACAAGAGAGAGGAAATGGGATGAGGAACTTAATGATTTTAGCCTAGGGCATATTGAGAACTAATCATTTGTAATTTTCTTAATTTCTGGATTGGCAAGTGTGTCAATTTTTTTTAATGTTACAGAGGCAGGGTCCCCTGTAGGATTGTAAGAGACTCTCCTAACAGTTGGGACCACAGCTTGAGTCCTGGTGCCACATGAAGTCACACAGGAATGTAGAGGATTGTGTGATAAAGTGCCAAGTGCTGGGGGTGGGGTGGGGGTTGGAGCCCAGAGCTCAGCATCACGATTCTTGCCTAACATGTGGGAAGATTTTAATTTATTCCAGCACTAAAAATAAAACACTTCTGGGGGATTTATTGGAAGGAAATAATCAATAAATATCCAGATGTACAATGTGCGGACAAGGCAATTCCCTGTAACGTTATTTATAGTAGCGAAATAAGGACCAAGCACTCAAGACTGAGATAAGGAGCTCTGGCAGCTAGCTTTAGCTGTCAACTTGACTCTTCAGAGTTGAACTTTCAGACACACCTGTGAGTAACGGTCTAGTTGGGGCAAGCCTGTAGGAGATTGTCCTAATTGCATGGTTGATATAGGAAACTCCGCCCATAGTGGGTGGAGCCATTCCCTGGGCAGGAGGATAAAATGGAGGGAGAAAGGTGGCTTTGGCAAGTTGACAAACTGGCACATTGGCCCTTGCCCCTCTGTTCTTGCTGTAAGTACAGTGTGCCCAGCTCCCTCAACTTCTGCTGACCACTCTCCTGCCATCGTGGTCAACGGAAACCTGTGACTGTGAGCAGAAGTCCCCTTGCTCTCGTAACTGGCTTGAGTCAAGCAGTTAATATAGTGATAGGATTTTGTCAGAAATCATGTCACATATCAAGGTAGGATATTATGCAGCAAGTAGAAGGATGCATAGCCCTGTCTGTTCGCATGGAAAGATGCTACCATCTGGAGACAAGACGGGCTCTGCACATCTCCATGTCTAAGCCACTCCCTCTCCTGCCAGTTTACCCCTCACTCGCCCCATTGCCACCTTCCTGCTCTAGCCCATGTAATCTGTCTCCTAAGTCATTGTCATCTCACCCAGATTATATCCTTATGATCACCAAGCATTTTGGTCTTCAAAAATACTTGTTAATCAAAGAAAAACCTTGTAAGAAAGGTAGTGTTGACATTAACTGAGATCACTTGTCTAAAACAAGATGATCAATAAATGAAAATAAACCTATTCTAGTTTCTCTTCATTTTAATGATAAATACAGAACCAATCAACTTAGGGGAAGAAAGCGTTTTATCTTTGCTTATGATTTTATTGTAGGTCGTAGTCCAGCTTGGCAGAGAGTTCACACCCACTTCAGGAGCTAAGAGAACTGGCCACAACATAACCATAGGACTTAACAAGAGAGGAATAAATCTCTGCTACTCTGTGCATTCTCATGCAAAGTATTCCCAAGTACTGAATCAGTTCTCTCCATCTTATCTATTTGTTTAAGGAATGGCTCCACTCACCAATGGGCTTCATCTTTCCACATTAACTAGATAATCTTTCACTGACTTCCTTAGGGCTTGCCTTATCAAGCAATTCTTCACATATGTGCCCAAAGTCTTAGCCTTCAATTACCAAGTTGACTCCTATATCTAGCTGGTACAATACCTGATAATAATTAATGAATAATTGCCAGCCTTAATTATCAATCTTCTTCTTTCCTTTCTATAAGTCTGTGTACCACATTTGGTCTTATGTTCTTAAAGTCACCTGAGATCTTCCAAAAGTCCCTAAGAAGAGTAGATTCATATATTTGGTTGAAGATGATGAAATACAAATCAAAACTCAGAAAACCAGGTTCTCCCTTAATTAAGACATACTCTTTTCTATGATAAATATATTACTTCTTATACATGTACACATATATAATCACATAAAACATAATAGGGAATTATAAATAAATGAATAGCAGAATCAATATCTAATTCAGCATCTATGCCACCAAACATTCAGAGAGCTACCCTATGGTTGCTATTTCTCCTTCACAAATTTCTTTCACAAATTCATTCTGTTCACCTTCAATTCCTGTTTTTTTTTTTTGAAGTCTTACATAAAGACTAATATTACGTGAATGTCAGAATCTTAAATAACAGACACCTTCTTTTGTCTTGCATTTTTCCTTTCCTCTCCTTTGTGCCTCTCATATTTTTGTGTATCTCCTCCTTTGTAAGCGATGAATGCCTAATTGTTCTCCCATAAGAGAACTGACACCTTAATGAGAGTATGCTAAATATAAAATATGCATGAGGCAAGTTTCTTCCTGTGGAATCTGGGGAGTCAGACAGGGCAGTCTCTGCTTTGTCAGAGAACTTGAATTCTGGTGTCAGGAGATAGACTTGCATTTTCAGTCCCTTGAAATTTTTAAGAAACCATTTTTCCTGGCTATAGCTCTAGTCAAATGGCCAATACCCTGTGATAACGCAATTTGCTCACTCAGTAACATAAAATCAGAGAAAAGCTGACAGGCAAGTCCATGTCTAAAGAAAAAAAAAGAATTCATGCTAATTTGACGGCAGGTTTTGTTAATGAGCTAGAGTGTAAAGGTTTAGCCTCTCCTTACAAAATCAAAATATAATGACAATAAATAATAAAATGCTTTAGTTGAACTTCACTTGCATTAAAGCCAAACCCACAGCCCCAGTCCTTCCCACTGGTGTCCAGCTGTGCTTCAGCTCCTTCTGATCTCAAGGAACACACGTGGAACAGCATGATGTGGTAAAGGGAGAACAAATTTCTGTTCTTCACACCAGATGAGAATGGCGCACAATGAAACAATCTCTGTAAATCTAGCATTTCATCATCTTGTTACAGGCTATAAAATTAAAGGAGTCATCAGTCACATCTCCTGTCATGAAGAGGTGGTCTGGGGTCTCTATGTAAAAATGAAGTCAGGCAACAGGTTCAGGGGGTGAGGTCGTGCCTGAAGGAGAGTAGTCAGCGATTGAGAGGGCCTGGGACACCTTCTTACTGCCACCACTGGATCCCCCTGAGGGTTGTCAGAAGGGAGTTGCGGGCTGGGGAGATGGCTCAGAAATTTAAAAGCCTTGCCTCTCAAGCAAAAGGACCTGAGTTTTAATCACCAAATCCCACATAAGAATGCCAGGAAGATATGGACGTAGTCTATAATTCCAGCCCTAGAAGGCAGAGCCTGGGAAATTCCAGAGCAAAGCAATAAGCAGTAGAACAATCCAGGATGGTTCCTGATGTCCCTTGGGCCTACACACACACAAACACACACTCAAGTGCCCTCTTGAATATATATTCCACACACATGTACACCCACTCACATACAAAACACACACAGGTAAAGAAACATAAATGAGAGTGTCAAGAAGCAGAATTAGGGGCTGGAGAGGTGGCTCAGGGGTTAAGCCTCTGCCTTGCAGGCGGAAGGTCCTGAGTTCAGATCCTAGACCTAGGCGGAAGTGGGGGCGGCCTGCGTTTCTGGTCCTGGTAGGGCAGAGCCTATGAATCCTGGGACAGAGTAAACAAGGAGGAGGTGGAGGCGGTCCATGGTGGTTCCAGAATTTGCCCGTGGTTCTACACACATACACACACACACACACACACACACGCACACACACACGCACACACACACAATTGAATAAATAATAAAAAAAGAAAAAAAAGCAGAATTATTAGGAATCAGCATATCATCATCTGTTCTGTAACTCATAGGTCTCATGAAGATCCAAAGTCACAGCTTTTCTTGAATGCAGAAATGCTACTAAACAACTATTAGATGGTATTCAAATTTAATTTTAAAATGTATTCTTGCAAGGAACTCAAGAGAGATGAGAACATACAATGGAAATCTTGGGGGCTAAATTTGAACGAGTGAAGGTAAATGCTCCTAGCAGGAGGGTGGCTTGAAGAGAGGCAACTTTATATGCCACAAGGGGCTTGATTGCCCACAAGAGTAGACAAACCAGAGGGACTCCTGAGGTCTATAGAAGGAGACAGGCAGGAAGGTGGGAGGGAGTGGGATGGATTGATGAAGGGAAGGGAATAAGATGGGAAGGAGGAGGAATGGGGAAAAATAGGGATGAGTTACTCAATATGCTTGTAAACCTAGAAAAATAAAATAGTAAAAAATATTCTTGCAATTAGGAAAAATTATTTCCCTTAGAGAGAATAATGAGTCATGTTGTCTTATTTCTTCTCTTTTTTCTAATTTCTAGTTTCTAATTCTAACCCTCATCTGTGCACTTGGTCCACATCATTGTAACATTGGCACATGACATGTGGTAGGTGTTAAACATTTATGGATCTGCCACCTTCACTGTCACATGTGACCACAAATCCAGGGAGTTTGGAGCAGGAACAGTTTAATGCCTTAAAGAATCATTGGATGGAAACTCAGTGGTTTTCCAGTGCCTCCTCCTGTGCATGATGTTATCCTGTGTGTGTGGTGCTGTGATATCTCCCTTCCAAGAGTTCCAATGCACATCAAGAGTCCTTCATGTTCTAGCTTCTCTCCTTTTCTTTTTGACAGAAAGAAGGCCTGTGGAACCCAGAGAAAATATATGGACTCTTGTGGCCATTGCTTCTCTAAGTGAGTCATATTGGAGGGGAGCTATGTGTGGCAACTCCAAGACAAGAAAGTGTCTTTGGTTTGTTGGGGATAACCTCAGACATATATTACTCAGTCACATGTAATAAATGGCCCTAAACTTAGTATCTTCAAATGATTAAAAGGAATGTTTGTTATCCTTGATGGTTCATTTGGTTCAGGAATTTGAGAGCAGTTAACTGGCTTAGAAATGTTGCTCACACTTGTCATGTCAGATAAACTAGCTCTGAAGTTAACTGAGGATGAGATGAAGACACCAGAAGATCTTTGAGATGGCCCACTCCCAGGATTGGCCAGACGATGGAGGATCTGCTGGAATGTCAGCTCCTTCCAATGGAGGCATCTCACGGGTTCCTGGACTGTCCTCACAGACAGAGGAAGGTCCTGGACACTGGAGTTCCCAGTGCCCTTGTACACCCACCCTTGAAACCCTACATTGCCAGCTCTATCACAGTCCATGCATCGCTGTAGCCATCTGACTTCAGCATGGATTAAATCACTTGTGAAGAGCCTCTGCAGCGATCGTGGAGGCTGGTGTGGTGGAATGACTATGGACTTCTGAGTGGGCTGCCGGAACTGCTGTTGATCCCACAATGTCTTAGGAAATCCTCAATATCTGGTTGAAGACTGATATATGTACATGGTTAGAACTTATGTCATTGCCTAATGCTGTGATTCCTCATCTTAACCCCCACCATCATTCCCCACACACAATTTCAATGTTAAGGTTCTAATTCCTATTCAGTGCTATTTGGATATGATGCCATTGGGATATGACAGGTCTTCAGGGTAGATACCTTCATGTGAGATGGATGTCCTGAGAAGATGGAAGAGAAAAAAGCATTCTTCCCACTCTTTCACCACCACAAGGAGATAAAACAACCAGGAAGGGAGAACCTCACAAGAGCCCAACCAAACTGACCCCTTGTCCCACAACTTCCCATCTTCAAGAATGGTAAATAAATTTCTTTTGTTGAGCCACATTGCCTATAGAATTTTATCATAGTGTCCCAGACCATCTTTTCTCCTGGAAACTGTCCCTCACACATGCCATTGAAACCACTGCATCCTCACATGTTCCTAAATCCAGGAACATGGCTTCTCGTGGATCCAAGAGGAAGAGACATGTTAAGGTACTCAAGACTGTCCCAGAATGGAACATGTGTCTCCAAGGACACCAGTACAAACATTTTCTAGTGTGGTGGTCCTCTTAGGAGCTCAGTTGCATGTGTGTTTCCCTGTGTGACATGTAACACTGCTCTTTAATGGTCACACAGATGCTGTGTAGCACTGGTTCCAGGATACCTTGCAGATGCTTAAATCTGAAAATGCCTAAGTCTTATATATAAAATGTTATCATGTATATACCAGCCTGTGTACCTTCCCTCGGAGACATTAAACCATCTCTAGGCGGGGTGCAGCAAGATATCTTGGTGGATAAAAGCATTTGCTGAAGATTCTAATGAACTGAGTTCAATTGCCAGAACTCAAATGGTGAAAAGAGAGAACCAACTCCTGCAAGTTATCCTCTGACCTCCACAAGTGCTATCTCATACACACACACACACACACACACACACACACACACACACACACACACACACAAACACACACACATGCAAACACACAATGTAAATGTGAAAAATCATCTCTAGATTATTTGAAATACTTAACAGACTATAAATACTACATATAAATAGTTATTATAATGTGTTCTTTAGAAAACAACAAGAAGAAAATGGCCCATTCACTACAGTCAAATATTTTCCTGACATTTTTGACTTGCGAGTGGTCAGATCTATGCTTGCACAGGCTGCATAGGGGAGTTGACTTATTTGCATATTTAATGGCCATCTCATTGAAGACAAGGCTCTGTGGCTTGTTTGCTGCTTCAAGTTTTCACTTCACCGCACAAAATCTTGGACATATGCTAAATGGTGATTCAAAAGAAGAGGCTGGATGCATAAACTTTTTAAGATGGCAATGTGGTCATGTATTTCTATGCTCTTAATTTCCCTTAGGAGTTTCTTCTAAGGAAATAGCAATGATATGTACACACATAATTATTTACAGAAACATTGGGGTTTCTATTAGAATATCAGAGACAGTTGGGCTTCCAACAATAAAATTGAATTCAGTCAATAATAGTAACCATCTGGAAAAGAGCTAATATGCAACCTGTGGAAATTACATTAGTTTAACTTTATCCATGTTTTGCTGAATCTGTGTCTGCTGAGTGTGCATGCACATAAACCGACACACATGAAAACAGACAAGATATGGTGCTAGCATGCTCTCTGTGGCCATTTCCAGGGAGAAAGCTTCAACTTCACTTTTATTAGCCTATTTCAATCAACATTGTTTCTTCAATGCCCTAAAATGAGCATGCATTTCTTTTGTTGTAAGAGTAAAATAAGAATGACCCAGAGAAATAGACTAATAATTGACCGCTATGCAGTACAGTAAGGGTAATTTGATCTCAACTTGCCAGTGTGTCCCCTTTTCAACATATGCCTTCCAGTTTTCCATGGACGGTAGACAGGTATCCAGAGACAGGTATCATACACTTCCTTCTTTTTAGCTAGCCAGCCAGAAGAATTAGGAACCAAGATATAAGTACGTTTTCAATAAAGACAGACGTTACTCTGGGCCAACCCGATCCTAGTATCCCTGTGCACACCTCTACCAAAACTCAAAGAAACCTCATAGTCAACGGGACACTAAAAGAGATCAAAACATTGGAGCAGTGTTGGGGTCCAGCAACAGAGAGCATGCCCCCACAGTGAGGGACAGGGAGCCTGGCTTAATTGTGGAATCTTTAATCACGTGCATGATGCCTGAGTTCCATCCCTTAGCCCTGTAAACCAGAAATAAAAACACCAGTGCTGAACATTCACCTCTCCTTCTAGCCAAATCCACACAGTGCTACTGTTGGCAGGCCTGCTGCGAGCCTAGTTGCTCTTCTTAAGCCATGCCAGTGAGGGTCGCTTCTAGAAGCTCCTTGAGACACTGGTAGATCTATCTGAGTTATTAGCCTTGGGTGTGGAGACTAGAGGACAGGGTGCCACCCAAGGCTACAAATGATAGTAGTGTTCCAGCTCGTTCTTTCTGATTTTGGAGGAGGAGATTGGATAAAGAGGGAGATTAGGACTGACATTCCAGACTAGAGGAATTGTAGGTACAGCAGTTACAAGAAGACCAGCCTTGAGTAAGGATGTTCCTTTCCAACCTGACTTACCTCCATAACCCACATGTCCTCTCACAATAAGCTGTGGCTCAGGAACTCATTCTTTATGCCACCTTGTTCTATGGGTTTTTTCCCCTAAATAAGCACTTTAAGCTCATTTTTTCCCTATAGCATTAATATTGAGAAAAGTAGATTACGATGAAATTCCTCTTGCAGGGTCACTTCCATGAAGTGATAGAAATCAAATGCTTTCACAATTCTTCCTGATTATTGTCCTCCTGATAAGGTTAACCTTCATTACCTATTCTAAATTTCAGATAGTACAGTGTTCACACCCCACAAACAGCAACATAATTAATCTGATTTGAAAGAACCACTGATAGTAACTAAAGGCTTCATCTGTACTTGATCAAAGCAACCCGTTGATGAAGTCTGTTCTGATTGGCTATCATTTTGCACAGTTTGCTGCTCTACACTAAATGCATTATCCTTCGGGACTTGTTTAAAGAAAAAAACTGAAATAGAAACCACAGTGACTTAAGAATTTACTCTTTTCATATTTGGCCTTTGAGCTGGTAATTATTTTTCCTAAAGCTCTTACTACAATCCCCTTGATGAAGGCAAAGCTGAGGAAAATTAATGCAAAGAAAATACAACTTAGGAATGGGAGAAGAGACAGAAGGATCTGGGGAAAGTTACACATGGATTCCAAAACTTTTTAGTGGAAAACAATTACTCTGCCACGTAGACTCTTTCTCTGATAAAAAGACATGCACATTGCTTTTCTTGACACTTAACCTTGCATGTTTTCTGTACCTTGCAGACTTAGATGATGCATGATTGCCTACCTGCAGGCAGACCTGCACAGACCTGTTGCATTGATTGTAATGAATGGATTCCTGCTGTCTATGTGTTTAATCTGCCATAATACTTTGTCAGGGCAGTGCCCAGCTTTCCAAAAACCTCAACTCAATAACTATTGGATAGAAAAACATAGCCTTGAAAAGAAAATTATTTCCTCCCAACACAAATCAAAGCAAACATCAAGAATCCAGTGTATTTCTTCTGCCTCCTATAGAGACCCTTTCCTAAAGAAGAAAAGTACTTTCATTTCAGGTTCAAACTTTTATTTGTGGACATGTGCTGCCAATCCAGCTGTGTTTGGGAATTTTGAGTGATAAGGAAAGAACTGGATCTCTTTCGACCTCAGAGACAGCTTTTAAGATGAACACTGGCTTCCAGAGTTTCCTTTCCTCTTCTATCTGGGTTTCCTAGCAACCTGGCCAAATCTACAAAATGCTTCTAGCACATGTCACTATTAAGTGAACCTAAGTCAAGCAATGTCCTTTGGATCAAACAATCACCAGGGCACAAGAGAAATGTCCACAAGTGGGTTTTTACAAGACCTGCCCAGTTCTCTGAGTCTCAAAATGTTCAGAAGTAATAGCTATTTCCATTGTTTACTTATATATTCACATTTATAGAGCAACTTCAATATCTAAGGCTTTGTCCAAAGATAACGCTGACACGACAAATGGCTCAGAAGGCTTACAATGTAGTACTATTTTCACATAATTCTGGAGTTTAGTTGTCTAATTTCAAAACTTTAGTATGAGCAGTTTCTTCTAAGTACTGTCCTCCTAGCTTGTAGATGGTTATGTTCTACCAATTTCTTTTCTTTTTCCTTCATTTTTTGATATGTATATGGGTAGTGTGTGTGTGTGTGTGTGTATGCCTGTATGTGTATATGCTGACATGTGTGGGTGCACATGTGTGCATGAATGTATATACACATGTACACATGTATGCAGACCCAAATTTGATGTCAGTCGCCTTTCTTTTGGCTTTCCACTTTATTTATCAGGGCAGATTTTCTCATCTGAATGCAGAGCTCACCCACAAGATTGTCTAACAAGCCACCTTACTCAAGGTATCCCCTGCTACACTTCCCAAGTGCTGATTTCTGGCAGCATCTGTGTCTGCACAGCTTGGATGTAGTTTCTATGGATCTGAGCTCTGGTTATCATGCTTGCTTATATAGCAAATGCTTCACACTGAGTCATCTCCCCAGCTATCTACCCTTTCCTTTTTTCCCTCAAATATGTCCTTAATCCAACTTAGATTTTACAGATCTCATGTACCACTTGGACTAATGTAGATTATTTTTATAATATTCTTATTTACTTTTTGACAACATCATACACGATCCAATACACTTTGATCATTTATCCCTTCCTTCCCCCAATCCCTCTGAATTAGACACATCACCTCCCCATCTTGATGTCTTCTTAAAACATAACAGAACTATAGTGTAAAATAATATGTGATCAATAAGAGAAATACTTTCAGGATATAGATTTCTATGATTGAGTTTCCAACTCTACATGGTTAAGAAACTATAATAAAGCTAAAGACTGGCAATTTTGTCAATGTCCTGTGAGGTTGAATGAGTCCATGATGTGAGTACAGGACACTATCCACAATGTGAATTAAGTCACGAGAGACTATGCATGTGTGAGCCCTGACTATTTCTTTATATGGCTTCTATGTCCTAATATCCCTTTCTTGGGAAGAACTTAATCTAGAACACACTAGATTAGGGCCTGCACACAGTAATTGATTTTTAACTTAATTTTGAATTCAAATAGCCAAATGCAGTCATACTCTAAGGTGCTAAGAATTAGAATTTCAGTATATGATTTAGAATGGTGCTTGGTTTTAGTTTGGGTTCCTACCATTTCTAAATCTATTAAAAACTTAATTTTGAAAAAGAAGTTTGAATGGGGGTACTCTGAATGAATGGTTAATGCTCTTCCCAGAACACTAAGATTATTAAGAAAAAATTCCAGTAGCAGGTATAGTACACCCCTACAACTAGTTGGTCAGGGAGGTCCTAAAGGCCCCCAAATTTAAAAATTATTATCAATACCCTCAGTTGTTCATCAGGACTACACTGTAAGACCTTATCGCTAAAGACTTGACACACTTGGACTGCAGGACACTGAGAAGTCAAACTGGAACTGAGCTACCATTTTCCTCCCTTCTGGCTAGCTTTCATAGTGCCAGAAGGTACTCTGTGGACTGCTGGGCAAAAAAGTCATCAATGGTCTTACCCAGCTGTGGACCCCAGTAGCTACAATAATGACTTGGCTGGCAAAATAAGCTCAACAGCGTAGAAATAGCATGACTATTATGAGACTAGCCAACTGCTCTCTGAATAGATTTAAGATCTACTCCATGTCTCTGATACCACAAAACAGGCAAGAACCCTATGGGGATATTATTACTATTGTTTTGATAAATGGATATGGTGTCAAACTGCTTCTTAAATATGTATAGATTCATCCATTAGAGTTAATCTCCCCTCATCAAAGAAACTCCCTTGTGAACTGGACAATGGTTAAGGCAGAGACTCACAAGTGGAGAGAATCAGTGATTATAGAATGTTTGGACTAAAACACGACATTTACTACACATCTGCGTCCCACCCCCCCCACCCCATTAGCTCAAAGAACATCATGGAAGAGAGGTGGGAAGAACTTAAGACCCAAGGATTGGTGAGGAATGCTGTGAAGCAGTGTTCTCTGGACAGCATGGTCATTGCACAGGCACAGTCTCCCTGCAGGAGACTTGAGTGAAATGGGATCTGCCACCATTTCCGCACACATGGATAGGAGCTTGTGAGGCCTCAGTAAGGAACTATACACAAGGTAATGGGTTACTGGAGGAAGAGGTGTGACTTTCCTCAGAGTTTAGCACTGATTAATTGCCTGGTTTACAGTAAGTAACCTCCCACTTGGGCTCTTTCAAACAATCACAGTTAAACACAGAAGACATCAGAGTAGGAGAGCTTTTTGGAAAGAAGAGTTTCAGTGGGAGAGAGTGGGGGAAGAAAGGGTAATGGGGCATGAAACGGTGGAAACTCATTATAAAAATTATGAAATTTTCAAAAAACAAGAAAAAGATAATAATAAATATAATAATTTACTTTTTAAAAACTCATTTGACATTCTTGCTTATCCTCACCTCTTAGGAAAGTGACTGATTGCATATTCTTTATTAAAAAAAAGTAATATGATGTTTACTCTTCTTTGTCAAATTTTTGACTCTATTTCAGGTCAACTAAAATCAGGCCATTTGAACATTTTAACTCAAAGCAACACATCGTATAATGTTTCATTGTCTTCACTGAAAACCCTATCCTTATTTATAGTTATTACCCAACAAGAAGCAAAAAAGGTGTTCTTTAACAGTTAAAGGTAAAAGACAAATCTGTCACATCTATTCAATAAAATGTTTTACAGTAATAAAAAAATCTCTGAGCTATTGAGCCACAAGAAATATCAAAAAAGTCTTGCCCATATATTTCTGAAAGAAATGTCAGTCTAAAAAATTGTATGTCATTTGAAATTTTGGGAAAGGAAAACTACACAGAGATTAAAAAGATCAATGGATGCTAGAGGTTCTGGGTAATAGGGATTTAAGGATCATAAACAGAACGATTTTGGAATGATTATGCGTTTGTAAAAACCCATGTCAGGATATAGCACAGAGTGAACCTTAACACAAAGTCCAGATTCTAGTTAATAGTAATCTACGAGTATGAGTTCAGTGGCTATAACAAATGCACCACACTTACCAGTTATTTTTCACAAGGAAACTAGAGATAAGGCCAGGATATGTTGCTTGATTGATTTTTACTTTAATCTAGAAATGTTCCAAATAATGCCTATTTTTTAAAAAATTATCTGGAAACACTATTTCAGTAAGAGATTTATTTCTGCAAATATTCAACAAAATCAAGGAAGTAAGGAAGGAAGGAAGAAAGGAAGGGAGGGAAGGAGGGAGGGAGGGAACAGAGAGGGAGGGAGGGGGAAGGAAGGGAGGAGGGAGCAGAGAGAGAGGGAGGGGGAAGTAAGGGAGGGAGGGGGAATGGAGGGAGGGAGGTGGAAGGAAGGAGAAAATCCTTTAAAAGTCTTCATTTCCCCTTGCTGTCACCACATGATGAATTCTGAAGAAAGGCAACTGCCTGGTTGACTCAGCATTGGCCTTCACATAAATTGACCTCCCACATAGCCACAGTTTCTGAGCTGCTACTGGAATTGAGAGAAAAATAGAAGGAAATGCTCAAAACTCCCCTCAGAGTTCAAGTGGCCTGATACATACATTAAAAAAAAAAAATCCCTCGGCCCACTCAGGGTAGAACGTGAGCATCACCTGTTCTGTAACAATGGCGAAAGTGCTGCTCATGGAATGTTTCTAACCTCAGGGATTCTTTCTACTTCCCTCAGGGAACATCTCCTGCTCCCAAGAGAAGGGCTAAGATTTTGCCTTACAAGTTCAGGATCTTTCTCCTTTGATCTCCCATTTGGGGATGTATATATTGTTTATGGAATGAGGCTGAGGAAATGAGCCAAAATGAATTTCAAGCTTGCCAGAGCTTACAGTCTTAATGTAAATTCAACAATTAGCAATGCCTCAGCTGTGAAAGCTGGAAAAAATTCCACACATCAGATGGTGAGAGAAACTGGCTTGGGAAAATTGCTTTCATTTTACTGTTCTCCTGACATAGCCCAACTCAACTTAAAAGCAGATCTGAGTCCTCGTGGCTCTCAGTTCTCTAAAGGAAACTCCAATCTAATCTGAAGTAGAACTCTAAAGTTGCAAAAAGAGACTTAAGACATGATATCAGAAACAGACAGCATCGGCTTCCAAACCAGCCTGAGTTAACGGACATCATCAAATGCCAAGAGGAGCCAATTAAACGGAGACACTTACAAGAATGAGCAAGCCGCTCTAAGATGTCCTTGTCACTTTGAAATATATAGCAGGTGTTATTCAGTAATGAGCCTTTTTTGTTTTTTCTCTTGAGATATTTGAAGATGGAAACATTCATGTTCTGTACAGACTACCAGGCCCGTTAGCCCCAGAACATTGGGTTTCTTTGTCTCATATCCCACCATTGTCTTTTCCTTAGGAAGGAGCCATATTGCAACCTTAGATGTGTGTGTGTGTGAATATTTTTGGCATTCCTATTGAGAAGAATATGATGGTATGGGACTTTGAGGAAAAACACTTGGAATTCTGATTTTTGGAGAATTTCTTTTTCTTTTTCTTTCTTTCTTTCTTTCTTTCTTTCTTTCTTTCTTTCTTTCTTTCTTTCTTTCTTTCTTTCTTTCTTTCTTTCTTCTCTCTCTCTTTCCCAGGGTCTCTTTTTCTATATTTTACTTGTATCTTTTTCTATACTCTATTTATATATTTAAAAGCAAGCAGGGAGAGAGAGAGAAGAGAGGAAAGGGGGAGCAGACACCACAGTTTCTGGGAGGAGGTTCTGGACAACATTCAGAAGTCAACTCCCTCACCATGTGGGCTCCAAGGATAGAACTCAGATGGCCAAGTTTTAAGGAAACATATCTTTCTTTACCTATTGAGCATCTCACAAGCCTTGAACTAGAGTCACTTGAGTGCTAGGCAAGCACACAGTCACAGAGCTACAGCCCTAAACCTAACATCTGAACTTTTAAGGACTTTTCATATTATATATGTTACTCATTCCTTGAGATTTTCCTATTTCCATTGTAATCATGATAAATTGCAGAGCTTTGACATGCAGACACCCTTGAAGCCAAAAGACATCCTCTGGCCCACAGATCCTGATGCCTGAAAAGAAAAGCTCTCAGTGTGGTTGAGAATTAACCTCTATTTTCATTGTGACCACATACCTGATAGAGCATCTTGGAGGAGGATGGATTTCTTTTGCTCACTGCTACAAAGAGTTCAATCCATAGTTGCTTGGACCTGTGAGTTCTGGCAGAATATTGGATGAGAGACATGTGTGACAGAGAGGTTTCTTCATCTGGTGGTGACTTAGAAGCTAGAGTGAGAGAACAAGGGTTCCAAATGTCACCTTAATGGCACATTGGAGCTTATTTTGCCCTCCTCAAGTTCCGTGGCCTTCCACTACCAAGTGTGCAACATGTATTCAAACCATAAGACCTACAATAGCTGCAAGTGACCTCTCAGATAAAACCTCGGGATATAGATGGCATTTCCACATTAGCACTAACACAGCCTATATCTGAGGCCACCAGATGCTCAGTCATGCACACAGTAGGTAGCTGCATCCATTAGATTAACATTCAAATCTTCTTTCATTATGTATTCTGCAACTGAATTATTACCTCTATTCATTTCTTTCTCTGGATAGAAACTTCACCCAATCACTCATTTACACATCCTTTAATGTGTGCAAAAAGCTTCTTGTTTCCATTCTGCAAACACTTGTTTTGAACCCAATTATCTCAGAGATCTTCTCCCTCTTATGCACTGTCAAGACAATTTGCTTCAAATGAGCAAAGAGTAGCAGCTTGTAGCTCTGGCTTTAAAATCTCAGAAAAAGAAATGAGGGTGTATCTATCTCAGCCATAAGACTGTCTACATTTTGCTCACATTGTCATTTAAAAAAAAACCTTAATCATTTCAGATTCACATTACTCTCTCCTACATATTCTATTTACATAAGTAAAAAAGGAAATGTGTTCCTTTATATTAGCCTCGTATTGACTCAGCAAATACGACAGCGGGAAATTTCATCACCGCAAATTCTGTTGGTTTTACATGTGAGTCACCATTGTAGCTGGGGGAGGAAGTTGGACTGAAGAGCATACAAACTACCAAGAAAAGCACGGACCGAAAAATGTGAGTTAACCACTCAGATATTTATTTCACTTTCTATATTGGATATTACATATTTTTCATATTCCTTCCACGTATTCTTGCTACAACCCCTGATGGTTTCTAGATACTACAATACTTTATCTATCCTCAAAAGATTTTTCCAACTGATACTGTTTTTTCCACTGCAACTAGCATCTGGAAGAACTCTGGTGCTGTGAACACGTGTGTTGGGAGTTGGAGGACATCCGTCTCATCCTGTGGCGTGGACAAATCACTGCCTTATCTGAAAGGTTAGAGAAGTCACCTGCCGGCTGTTGATCAGCTTGCCCTGCAGTACCTCTGCCCCAACTCACATTTGTAATGCAGGGATTAAAAAAAAAGACAATCCTTACTCAGGCCACCTAAGAGCCTCTCTAATTTATGTGGCAAGCCTCAGTCTAGGGGAAGGTTTGCTGAGACCAGCATAAAGGATCAAGGGTGTCCTGTCTTTGAGACAGCAACTAGCACTAGGAAAGCAAAGGGATTCCTTGTGTGAACAAGACAGACTTGGGGCTTCTGCAACTGACAAAGATGCCCCTAATAGGTAAGGGGGGGTCGGAGGGAGACGTCAAAAAAAAAAAAAAAAGGAAACTGAAATAGTAAATATTGATCTGCTATGTACCTTCCAGCAATTTCTAAATTTCTAAATGCTCTCCTAAGAAAAGCACCACATGGATAATTTATGTGCCTATTGAAAGTAATCTTCCAAGCACGGATGGCTGAAGGATTATCATTCTTTCCCTGGATCATTACAGGTCTCCCGGAGGTCGTACAAATAACCAGCGTCCGTTCATACTCAACACCACCGTGCTCAGGGTGAGATATGAGCCTATTAAAATGCAGCTTAAAAAGGAATTTTCTTTCGCAGATGATCTCATTTATTAATTGGTGACTGCCTGTAAAACCTTCAGTGGAAGACAAAGAGACGTTCAGAGTCTCTCTGTGAGAGCTAAAGCATTTCGTTTAAGGATTCCAGATGGGCTATATTTGAGTGCGAAAGTTCAAGTGTTTTAACCACCAAAAAATGAAAGGAATTTTGTCCAGTTTTGTTCCACAGTTGCCACCTAGCAGTTCTTCAATCCTGGCCAAATTGAGCATCAATTTAAATTAGATTTGCTCATGGGACCCTCAGCAATCACAATCAACACAAGATATTAGGGAGTTTCGGAAATGGGTCTATTAAATGACAATTAAAGCTGTCAGCCTTCCAGAGCTTACTTTCAGTTAATTTGATTCTAGTAGACAGTTGGATTTGACTGCTGTAAACAAAAAGGTTCACTTTACAAATCAAATCCAGAACTGGTTGCTCGGGCACTGGCGATGGTTCACTCTCCCCCCAAAGGTGCCTTTGGCTGTATCCTTGAACAGGTGTCTTCAAAAATGCTTTCTACACGAGTGTGTGAATTCTCCTGGATGTCTCGAAACTTGCTTAGAAAATAAGTGTGCTTTCCATAGATGTCAGCAAAGAGGTCTTGAGTACTGAATGGCTGTTCCTTTTTATGGGAAGTCTCTCAGCATTGTTCACAGGAAGACTCTCCCCAGGCTGGAGAGGTGGCTCGGGGGTTAAGCCTCTGCCTTGCAGGCAGAAGGTCCTGAGTTCGGATCCTAGACCCCACGTATAGATGCCGGACGAAGCGGGGGCGGTCTGCGTTTCTGGTCCTGGTAGGACAGAGCCTGTGAATCCCAGGGCAGAGTAAACAAGGAGGAGGTAGAGGCGTCCATGGTGGTTCCGGAATTCGCCCGTGGTTCTACACACACATACACACACACACATATATACACACAAGCACACACGCACAATTGAATAAATAATAAAAAAATTTAAAAAAAAGAAGACTCTCCCCACCTGGCACTGAGTAAATCACATTTTATACTTAGAACGTGGCTCTCAAATGTCTTGGAATGTTGGATATAGAGGTTCCCACCTGAAGTCCCAACTACTTAGGAGGCAGAGACAGGATTATTACATGCTCCCAACCAGTTTGGAATAAGTTAGTGAGAATCTCACTCAAAACAAAGCAGGACTTGTAGAAATGGCTTGGCAGGCAAGACTTTCTGTACAAGCAGGGGGACCGAGTTCAGAACCACAGAACCCACACAAGTGCCAGATGAATGCCGAAGCGCATCTGCTTGGAAGGTAAAGGTGAGCTAGGCAGACTGCAATTGTTGAGCTCCCAGTTCATGCCAGTGTTTGTCTCTATAAATAACATGAGCAACGATCAAGGTAGACAATCAGTGTCAAGCCTCCAGGAACACACGTACACATGCACACACACATATGCGGACACACGTGTACACACCACATACACACACCGTAATAATGATGATAATAATAATAGTAATTGTAACTTAAAAAACACTGATATAACTCAGTGGTGGCATGAATCCTAGACTGAGCCCCAATACCAAAAAGGAATCATCCTAGTTATCTATTGTCATCACTCTTTCTGCTGCTTGAGATAACACTCATGCATGACTTAATGGGGAAAAGGGGAGATTATTTGATGTATGTTTCCAGAGGGGAGTCCATTATGACGGAAAGGACAGGGCAAGTACAGAAACTGGAGGAGGCTCATCATGGAGGCAGAACAGCAAGAAGCAGCTGCAAAATCAGACTGCTAGCAGAGCTTTCCACCCTCAAGGCTGGCCCCTGTGACGTGCCTTCCTCCAGCAAGACTCTACCTTTTCGTTGTCAGGACCCTCCCAAATACTGACATCAGCTAAGGATGCAAACTCATAAGTCTGTGGGGGACAACTCACTCTCAAACCATGACATCCATACCCTTTGGTACAGATTTTTCCATTGTCAGGGATCTATCCTAAAGACACAATTAGATGTTTGGATATGTGAACAGTAGAATTTGCTGCAGTATCAGAAGGACAGGCATGGTCAGGAGATGATTCCTGCCATTGGGCCTCAAGTCTCTGTCAACGTGAGCACACACTTTCTCTGCCATGAAAACTTGTTTCACTGTCTTCCTCAGAGGTGCGTCATTCATTGGCTGAACATTTCTAAACCCCACCTACACCTCCACACCCTATGATGCGTGACTTCTGCAGTCTGCTGGGCTAGAAAGTAAGACATGCTTTTCCATACTCAGGTTTCATGGATTATTGTTCTCTCCACTAGGTAGCATTATACATTCTAAAATGAGATTTTCAGGAAGGCAAGATTTTTCAATTAAAAAATGAGATTCTAATAAAAATTTCAGACTCTATATAAATCCAGTAGTTAGGGCTTTTGTGGCTTAAGCTTCTTTTTTAAAGATATTTTCAGAACACATGCATTTTGTATGTGTGTATTTCTTGGTGTTATTCATTATGTCTCATTGTGAGAAAATATTCATGCTTATTATAGAAACGTGGGAAACAAAAGGCGAATGAGAGGTAGAATTGATCTATTTTTATACCATTCAGAATAAAGCTTTTAAGTTCCTATTTTTTTCAGTATGAGTTATATTTACAAACTCTTGCTTATTTTCTAGAGTCCTGTTTATGATATTTGTCAATTTTGTATGTTTTCCTACTTTGCATACTTTTCCTAAAATGTAGGGTGATTTCAACCTAAAAGATATTCAACAGGGCTTGCCCAGTCTTTCTGAGTTGCCTGTCCAGTCCAATTCCCACAATAAAATGGAAATCTCAACCGTATGAATGAATTTCTCAAAGTAAAAACACACAAATCCTGTTCAGGAACAGAGAAAGACTGGCACGTGTGTGAAAACAATAGCCGCAGCTGCTGACCGCAGGACAGTGCCGCTGATGGGTCTACGGTGGTAGGGCAAGGTCCATGTCACTGTTTGCCCTTGGTCATGGACCTTCATTGTCTATCTACCTAGCTGTCTACACAGTTCTTTACCAGAGGAGATTGTTGCCTATAGGTCACGTTGACTCTACCACCAGCTCCTTCAGATGCCATGGAAAGCCCCTGCTACAATACCAATGACCACAGAATTGAGCCTCAAGCAACCTGAGGAGGGAGAGCTCATTGCTCTCAGTCCTGAAAGTCAGAGCTTGGGAATCCCCAAAGCAAGATGGGTAACCAGTCCAGCTCTAATGATCTGCTCTGAGTTTAGTTAGAGACCCAAATTCACAACAGTAAGGTAGAAAAACAATGGAGGATGATTCTGTCTATCACCCTTGGCCTCCAATACACACGTACACTCGAGAGCACTAGGACATATACACCCACCTACATACAAAACACATACACACACACAAATAAAAGAAAAAAAAAACACCTTCCTCTTATCCCTTGCCCCTTCTTTAAGGATCACTCTGCTTACATAGACTGCAGGAGTGAGGATATAGTAGGACTTTTGTGCTTCTTTATGATTTGGTGCACTAATTCCCATTACTATCTGAGCTATATTTTCTACACTTGATGTTGACCAGATGGCAAAATGCTAGCACTTTTCTGGTATAATTCTACATGACAAATGATAATTAGTGATAAAGCAATCTAGACAAATTGAAGGAAATAAGTTGGGAGTATTTACTGTTTTGTGAATTGGGTTAGTTAGTCCTATGTTTTGAACACCAAAGAAAAGATTAAAAGGGAAAAAAAAAGATGAGAGGGGTTGGGATGAGGAAAACTAGGTAGATCATTGGATGTGTTTTATTTATCATAGTACACCTTTGTAGTAACGTAATTGAATTGCTTCCAACAATTCTATAGATGTTTGTTTTGAACCAAAAGCCTTTTTCTCTTTGTGAGCAAACAGACTTAGTAATGTAGAATGGAAATTAATAAACACAGAAAAGGATGCTCAGATCTCCAAACACTAACAATCTGTTATCTCTCCAGAGTCTTGGGAGCAGCTAAACTCACAGGAAATAATGACCGGTATGAGCAACATAGTCAGCTGAGAAGGAAATGAAGACTCTGACCCTTCCACCCCTGCTCCCAGCTGGCAATGCCTGAGACAATGAGTGGGATACCCAGAACCACCCAGAAAACAAAGCCGATTCCCAAAGTGGATTTCAAAGGCCCAGTAGGACAGAGGTGGGGGTGTCAGTAAGTTTCACAGAAAGTCAGAACTTTCTTCCTTGGCAGTGACAGTCATTATGTAACATTTGACTGCTCTTGATTAGATTTTTTCTATGTGTATGTGTTTATGGGTGCATAGCATGGATGGGGAGTGTGCATTTGTGCATGCATTGTCTGCATGTGGGTTGGTGCATGCACGTATGTGTGCAGGTGCTCATGCGTGCATATGCATGTGGAGGCCCAAGGGTGATATTTGGAATCATTCTTGATCACTCTTTCAACTTACTGTTGAAGCCTAGAACACCATTAGAGCTACTAGGGTTAGTCAACTTGCTCTGGGTATTCCTAGGCTCCACCTTCCAGGGCTGGGATTACTGGCTTGCTGCTCTGCCTTATATGTTATGTGAAAAGTTTGCATTCGGACTATGGTCCTTTTGCTTACACTTCGTTATTTTTGTTGATTCCCCAATCCAGATTGTTTCAGCATTCTAATGAAAACAGATGAAGCGACTGACTGCATCAGAACAAAGAAGGCAGACAGAGGTGAATCAGTTGAGAATGTACATTATTTTCCAAAATGAATGACCTGGCAGATACTGAGCTCTGCTGAGCAAAATGACTGGCGTATTTCATTGTCCTTTTTTTATGAACGGAAGAGAGCCAAGAAATGGAACAGAATCTCCATTTTCCAAACAATTCTTGTGTCTGCCATTGACAGAGGCAAAGCTGTTTTCCTGCTTACACAGTGTTTCTCCACCAGAAGGTTTTCCCCATGAGAAATCTCTCTTTGGAGAACCTGCTGCAAGTCTGGAGGGTGAATGGGTCACTTCATCATCTCCATATTCATCATATTATGGGGTGAATAAAATGGAGAAGATTCCTGAAGCCTCTTTTTGATATTATGGGAAACCAGTGATTTAGAGGAAGTGTTTAGATTATATACAGAGGCAGCAGTTGCTGGTGAAGATTGGCACACTTTAATAGCCACACAAGGTTTAGAGTTTGAAGCCCCTTTCATTGTTTTTTTTTTTAATGACATAAAGTAGGCACAGTGTTGCTCTTTTCCCAATGACTGGAACCAAGCAGAGAAAAACCAGCCTCTAATCATGGAGCCAAGCCTTCAAAGGGGGTCATCCAGCTTGCTTCTCTGCACAGGGTCCCAGGCAGCAGCTGTGCTGTGGTGTTTACAGTGTCTCTGAGGAGGGCACCTGCCCAATCGTATTCCCATTTCACTGAATTATTTTACTTTTTTGTTTTTCCCTTTTTTTTAATGCTTTGAACTCTTTTATACAAATATAAAGTTAAACACTTTCCAAACTACCACTGTTAGACACTTACTCAATTTAACAAAACATCTTTAAAAAATTTAACAATAAACAAATACATTCCCAACATACTCTGTTAACTAAGAGATTCTAACAAAATTTACAGTACCTACAAAGAATTCTGAATCCTAACACTTTACAGATTGGTTTAGTTTATAATTACACATATTGCTTTGTCTTAGGAAATACCATTAATACAAATGTATGATTTATAATAGTCCCATTATAACAAGGAAAAATAGATTCATATTTTATAAGAATTTGTTATGCCAAGTATTTAAATTATTTTCTCATTATTACATAAGAATAAGTTATTTTAGTGGCAAAAGGTAGTATCTTATTAAACTAAAGACCACTGAAAAGCTCTCAGGAAATTTCAAAGGTGTAATTTAACTATCCTTTCCATAAAATAAACAAAACAGCAGCAATCTCTGGGTATCCATTAAACACCACTAAGAAAACTCCACTTTGACATTAACTGGACCTTAAATAAAGTAAATGACATGTTACAGAGTAAAATAAAACTTTAGAAAGTAGTTAACATGATTGGCCCAAATTTGCCTTTTATTTGTTTGTACATGTCAAAGATAAGAAAGTTTTATCTTAAACATAAAAGTTAACTTACTTCTAGCTCATACACAAATCAAAGCACTTACCCTGACCACTGTTTCAGACTTTCCTCGGAAAATAATTTGCAGAAATAATATGGAAACACAGAGCTCTTGAGATAGATTTAGAAAATCTTCCTATGCTCTGTGGATGAAAATGTAAAAATGTATTTTATTCACAAATGGAGATATTAATTTGAGATTTAATGATGCTATAAGTCTGTACATGATATATACATGATATATATATCATAAAACAAACCTTGACAGTGTTTCTAATAATGCCATATTGTCTAGCGCTGTATGTTAAGAAGGAAATAATTTGAATAAAAACTGTTTCCTTTTTTAAAATTAAGTTTTTAAGTCAAAAGAAAAAAAAGACTGATCTCTAAACCAGTTGAGCATCTCTTCCACTGTTCCTCAGAGTAACACAACATAAAAACTTTTGCCTCATTCAGGATGTTTGATCATCTCCAGGACTTTGTCTTAAAAACTGTTTTTAAGATAGGAGGTAGCCATGCTGGTCAAATTCTTCCTGCTGCCCACTTTACACCTGATATAGCCACGCAGATTGGCATCTTGCAGCATCGCACCCATTATAACCACAGCCAGCCACTTCACTCTGAGGGAGAAGAGTGCACTAAAGGCAAATATCACCCAGAGAATTGGAAAGGCAATGAATCCTAACCAAAAGATTCTTGACTCAGCTTCGGAAACAGTTTTACTGTCTTGAGGTGTTGACTTTCTTGACTCAAACACCCAGTGACTCTTTCCATCCTCCTCAATGTGATTCCACCAACATAAGCCAACCATCACTCTACCTGTGACATTCTTCACTGCCCAAAAGTCACAGGACAACAACAAGATAATTGTCACCCTGCAGGCAATAAAGCTGCTGTTGAGCAGTTCACAGACAAGATAGACTACAATTGTACTGACTCAAAAGAACAAATGGAAAAATGATGCCACTGGATGTCTGATTTTGGACCTTTTTAGTCTATTGGTTGTTTCCTCTTCTGCATCAAATAATAAAACATCTTCAGTATCATCTTTACTGTCCTACAACAACATGGCCTGTTTTTCCTTTTTTTTTTAAATTCAACCCAACAGATTCTATTTCTCTGTAGAAACCATACAATAGCAAAAACCCACAAAAGCAAGAAAAGTAGATCTGTTCTATAGCTAGGTGCTATCACAACATTGTTCTGTCAACTCCAGCATCCATCCTAATTTTGCCTCCTCCCTTGTGATGCTGTGCTCTGCTTTTTATTGGTGGCCTGGGGATGAAAGGATCTTTTGCTAAACCAACCAACACTCCAATACATTCTGTGTGCACCATTTTAGTGGCCTTCACCCATTGCACCTAGGAGTCAGCTATATGTTTTACTCACCTTTTTATACCAATGACTGCATGTAGTAGGGCACAGTGCTATAAATGAAGAAGATGCAGAAGGAGACTTATCCAGAACACTTGCTTCACTCGGTGAGTTTTAGAGCTAGTGTCTTTGTCCATGTATCATATATTGGGAATTTTTTTTTCTCTTGAGAAACTGAGAAAGTATTGAAGATCCCAGAGTGCTATATTGACACTAGCAAAATAATGGCCAATAGAAACAGTGGAAAAGTGTAATTCAGATAGAACACTTCACTTTCATTCTCATTTTTGTGGTGTTTGTGGCTCTTTAAAACAATAGGACCTGGGGCTGGAGAGGTGGCTCAGGGGTTAAGCCTCTGCCTTGCAGGTGGAAGGTCCTGAGTTCGGATCCTAGACCCCACGTGTAGACGCCAGGCGGAAGCGGGGGTGGCCTGTGTTTCTGGCCCTGGTAGGGCTGAGCCTGTGAATCCCGGGGCAGAGTAAACAAGGAGGAGATGGAGGCGTCCACGGTGGTTCCCGAATTCGCCCGTGGTTCTACATACACACACACACACACACATACGCACACGCACAATTTGAATAAATAATAATAATAAACATTTTAAAAACAATAGGACCTAGTCTTCTTAACATTTTTTCACTACAAAACACAAAGGTACAATGAGAAACAGAAGGACTGCATACTCTTGAAGTATCATCCAGAACATACTTGCCAAGTACAACAGGTAAATTGGACCTTGGCAATGGCACACACTATATCCAAATGTTTTAGTTTCATATTTCCATTGTTACAATGAATACATAACCTAAATGATTTAAGGGAACAAGGGTTTTAGTCCAGCTTATATTTTCAGTTACAGTCCAGCATGACAGGAACATTAAACTAACATCAAAATCAGGAAACTGGCTACACCAAATCCACAGGAAATGCTTTGAGGCACACACTTCCTAGCTTGACAGTCTGACAAAGCCAATTAGTTCTCTTTCCATCTTATCCACCTGCTGAAGGAATGGTCTCATCCACCATGGGCCTATCATTCCTCTATCAATTAGACACTCTCCTGCAGGCTTGCTCGAAGACTTGCTGAACTAAATAATTACTACATATGTATATCTAAAGGCTCAGCTTTCAATTGCCAAGTTGACACCTAGAATTAACTGTCAGAGCAAGTGATCAAAAATTAGCCTCACTAGTGGTGCTATCACAACATTGTTCTGTCCACTCCAGCATCCATCCTAATTTTGCCTCCTCCCTTGTCTTCCTGGCATGACATGCCAAGCAGAGAACAATAGCTTCATATGGCAAAGTCTTGCTGAAACACATACCACAATCTTAACCAAGAACAAAATGAAGACACACCCAAAGTAAGGGAAATTTCACAGAATCCTTATCAGATGGGTCAAAGTCATGGAAAAATAAAAACAGAAATCACCGCAGACTGGGAGAGACTAAGATGGCAACAATACAATTAAAAGCAACACACAATTCTGGATTGGACTTAGCAAAGTAGTGGGACAATAAGAACTTGAAAAGAGTCTGCAGAACAGTTAACAATATGCCTGGCTTTGGTATAATATGAAGATTATGTTTGCTGTTAATGTTTGGGGAACAAGGTGAAGGGTGAGATGGATTATTTTTTGCACCATTTAACTACTTTTTAAAGCCTGCAATTATTTCAAATAAGCAGCTACAGTTTGTTTTTTAATTCTAATGAGTTTACAGTTTGGTTTCTCTCTGTGAGCATTTCAGAGCAAAAGGAAATCAAAGTGGTAAAGTCGCTGACATTTTCTTCAGAGGGGTGGGTCACCTGAACATTTTCCTCTTCTAATTAACGAAAGGAAGCTATGGAGAAGCAGAAAGACACTGTAAGAGGCGTCCAAGGTTGGTTTGCACCAAAAAGACATTTCAAAGACAATCAGAACATCATCTTTAAGCAACACGAAGGAGGCCTTCCATGTGCCTGTCATACTCACATCTGTGCTCCCAGAATCAAAGAGAGGCTTTACTCTGATTGGTTGGGTCATGCAGCTAATGAAGCAAAGATCATAGATTAGATTCATTCTCAGGGTCTGTGAGTAGAACCTTGTCTCGTGGCATTTCATTGATCACACGGGAGCTAAGTGTGAGGCCCGGCAACAACGCAGCTCTACACAGGGAAATAATGAAAACGCCATCCCCAGGGTCACCTTTAAACATAAGAACACACTTGAATCAAATCACCACCACCTAAAATGCTCTAAAAATAACTCTGCCTCTTGAAGGGGTCCTTTATTAGATTCTCTTTCCTCTCTTGAACCTATAATTAGGAGATCTGGAAGGGTGAAGCCAATTGGCTTCCATACAAGACATATGTCCAGAGATGCTGGAGGCTTCTGGTGCCTCTTTATCAGAAGTATGCGGTGCCTTTGAAGTCACACTCTTTGACTTCATATTGCTTAGACAGACACCAGGGCACATGAAGAATGAGGATGCTTGCCTTGCTTCTGATAGCTTTCATGATTCAAAGCATTATTGAGGGGGGTAAGAGGGGGTTCTTTCCAAAAGATTGTTCCCCTGAATCTCATATGTTTACTAGGAAAGCTTCCGTGATATGCTTGGGATTCCAAAGTGGGAGGTGAACACATGTTGGAAAATTCTCAATTCCAAATACCAGCAGGTTTTAGAGCCAAAAGCAGTTAAGGGATGAGAGGAAACTTCAGTGTATGATTAATTTTGGAATCACAGACAAACATAGCAATCTGAATATAAATTTGCTTATGGAATGAAATGGAAAACAATAGCAACAGCTTCAATTGCTTCCACCCACATCTGAAAGAATTGAATTATACTATGAAGCACTAGCTGCCCCACTTTGAGATTCTATAAACACCAGGAATTGAACTATAAAATGAACGAGTAGTCTTCAGTCATTCTGCGCATCTATAATAGATTGTAGTGGGCTGGGCAGTAATTGTGGTAATGAGGAAGGATAGGTGAATGGTGAACAAATTTACTTTTTAGAAGTGATAGCAGACATATACAGGTGAGAGATTCCATGCAGGGAAACACAGAGAAGGAAAGATAGGGCAAAGTTGAAAATGCCCTACAATGCTCCAACCAGAGGGCCCAAAGGAGAGTCAGGCATGCACAAGAAAGGACTTTGGGAATCGGGGTGGGAGGCACGGGGGGATGGGGCGGGAGGGGTTCGGGGAGGGGAAACAGAGGGTTCGGGGGGGGGAGGGAGGGAGGGAAATGGTGTACCTATTAAGTTTGTATGAGCTGAAATAATAATAAAAAATGTATTATATATAAAAAAAGGAAAACAAGCACAGATCTCCAGAAAAAAAAATGCTCCAACCAGAAACCATAGGTGATTAAACAATATTTCAAATACCAGGTATGCGATACCTTCTACTAAGTTGCTGGTCAAAGAAGTCTCAGGGGGCCCCAAAACAATATAAGCTTTTTCCATTACTCTTGGTTAACTTCCAGAAACTGAACCCTATTGTTGAACAACATGCTTTGATCACAGAACACAGATTAAAAGGTAAATAAGTAAATAAAAACACCAACTAGGACTGCTCTGGAAGCTTCCTCCTTGCTGGCCCGCTTTCATGGTACCAGAAATTACTACACATGAGCTGGGAGAGAAAAAGCAATCAACAGTCTCATCAATCCATGAAAACTGCAAACTGTAATAACATCCACCTTGGCAAGAGGTGACCATTAGTGTAACAGTGATATGACTGTCAAGACATCAATGAACACTTTCTGATTTAAGACCCACTGTTCAATAGGGATCACATTCTTGGTACTGTAAACCAAAACAGGAACCTAGGAAAGGGGAGGACAGAAGTCCCGGTGTAGGGTGAAAACTACTAAAAGTGTGACTATAAAGACACTACATTAGACTGCCTTTTAAACATTTGTTACATCCATGAAATGGTGGCACACTCAGCACTTGACCTACAAGTTTCTTTTTGCAATAGAAGGTGTTTATTACAGAAAATTGCCACTGGATAAAATATAGAAAATAAGCGACTCTAGACTGCTTGGTGCTAAACAGGACATCTAAACCACTCCCTCCACATATAAACAAACACATACACTCCAAGACTCAGGAACATCATGAAAGAGGAAGCATTAAAATGATTAGCTATATATTTTTATATTAGATATCTATCTATCTATCTATATATATATATATATATATGTTTAATAGCTATGACTTTAACCATAATTACCTGGGGCTTCTAGTTGGACATTTTCCATTTTGCCCTATCTTCCCTCTCTCTGTGTTTCCCTGTACAGAATCTCTTCCCTGCTCTCACGCCTAAAAAGTAAAACAGGGACGTGACCAGACATCATCTTCTGCAAATTGCAAGGCTGTTGTGTCCATGAATTCAATGCAGTTGTATATATTTCCATAAGACTTGAACAGGATTTGTCTTATCAATGTTTCACCATGGAAGAGGAAAGATCTCAAGAGGCCCACATCTCCTGAGAGACTGAGGGCTAATGCTA
This sequence comes from Typhlomys cinereus, assembly GCA_023101885.1. Lineage (NCBI taxonomy): Eukaryota > Metazoa > Chordata > Mammalia > Rodentia > Platacanthomyidae > Typhlomys > Typhlomys cinereus. Next base: position 326,997 of record JALPQD010000335.1, read on the forward strand.
ATGGGATGGGAAGTGGCATATCAAGTGCTCAGGTCTATGCTACCAAAAGCAACCCAGATGAAAGTCAGTGAGCCACACATGTGAAAAAGACATGAAAACAGGAGGAGACAGCAGGAACGAAGAAGAGTTGTAATGGCAAATGGGATTGAGGATTAAATTGTGAAAATATAAATTCATTATGCTCATATATAAAACTCTAAATGAATTAGAAACAAAGCTTTCAAACATAAAAGGTAATTTCAGCATAGTGTTATGATTAAAGAAATATGTAATTAAATGTACAATAAATATTAAGTCAATAATACAGATGTTTACAACACCTCAATGTTCTAGGTTCCAATTTTACCTGAGGAATCAACTATAAAGTTTATTCCTAAAATAACACATGAAAAATTAACTACAATTGTTATAGTTTGTATGTATCCGTCACAAAATACCCATGTGTTGAAAGTGGTAGCTCTGCACTGTTTGGGGTTTTTGGGTGATGTTTAGCTAGAGGAAGGATTGGGAGACAAAGAGGGAGTGGAATTATTTAATTGGGGGCATAAATTAAATTTATTGTATGCATGTATGAAAACATCAAACAATAAAAAGAAATTCATAAAAATAGTGCATTATACAGCTTGCCTTTTAATGACAAAATATACACAGCCAGCCATACATGGAAAATAAAAGATTCTATCTTTTAACATAAAAACCTTTTAAATAAGAAATTAAAAACTGTGAATGGCAAGAATAAAGCTGGCTGGACATAGATTTGAGCACTGCATATTTTGTAAGGCAGTGGATGGTGGTGTCTCTATTTGGGAAAATGCTCATTCATTTGCTTAGGGTGAGCTTCTTTGTGTGGTTTCCTGGCATGTAATTTTCAGTTCTCTCTCTCTCTCTCTCTCTCTCTCTCTCTCTCTCTCTCTCTCTCTCTCTCACACACACACACACACACACACACACACACACGCAGACACACTGATAATGGGGAGTGTACAACAAACAGGGATTTGTTTGGTTCATAGTTCTGAAACTTTGGGAGTCCCTGTACAGAATAGCATAGAGGTGAGGTCTTTCTTCAGCATTATAACACTGCAAAAGATGAAGAGCAAAGAAAAAACATGAAAGTAAACTCACTTTCCTAACACACCCTCTCTTGCAATAAGTATTTCTCATGAGAGAACACTGTTATTCTGTTCATGAGAACAGAGCCTCTGTCTTCATCACATTTTATGGCTCCCATTCTCCCAAATATTCCAATGGGGATTAGTTTCCAGCACATGAATTCAAGGGACATGTTCAAACTCAAGGGAATAGCAAAGTGCCTCTGAATGTCCATCCTACCTGACTCCTGTGTGTTCTTCACTGAGCTATGGATTCTCAGGTCATCCCCTAGCACTGCACAAACAAGGTAAGGATTGAAACACAAGCAAACAAACCAAAGAACATTCTTTTCTCTCTTTTACTTCTACTCATACCAGTGTATGCAACAGATCTCAGGGAAATGAATTGTTCCACTAGGTTGAGACTTGCTGGAAGCTCTTCGTGATAAGAGAAATAAAATGAAAACGAGATACACATTCTCCATCTAAAACTTGTAAAGTTGCATTCCACCTCTGTGGAGCAAAACCAAATAAAGCTGTAGAAATCAATGTTAGAAAATCAACAATTGTGAAACAAGAGAGAAATAAAATTTCTCAAGACCCCCAGAGCCAGTGGGTTGTAAATAACCTTATAGTAAGACTTACAGAAAACGATGCCATTCCATATGATACCAAAATGGTTGCATCATTTTTTTCAGATGAAGCAATTCACATTTGATCACTCCATCTGGATCTACATATTCCTAAGGGCAGACTTCAATAGATATCTTTGTCTATTTTTTCTTTTGCTGTCTGAAGTATAGGCCAATTTTATATTTCTATCCCTTAGTTGCTTTATCAGCTCTATCAAACATAAAAAACAAGTCATCTTAATTGTGTATCTCTCTAGGAAGATTTATTAAAGTGTATCTAAATACCCATACAGATTTAGCCAGAAATGGCAGGAGAAAATATTACTTATAATAGATCAGCATGTGAAATAATATACATAATATCTGTCTCTCAGAAAGGCATGAAATATAAGAGAAATTAGCTCCTAATAAAAGCCTGGACTACAGACATAGCACATAAGACATGTGCAGAACTGTATGTTTTATTTGATGCCAGACAGAAAGACAGTGAGGACCACCATTTGAGAATTATAGCTCATTTGACCCTCTTTTTGTTCGCCACACATCTAGACATCATGAAGAATTACTTTTCAAGCATATCATCTCATGGAATGTAAAGAGTATGATTGCCACTGAACAGATGAGAAAGTTGAGGCTTGAAGCTCAGGTAGTCATAGTGACACAGCTAGGGACTGGGACCTGTGTGCTCACTCCTGGGTGCCGGGATCTGAAGGCAGGAAAACTCAAAGTCTAGCTGGATGGCTCTAAGAACCTTTTCCACATCCCCACTGGCTGCTACCGTAGTAACTGCCAGAAAGACTTCTCTCCACCCTCACAGCCCACATGAGACCACTCACACAAGCAGCCCCTTACCAATACCCGAGGCAATAAGAGCCCCGCCTTAAGGCTCCTCCCTCTCTCACTTGCTCTCCTTTCTCTGGCATCAGGTCGGCTCTCTCTCCAGACCTCTGTACTCTGGAACCCTCTGCCCTTCTTTCTCCTGCTGTCCCTGCCCTCTCTGATCCTAAGCTAGATAGCTCAGCTAGATGGCTTCTTTGCTCTGATGCTCTTCCTCCAAGACCTTAACCCACATGACTTAAGACTTCTCCTTATGCCAGTTTCTCTTTATTCACAGACTCCCTCACCCCACATGGACCCCACACTTTGTTAGGGCCACTTCCTGACTTCTCATAGATCACATTATTTCCTAATGGATGGAGTCTGTCACCCAGATAACAGCCTGCCCATGGCCAGCATCCTTTAAACACAGGCAGGCACTGTCTGCTTATCATTCTCAGTGTCTGTGCTTTTGATGCCCTCTTCCACCTCTATTTTCCCCTCAAAATCCACAAAATGCATGTTTGCCCAAAGAGCTGCTATTTAATCATATTAAAATGTCACCTCAAACTGAATGGAAAATGTCCTTTGCATCCTAAATTGTCATCTCAATGATATAATGGCCCCACTGGTGATTTCAGTGATTCTAAAACATTACTTTCGGCCATAAGGACGCACCAGCGAAGAGCTCCCATACAGACACAAGTTCATACCCTTAGGGATACACAGGCTTTAAGAAAGCTTTCTCCAGATGGGGACTACAGACTTGGTTTGAAATCTAGCTGGGCCAACTCCATATGTCCAAATTCTCAGGGAGCCTGTGAAATTCGGCAGCTGCATGTATGTCACTTCCTCCTATCTGGAGCTGAGCCCAGCCCTGACTGATACTTTCATAGTCAGTTGCAGATTCGAGACCTGCTCCTCTTTATCTGTCAACACACTCCCAGGCTCCCAGGGTCTAATTTCAGGAAAAGTTCCAAAGAAACTATATAAAGTCTCCAGGGACTTCTGGTAACTGTCTCAAGGAGATATCGCCCCTTCATCAGCAAGATGCACATGCACAAAAAAAATCAATCCACCCCTTGCTGATGTCACCCAGTGATCCTTTAAATGCTCAGTTCCTCCAATCTCCCCATGATCTTGATCCACAGAGTATTAAGGTGACCAACAGCCCACCCTGTACACCAGTAGAGCACAGCAATTGAGAAGGGTCTCCTTAAACTTCCCTTATGTGAACAGAGTTTGTGATAATTCATCCAAGGAAGGCTTAGCACCTAGCTGTAAAAACTAAACTACTACAAGCTCTCCCAAAGAACATTGGTCAAGAAAGAAAAATGACCACTACCATTGGAATGAGAAATCTCAAGCCGACCTACAAAAAGGCACTTCTCCCTGTGCCATCCTTATATATGCCAATACATAAATTCTTACTTGCTGGTTGGGTAGCTACTTCTCAGAGTATCTTTACATGTATCCTAGAGAGAAGTAAAATACTTTCCTCCACTTAACTGAGGATCTCCAAATGAAGTCTATAAAATAGACTGACTAAAGATATATTAACAAGGGGCTGGAGAGGTGGCTCAGGGGTTAAGCCTCTGCCTTGCAGGTGGAAGGTCCTGAGTTCGGATCCTAGACCCCACGTATAGACGCCAGGTGGAAGCGGGGGCGGCCTGCGTTTCTGGTCCTGGTAGGATGGAGCCTGTGAATCCCGGGGCAGAGTAAAAAAGGAGGAGGTGGAGGGGTCCATGGTGGTTCCCGAATTTGTCCATGGTTCTACACACACACACATACATATATACATACATACACACACAAACATACACATGCATACACGCACAATTGAATAAATAATAAAAAAAAGGTATATTAACAAAAGAAAGCCATCAAAAGTTTATTGACATGTGTACCATGCATGACGCTCATGTAAGTACCCAAAGATGAGGAATTGAAAGAATGCTTCCAAGTTGGGCTTACTTACCATCTTGCTGCATAGCGTCTCCACAGCCCCTGACTTGAACATTGAATTGGCTTTCTGTCTGATGTTTGAGCTTCTTAAGCTGTGTGCTAATTCTCTATGACCCTAATATTACATATGCCAATGAGGCCTATTTTTGAGTGTCATTTTCTGGTATCCCTAAGCACATAATGAACTTTTCTCATGCGTAATTTTATCAATTGATGTCTAAGACCTGACCATTCAATTCTAAGCTGGAAAATGAAATTTTGCAATTAAGTTCTCCAGAAACATCATGACTTTTAATCACCCAGCTACTGCCCACCTCCAGGTTTCTACTTATGAGAGAAAAGTAAGCCCTCACTATTGGTTTTCTGTACTTTAAACCTGAAAATAGAGCTAATTAATTCAGTCAGTTCATTCATTTGAGCCAGGATGTAAGATAACTAGGAATCAAGATCCAGTAGCTGCCTCTTATCCAGGCTCTGACTGAGGTGCTACCCTAGGACAGAGCTCTGAGCTTGGCAGCATGACATGACTAGCCAGAACAATAGACATAATCAAACAAGAAGCAAGTTTCTTATACACTTAGAGATTCCAGAACACGTCACTCAAAAAAACCAGGCCTTTCTGGCGTAATCATTATTTTCAGTAAAGGGTCTTAGAACATTAGCAGATGCAGCCCAAAAAACTGCATCCAGCAGGCAGAAAGCCAACCCAAAGCTCAGCTCATAAAAAGGGTCCCAGTAACAAGACCATTGTTTAACAGAAAAATCATAGCTATGACACTAGGACCCAGGAGAAAACAACAAAGAAAGCAGTAAGGTTTGCATTGATCCCAAGAGATCAGCTCCATTACACCTTGTTGCAACAAACACAGGTCTGCTTCTCATTCTTTTTCCTTGAATGAACAATCTATGGCAGTTCTAGAATCATCCAGCAAAATGAATGTTTGAAGTGCCATCATGATTTTTTTTAAAAAAATCTAATTATTCATATTATGAAAGAAAAATGTTCAGATATGGAAAAAGAAAACCTTATATGTTTTCACAATGAAATGAGAGTTTCTTTCCCTGAAGTCTCCTTCATGTTGGGGGAAGCTCAGAGCAAGAGGAGACAGCAGCTAGAGAAAGAGACTAGGGGAGTATCTCCACGGTCAGCAGGTGTGGAGGCCAGCTGACTTCCTAGCAAGAGAGCTGTAAACACCTGGACGACAGGACAGAAAACTATCAGCACTACACCCAGACCTGAATCTGAGTGGGAATGGACTGTGAGAGTGGAGGGATTAAGTGGCAACTTGAGCTCCAGAACCCAGACCCTTACATTAACCTGGAAGTTGGCAACACTTTAAAAGGACATTCACTCACTTCAAAAGCCGTGTGGAGACAGCTTGAATCTTAGTATCTCCATCCATAGAAGACATCCAAATGTGGGTTTTTAGATTCTCTCAGTTCTTGGTTCTTACAATTCTATAATCTGACTTCCCAAGAGAATTTTAGCCATAGCTTTTCAAATTGAGTCTGTAGCCCTTCCTCTAGTATTCCCATTGTCTAAGAAAGAAAATGTACGAGTTGGAATTCTCCTATTGCTATTCTCTGGCTATCAGAATAGCCAGTACATTTACTTCTAGCCCTACTACTGAGCTTCACAGCCCAGTAATTCTTTCTGTGTCTTTTACAAAACACACTGTAAATATCAAGTACTGTGGTTTCTTGTGGGATACAAAGACAAAATGTATGACTTTATCCCTCAAGTTATTTTTCCATGTTGCTTAGTAAGAGAATTTAATCAATGCTGTAAATCTACAAGAGTTGTTGTAAAAGGCAAACTTTATTCCATTGTCCTCATCTTCCATGGTTGCTAATGTAAGCACATGTGTTCTCCCCTATGTATATCTGGGTTCTGGCATCCAGTAACCCATGGCAAGTGTCATGGTTTGAATGTGAGTTGCCTCTAATCCACAGGCTCATGTGTTTCCATCCTTAGCTGACATTAATGTTTGGGATGGTTGTGACACCTTTGGGAGGTGGAAACTTATTGGACGAAGGAATGCTACAGGGGGTGGGCCTTGAGAATTTGTAGTTCAATCCTGCTTCCTCTCATTTGGTTTTGACTCTGCTCTGCCCTCGGATGAAATGATGACTGTAGTGACCTGGATGGCCTCCTTCCTCTAGTCATGCCTTCTGCTTTGTGATTCCGGCCACAATGAACTGTATCTTCCCTGTAGCTATAAACCAAATGAATCACCCTTTACCCTCATGTTGCATAAGAATATTATCTCACAAGAACAAAAATTCCTAGAGTAACTGTGTAGGCAAATGTGTGATATTCAGAGGATTGGGGCATTCTTAACTACTTCAAATGCTTCTTTACCCAATATCTCTAATAATAATGAAGAAATCAATAGTTCTTTGAGGAAGGATTCCAGACATTTTCCTAAAAGGGGATAAAGAGAAGAAGGAAGATATCAGGTGACCTGAGATATAGCATCATTACCCTCTCTCTCTTTAGATTGCTCAAGAAGAGAATGTTACGTTTAGTTCTTCTAAACTTGTTCATTTTCATCAACTTTTTCAATGGTTCATTTTCTTCCTGGCCTCAACTCCTAGTTTTCTTCCTTTTTCAAGTCTCTGCCTGGCCAATGACCTAACCCCACAGTTTCACCCCAACCCAAGATACCTAATGCCTAAGGGCATTAAATTTATGTAAAATGGTCAATACATATCTTTTTCAAGGTTCCCAACTCTAGCCACTCACTTCACTGTAATCAATTTCTGGCAGATATATCTTTGCAGACATACAAAGCAAGGGGAGTTCACTAACTCTATTTGAGAGAATAATGAATCCTTGGCACTTGAATTTAGAGGAGGATAGTGGAGTTTGAGGAGAAAACAGCAAAGTTTACTTTGTGGTCTTTGGTGACTTGTGCTCCAAAGTATCCAAGAGAACAACAATGATTACCTTCAAAAATAAATATATATAACTGGGTTACTTTCTTCCCACTAACAGCATATATTTTCCCCTAGCAACGTCAGTTCATCGCACCATAAAAAGATATACAAACCGCTCATTGATAAGCAACCAGCCAAAGAGTGATTCTATCAAGTGATACTGAGTGTGAATTCACACAAAACATATTGGACTTGATTTTGAAAGAAGATTTTCTCAATCCAAGAGGTGATAGAAGAGTATAAATACCAGGGTCATATTCTAGGCAAGGAGAATCTATTTACAAGGTACAGAGTCATATATCTGCTTGGGTGTTGAAGACATTATTAACAATTCAGCCATTCCAAATGCATCTTGAGAATATTAGACTTGCAGCCTCCTCCCAATAGTCATTCTGTGAAAAGCCTTCTGAAAATACATGACTCTTGAGAAAAAGTAATGGGAGGCTCTGAAGTGCTTCTGGATGATTTTGTAAACATCATCCTAGCTTTCTCCAGGGTAATGGATGAAGAGATAGGAATAAAAGCACAAATCCCTACGTGAAGTTATTTTCACATTTATATCCAAAATGAAAAACAGAAAGCCCCTCCCATCCATCATCCTCCACGTGCCACATGTGAAAACTTATCAATTAAGGCTAAGCCTTAAGGCACATCTATGAAGAATTGTAAGTTAAGACAAGTCATGAGTAAACCTGTGTGAAATTATTTAATCCATGTGATAAGACCCAGCCCATGCTGGGTGGAACCATTCCATAGGCAGGTGGAAAAGAGAAAGATAGCTGGTTCTATCATTTGGCATATTTTAGTATACAGGCATGCTGACAAATATAAAAGCATATCCTTCTCTCAGCTCTTTCTGTGGATGGATTGTGGATAGTTCCTTCAGTTTCCAAAATTGGTATGAATTCTCTTACCATGCTGATTAAGTATAACCAAAAATAGTAAGCAAGAACAAACTCCTATTCCCTTAACTTATTTGACCATATATTCATTCAGCAACTCAGGAAAGTGAAACTAATACACCATGACTTCTTAAAAGTGACATTTCTCTTTAGAGTTACTAAGTGCCTGTTATGCATTAAGCACACTACCTGTGGGGCACCAACTAAATCCTGAAGTTGCTGTAAGGCATCTGCAGTGTGGCAGCATGGTGGATAGTATAGCTATAAAAGAAGTGCCATGAAAGTAATGAGAAATGAAGCAGAAAGACAGGAATCAGCATGACTTCTTGAAAGGAGTAGTAAGTTGTGTTGGAGACTGGGTTGTAATTTGACAAGCAAAAATGTGGAGCAGAAGGAACAGGTGGGAAAGCCTAGATGGCAGAGGGTGGGGAAGCTTAGGCATGAGAAGGTGGGAAACTCTAGGTGGGAGAAGTAGGAAAGCCTAGGCATGTCCAGAACTATTCAAGGAAATATTCTGAGATGATAACCAGGGTCTGTATTTACACTCTATCCAGCGTGGCAGTCATTAGCTACACAGGGCTATATTGCACACTTGAAATGTGGCTAGTGTAATTGAATCATCATTCTCATTACTTTTTTTTAATGTGTGTTATGTGGTGTGTGCATGCGTGTGTGTGTGTGTGTGTGCATCTCAGAAGGCACTGTGTGTCCTTGTGGAGGTCCAAGGGTGATTTTGGGAATCATCATGAATTCCTTCTATCTTCTTGTTTTGCTCTGGGATTTTCCAGGCTCTGACCACCAAGACCCGAAGTGAAGGATGCCATTTCTCCTTGGCATTTTAAAGTCGATCTGGGATCTAAACTCAGGACCTTCTTCTTGCAAGACAGACTATTAACCTCTAAGCCATCTCTCCAGCCCACCATTCTCATTATTTAAGTGTAAATAGCTACCATGGAAATAAACAGAGTCCAATCCACTGAGAATGAGACAACGTTGTTTATTCAGAGCTGGCTGCCATTGTCTGCACTTCGGCAGAGATTCACAAGCAGTCAGAACAGAGGGAAAATATTTAGAGTTGCAAACAAAAAGACTCAGGTATGCCCTGCTGGAGGGCTTCATGGGGAGGATGTAGGTGGTCCAGAGCATCCTATTAGGTATGTCTCTGGTTGGCCCAAAGTTGAAACCAAGGAAGAAAATTGAGGAAGCTGTCAGTTATGAGTCAAGTCTTAACTGCTTGAGGCTAAGAATTGCTGACTTTCTGGATTGTTGGTAGTGATGGCTTAAAAGGTAGGAAGCTGACATCCTGAGCTGATTACTATAGAGAATGGATTATTTGTCTAAATTGATTGCTGGGATTTTTGTGAGTTAGAGTTCTATTTTCATGTATGATCTACCCAATTTACTTTCTCTTAGTTGCTCTCACAGTCAATAGTAGCTGCAGCATTGAACAGAGTACTTCTATAATAAGAGCTCCAGTTTGGTGGGACATAGGATAAGTTTCTGGAAAGTGCAAGAAGTAATGCACTAGCAAATACTAGCAACGAGGAAATAATGTGTAGATTGGTATGTTGTTCTAAGGAACCTGCATCTGTCTTGATATAGTAAAGTATCAGGGAAAATGTAAAGGAAGAACATTGCATGATCACATCTTTGCTCTATAATAATTTATCCAGTTTTGCCAAGTGAAATTGAGAAAGAAGCTACTGGAGAAAGAAATTTCAGGTGGAATGCTATAAACACCTAGGCAAGAGAAAATACACACTGTGCATGTTCCCATGAATGGAAATAAGTTATTGATGAAAAAATAATGTAGGTGTACAATGATGAGCTCTTAAAATCTGATTTGATATAATAGTGCTTTGTGTTCATTTAACATCTTCACAGTTACCCTTAAACCTAGGCTAAGTGGCAGATTACAGAATTTTAGAGGGCTGGGATGGTAAAGAAATAGGTAGTGGCAACATGGCAAAGGGGTGGAAAAAGAGCTCGAGTTTCAAACTAAAAGCTTTCAATAGACTAGAATGGATAAAAAATAAGAAGGATAGATAAATCAGAAATCAAAAGAAAACGTGTTTTCAAATGAAAGGACCTTGAAGAGATTAATAAAGGGATATGATGATCATAAAATACATTTTCCATTTAATAAATAACTTTATTTTTCATCAAATAAGTCCTGTTCATGTAAGTAGTGATTCAATGTCCCTGTCCCTTCTTTTGACCTGTTTTGCTCTCTGATCAACTCTGGCTTCATTAGTTAATTAAGATAAACAAATCTGAACAAGTGTCCTTAGGAACATGCATTATTATTAATTAGTGAAATCTTTATTAGAAGAGGATTTTCAGCCTTGTCAAGAGACTACAATCAAAGAAATATGCAGAACAGTGCCCATCCAGGATTTTCCAGTCTACTAGCACCTCTTTTGGGTTAACCTGAATCACAGCAACACTGTCCTCATTTCAATGTTTTTCTTTCATCCACCTTTACTCCCAAAGCAAACAACATCTATGCCTCAAAGCCTGCACCATTCTTCTAACATTTGTTGAAGAAGCTGATCAATTGATCCTTAGAAAGCACAATGAAGACTCCTGAATGATCTACTCACAATCTCACTACAGTTGACAGCCCAGAAATAGGACTACAAGATTGGAATGGAACATGAAGACCAGGGCACAATGTAGTCCGTCAAACTACTTTGTATCAACGAGTTACTAAAAAGAAAGAAGGAGCCAGGTATTGTGATACCTACCTGTAATCCCAGCACTTTGAAGGTAAAGGTGCAAGGATTGCTACAAGTTTGAGACCAGTGTTGTTTATACATTGAGTTCCAAACAAACCAAAGCTAACAGTGAGACCCTGTCTCTTCACAAAGTCACAAAGTTCCCTCTTACCTAAAAAAAAAAAAACAACAAGGAAAAAAATGAAAGTGGGTAAGGGAGAAGGAAGAAAGTCAGAATGATAGGGGGAGAACGGAAGGAGGAAGGAAGGGAGGGAGAGAAGGAGGAAGGGAGGGAGAGAAGGAGGGAGGGAGGGAGGATGAAAAACTTTTCTATGCAAATATTTGCCGAGCACCAGCTAGTGTGCTAGCAAGCAAGGTCCCTAAAACGCAGAGTCAATTATCATCTAATCTCTGTCCTCCAAAAACACACTTAACAAATCAAGGTTTAATTTCCATACTGTTCAATGAGTGAACAATGGCACATTTGCTAAGTTACTCAAAAATCTTCATTAGAGAAAACAGAAGTGATGAAGGATACTGATGTCATTTGCCAAAAATACCTAACCCTTCCTATTTCCCAGGTTTCATTCTTCAGTGACTTTAGCATTAAGTTTTATGGAAATGATAAAACACTATTTTCTACCCAGAAAGTAAAGGCACTGGTTTACCAGAACGGCAGTGGTCCAAGCCTTCAGAGACTCAAAGGGAAGCTTCTCCTTCTACAATTTAGAATGAATCTTTGGGTGACCAGATCCTTCAGTGTCACCAATGTGAAGCTTTCCCGCCTAATTACCTGGAGCTGCATCTATCAAGATGCCCTCCAAAGCAGACCCTTGAAAATGGATAAGGGCCACCTGGCATCATGAATACATACCCAAGAAAAGCAATTAAACTGATAGCAAAGGCAGAATACTAAAGCAGGGTGGTCCATCTTGGTGGCCTTTTTCTTTCTGTCTCACGCACAGCAAAGCAGTCATAAACAAGAATGGATTTGAAATTCTCACTGCACATTTTTTAGAGCAATTTCAAATATCATAGGTGTAATGTACGCTAATCTGAAGTTGGATTCAGCCTGCGGTGCTATAACATTCTTTTCTCAGCCTGAAGGAACAGCATTAATTAAACACAGTTCTGATTCCCAGAGCCATCGGGGAACTATTGGGACTGCAACAGTCACAAAGAAGCCACTATTTCTGAGACTTCTCAGAATTCCAAAGAAGTCTCTGGAAATGGGTATCATTACGAAGGCAATGACCCAGAGTCAGCCTCTGTGGTAAATTCTCTCCTTGGGATTTGGGCCAACCTGGCTAGAAGAGATGAATTTACCATTCAGATAGATTTACTTCCAATGGACAAATCAGCCACATGAAAGCCACCGAATGCAAGCTGAGACTCCTCCATGCGCCTCTGCTCACTCCAGATGCATTTCTTGGAAGCAGGACAGGCCTTTGGGGAAGTGTCTGGAGCCCTTGAGTGCCCCAGCTGTGCCCTGCTGTCATCTTGGCAGTGATCTGTGTTCACCCTTCTGAGAGCGAATCTTATGAATAAATGCTTATCTATCCCCTAAGGAATGAGGTCAGCACTTTCAGGAAGCAGCCTGCCCAGCGAGGCCGAGAGAAGTAGACATAAGTTCTTTTCCTTTCCAAGAGGATGTGGCATCTAGATGGGAGACTGTTGGCCGGTGAAAAAAAAAAAAAAAACCTCAACTTGAGCTAATGTACATAGAAAAGATTTCATCAAAGCACACAACAAAGCTCACAGGACCAGAAAGATCAGAAAATCAGGCAGATTTTGGAAAAAGTGACCCTTCCTGCTTAGGAAGAAAATCCATCATGAATAGCAACAAAGGGTAGAAAGAAACAGACTTCTAGACCGGGGCCCGCCACTGAAGGCTTGCCAGCAAATATGGACCTGACTCAGCATGTGCAGATGCTGTTGTGACCCCAAGATAGGGTGGCTCAGAAAACCATAAATCGGGTTAAAAAAATTATAAGACTTTCTCCTATTATACCCAAAATTGAGACACCGAGGTATCCAGGGAAGTGTGTATGGGGTGGATATGTGGACAAAACTGAAATAGAAACAGTATATGGTTTCCTTAGAATGATCCTCCACAGATTTGGGTGTTGAATGTTTGGTCCCCAGGGAATGGTGTTACTAAGGGAGATTCTGAAAATTTTAGGAGCTTAGCTGGGGGAGGTAAGCCTTGTATCTTTGAGTGCTATGCCTGCTTCCCAGTTCCTTCGTTATGCTTGCTTCCTGTGGGCCCTGAGGTAAACAGCTTCCTTTGCCCTATGCTACTTCTCAGTAATGTTCTGCCTCCCAGTATGCAAGGACTGTGGTCTGGCCTCTGAAACCACGATCTGTAAGTTGTTTCTGGCAGCTGTTCAGTTGCAGCCGTAGAATCTGACCAAGGCAAAATTAACAGTGGCCACTTATTCATAAACTTGCAGCAAATGAACCTAGCTGTTTAAGGGTTTTGGGAGCTCCCTGGTCCATTATCCCTTCTGAAAAGTTCTCTAAGTGTACTGTGCCCAAGCATGGTGACCCGTGATGTTGTCTAGGGGTTGAATATATATACGTGTGTGTGTGTGTGTGTGTGTGTGTGTGTGTGTGTGTCAGAAATAAAAGAAACACACAGAGACAGAAATAGAAAGAAAAGTTGGGCCAAAATATAGATGGGATAGTCCTCGTCCTCCAGGAGGAAAAAATGGTAAAAATATGCCACCCAGTCCTGCCAGATTTTATTTATTCATGGGGGATTATTAGAGGGCTGAAATTGATGTGCGGATTCCAGCATAGGATCTCTGATTTGTTGAAGGAGACATGGAGACATGGAGAATAAGAAGTTCTTCTAGCTTTCATCATGTGCCTGGGATCACCCTGAGATGCCAGAGAATCATCATTCCTAATGTCTGGCATGGGCCACAGAGAGATAGTCTATCTAGAGACACTTCCATAAACAGAAACCTTAAGATCTCAGACTCTGGCCTTAATTCTTAAGGGCTCCAGAAAGCACCAGTGGATTAGACTACTGCTTCTTTACTTCTATTTTCTATGGAAAGCACATGATTTTAACTCCTCTGGCCTTCCTTTTTTTTTTTTTTTTAAATCAAAGAATAAAATTTCCTTTTCAACAGATAACATCCAATATACCACTTTCTACTTTCTACTAGATAGCTCACTACACACCTGCTTGTTTTAGCTTGAACAGTTATTCAGGGTATTGCAAGAGAGAAGAAAGCCTATTAAGTCAGAAGGAGTAATGTGTGAAAGCAGGATTCTTGGAAGTATGAGGCTTTCTAAGTGGTCTTCGGAAATGTGTGTGTGCATGTTTGCAAGTGTGTATGTTTGCATATGTGTGTGTGTGTGTGTATGTGTGAATGTGTATGTGTGAGTACGTGTGTGGGGTGTGTGTGTTCATAGACTACAAAATGGCAGGGAGCAGTCTGGGGGCATTACCAAAGAGAACTTGTTCAGTGTCAGGGCACAGAGTTTCTGTGCTAGACATTCTGTGGAACAAGACGAGGTCAAGAAAGTATTTTAGAGAAATGGTTCTTATTTCAAGCTGACTGCCAGGGCATGTAGCTTCTCAACGTCTAGGACAGAAACAAGCAGGGTCTAAGGGGGTATTTCTGTGGCACAGATAAAAAAGCTAGACAGAACACACTTAAGAGTACTAACAATTTTTTGTTGATTTTTGATAGCTTGCTTCTACCTCAGTTGGATTTCCTTAGTCCAAACAAAAAAATCGACTGCCTTCCCCAAGGCATTTCCTTAATCTTTCATGCCTTGCCTGGCTGTTCACGAATGACTAATGCAACATTTCAATCATTATGGAATTACAGACAAGGTGTCTTACCCTAGACTTTTCTTCACTGCAATCAGGGTGCTGGAAACTTTTGGACATGCAAGAAAGAATACTACATTAAAGCTGACTTACACTAGGTGCATCAGCAAAGGTTAGCAACATTGGGCCGTCCCTGAGAGTTTATAACACAAAATTGCAAGATCGTTTTCTAAACGGCTCAGAGACACTTAATTTTCAAGTTAATAAATTTACCTTCCATCAGCTCTTCCGTGTGCGTGCGTGTGTGTGTGTGTGTGTGTGTGTGTGTGTGTGTGTGTCTGCTATACATACACACGTGTATATATGCTGAAGTTGAGGATCAAAGTTGAAATGAATGGAAAGTGAAGTAACAAAAGCTCAGGCTATTAGACAATCACTGGCCAGCATTTCTACACATTCTGATGTAAACTTTACATAACTGTGTATCTTCAGATCCTGTTCAGCTTTCAATAAAAGATAGGTAATACCTATGACCTTAACAGTTAGGCTTTTCCCTTATTTCTTATGAAATGACTCAGTCAACACTATCATTCAGTGTTGGTGCTGACTTTCAATGCTGAGCACTAATTCCTTTGATAAAACACTTTTTATATATAAAAAGTGGTACAGAGTTGATCTCCTGGATGTGTTCACCAAATAATATGGGGTCCCTCTGGGGTGTTTATGTGTCCAGGTTCTTGCATTGAGGAGTTGAGGACTGAAGCCAGAACATGTGTAGAGGATTAAGACAGAATTTATTAGAGGAGAGAAAGAATGAAACTCAGGGACCTGAATCCATGAAGGGCAAGAGAGCCCTAGAGAACTCATGGCCTCCAAGCATGGAATCCATGAGAGCTGACAGAAAAGTCAGATAAGGACTCATGGACTCCAGACATATCCTCTTGGAAAAATGGTTTTTCCTCATTGGTTATCTTCAGTTTCTATAAACCTGATTGGAGCTTTTGGTCCTCTACATCTCATAAGTCTGTTCATAATGGGGCCCACCCAAGTGATCTTGTAGCAGACCTCATGGTGGGATTTATCTGCAGTGGAGAACTAATCTCCATATCCTTTCATGAATGTGGGGGAAGTTGGCGACTTCCTTCAGGATAATCCCAGCAGTGGGGATGATCTTTGAAGATCTTCAGAGACCATTGCAACATGGTTGCTCTAAAACTGCCTAAAAAGGAGAAAAAGAAATAAAATCCATAAAGTCTATTCATTTGTTTTAATTCAAGCTCACACTTATAGAGGAAAAAAGTATCTTAACAAAAGGGCTATGATATTAAGAGTTTTAAATAAATATTAAATATCACTATGTATGAATCACCCACATCTTTGAGAAAAGGGACCTGCTGAAACTCCGTATGAATTCAGCAATATTTAATTCATGATTTGAATGGCATGTGTGTGTTTACTCTGATATTTTCTGAGAGTCAAAGAGAATATTAGTTTTTCAGAAAAAAAAAAAAAAACAACTTCCTTTTGGTGCCACTAAAATTTAGTTTGAACAAAGCAGCTTTTCATCTTCTTATTTATTAAATTTACATCTGTACACAAATTGTCCTTGTTTACAGAATTTGGCTTCTGATGATTGCTGTTTTGCCATTCCATAATGTAATGGTTGCCTTGGTGATAGAAAAGTGGGCTCAAACCTTTTAAAATGATAATCATCTCCATCCGCATTATTTGTTGGATTTTATTCAGGTATATTCTCCTATCTTTCCTCCTTTATGAATTTAAAGTTATTCTTTCCTTTGTCATCTTGATTTCCATTTTCTAAATACTTTTCAAAGTGCCAGTATTTCTTACCTGCTCTATTGAAATGGAAAATCAAAGCCTAGGATTTTAAAAGCAATTGAAAACCAGACATTAGCATTCTCATTGCAGCCTGCATGGTGCTGGCTCAGCACATTCCGCCCACACGGGAAGCTTCCTGGATGCTGCTGTGTGAGTGCCTCTGGTCCAGGTATGTCAAGAGGATGAAGATTCACAGTTAGGGACATCAGGACTCTGGAACTGTAGAGCATCTGTTGTAGGGACTCATTGCAACCCTAGCTGACTCGTCTTCACACAGACAAGATTTCTCCTGAACAGGTGATCTTAAATTTAGCTGCTAGTTAATGAAGAATAAGTTTACCCTAGAGGCTGGAGAAGTGTCTACCTTTTTCATGGGTAGAGATTGCACACCTCAAAAGTGTGACATTTCTTAATTGTAAAAGGTTACTAGGGGTTTGTTTGTGACCCAGAGAGACAATTGTTCCAGAATTAGAAAAGCCAATAACTCATGGAGTCGCCTGATGACAATATCAAATTTATATAATTGTAAATGGAATTACAGAACCTTCATAAAGAAAAACTATAGGGTAATATTGCTCATAGTTCTTATCTAAGAGAATAGATTCCTAAAGTTTCAAATAGGAAGATTAAAGTAGGTCATATACTCCTCATGTCATTTGCGAAACTTCAGGCATAAGCATGCATGTGTTCCCACTAAAGAGAGGTCTTTTCCACAGGATACAAAGAACAATGTAATAAGTGTTTCCATAGCAAAACACAAAAACAACACATGAAAGCCAACTGGAGCTGACTTTGGGATAAGATAGTATTTGAATTGGTTTTTGAAAATAAAATTTTAGCTGTAAAGTTTGGAAAGAAGACAACCTTGTCATAAGGCACAAGTTAATTCAAATAGTAAGGAGCTCGAGGTGTGCCAGAAATTGGGAGGAAGCCCAGAATGGAAAATACTGGACAAATGCAAAGCGTTCTGGAAGACAGCATAATAGACTTGTTAGCCTGTTTGTAAATACGACAGAGTAAACAGCCCTGAGTGTCTGAGAGAAGGCTGATGCTGTTAGCATAATGGGCCAGATACAACTTCATTCCTTTTTTTAAAAAAAAAAAACATATATGAGAAAGTCAGGTCTAGTGTTAAGACCAAAGATACATATTTTTAAGGATATGTGAATAGGTAAGATCATGGAAGCGAATAACTAAAGGGAGAGTATGAAGAATGGAGGGAGAGGAGCCTAAGAACACCAATTTGATGAAAAGAATCAAATATCACTTAATTTTAATAAAAATTATGATTCCATTAATTCTTGACTTTCTATGAACTGGTAGGAATTAGATTATTCACCTCAAAGGGAAGAAAATAAGGTCCATTTAGAAATTCACTTAGCAACTATGTATCCAGTAGTTAATGAGTTCTGAACTCACCCCAGAAGATTCAGGGGTGAGTAATTCAGTTGAAGACTATGCTCTCATAGTACTTGTATTCATGTGGGGTTTTGATAAGAAACAATCATATGACTACAATGTGAGTGCTATGAAGGAACTAGAAGAAGTGATGAAATAAGAGATTTAGGGGAATTTACTTTAAATAGGTCCCAAGAATAGTCCCATTCTCTACAGAGTTAACCTTGAACTTGAGACTGAAGAGGGGAAAATTATTATAGCTCACAGCGGAACACAAGATCCAGAGGCAAAAAGGGACCTGGAATGCTTAGGGAAAATGAAACATGCAGTGTGATGTTTCTTAGTGAATAAGGTAGAGTGTGAAGTAAGATAAACTTTGACAAATCCAGACCTTAGCAACCACCTTAAACAATTGAGGCTTTCTTGACTCAAGGAAAGGGAAGTCAGAGAAAGAATTGGAGCAGAGAAGGGTCATAATCCAATTAGCATCTATTATTAGTAGATACAATTAATAACCACCTAGGGTAGAAAATCAAGAAGAAAGATAAGACAGAAAAGCCTGGACCAAGGGAATTGCCTGAGCATAGAAAGAAAATTAGAGGATAAGGCATTCTAGAGATGAGGTCAGCAGGACTTGCCGTTGGGAAGGGAGAGGAGAACGAAAGGAATAAAACAGACTTTCTCTATCTTGAGTTTTAAACAACTAAGTGAACATTAGTACTACAGTGAATGGAAAGACTGGGTACGGAGTCACTAAAGGAAGAGAAGGTGGAGAAGTATGAAGATGCACTGAGAATATGGTCATTAGAGGCTGTTTTAGAAGTATAAACATGAAGCATAGTAAAAATTCTCACAGCTGAATGTACCTATAACTACATTTTTGAAATTTATTGAAAGAATTGATCATATTTGGGTTGGGTAAGTTTATAAGAGAGGAAGAGAGAATGGATAACAAGAAACTTTAACCCGAAACTGAATCTTGAAACCAGAGGACTCACTTGCTCCAGCTTTCCAAGAATCAAAGTAAGCCAGGGTAGAAATCTTCTTGACATAAACAGGTCAAATTGAGGTGTTCAAAAAACAGGGCTAGGGCCAGAGTTCAGATAAGGGCTCTAGAGTTGGAAAAAGATAGAGTTGTGAATTAGGTTAGTACATTCAGAGGTTCACAGTCTTCCATATATGACTAAGTCACTGTAAGCGATCACAGTAGATGAATGGCTTCTAGAGATGCTCTGAGTGTCATCTTACTTGTAGAGATTCTACATTACATGAGACAAGAACAGGTCAGCTGGCTATTACCATTCCTCATGTTTGATATAAAGAAATCCTAAGGCAATCTTCATTTTTTTTTTTTTACTTTTCTCTATCATAGGAAGATATCCAAAACCTCTATCTTCGACAGGAGTAGCTCAGGACAACTATAACCTGCCATTGAACTGCAGTCCATGAATATTCATCACACAATACAACTACATAAAATCTGACGATGAGGAGCTGATGAACATGGCTGAATGACCTGAAGAGACATTTCTCAGGAAAAAATATAAAAATGACCAGCAAGAATATGAAGAAAATGTTAAATGACACTAACTACTAGAAAAAAATGCTAATCAAAATCACAAGGAGATATATTCATTTCAATTAGAATGGCAAAAAAAAAAAAAAAACCAAAAACAAAACAAGAGGAAACAGCAAATACTAGCAAAGATATTGGGAAGGGGAACCTTCAGACACTGTTCATGGGAATATAAACTAGCATCGTCTTAGCAAAACAGTGCAGCGTGGAAAGCCTTCAAAAACAAGAAATAGAGCTATTATACAATCTAGTAATACCATTACTGGGTATATATACAAAGGAATTGAAATCAGAATATTAAAGACATCTGGATTCTCCTAAATTATTCCTAATAATTATGTAATTAAGCAAGTATCTATTGATGGATAAATTGACAAAGACAAAGAAGTATATGCATATAAGATGAAAATACTATTCAGCCAAAAAAAAATAAGATGTTGCTATTTCCAGCAACACAACTGAAGTAGAAGATGTTAATAAAAATAATACAGGCAAAAGAAGGTCAGTTCTGCTTGTTTCTCACATAGGTATGGAAACCAAAAGTTGAGCTCAAGGAAACAGAAAATAGAACAGTGGTTCTGAAAACCCAAGATGGTAAGGGACAGAAAAGAGACAAGAAGATTATTGATGGATAGAGAGATGCTGGGAGACTGACATCAAATGATCTATAGCACAGTAGCATTGCTGTAGTTGATAAGAATTAAATGACCATTTGAAATAGCTATTAAAAAGGATTTTAAATGTTCCCAACCCAAGCAGATTATAAATATCTGAACTGGTAGACATGTTAATCACTCTGAATTTGATTATTATATGTTGCACACATGCACTGAAATTTCACACTGAAACGCATGTACATGTACAGTTCCTATATGTTGATAAAAAAGTATTTTAAAGATCTGCAAGCACTGTCTACACATATTCAGAATGTGCACCATGTGCAGCAAATTCCTTTGTTTGCACTGGAGAAAACCTTGCCACATAACACCTAGAACTATTGACTATCTGTCACTTGTAGCACTTAAGATCAAGTCACCTTCACAGTGTAAGGATCTAAGTGTAACAAAATGCCACCCTGATGACAAGCTCCCCACTCGGTATAAGTGTAATCACATTTTGTAGTCCTTAAAACATAATTTTGAACAGTTAAAAGACAAATTTGAACTAAAAACGAAATGCATTTCCTAAGTTAATAATGTCAGAATGCACCATTGTAACATACCATAGCATTTCAGTGATATTATAAAGAAACTACCAGATGAGTTGGACAACTTCAAAGAGTTCCTTGTTCATGTGCCTTCACAATTATTTATAAAATAATTGAGGAGAATTGTGGTAAAAATATAAATGGAGTATAAAAAAATCAATAGAATGAGAAGGAAACCCATAGAAATGTTCAACAATACTGCTATGGTTATACAAAGCACACATAGGTTGAAACATCACATTCTGTCTCATAAATGTTATGTGTCAATTAGAAATAAAATTTTAGACAGGCAAAAGGGAACGTTATTAATCTCATTACATAAAAAGTAGGTATAAATTAAAAGAAAACTTGATTTATAATTGAAATAAATTATAAGCAGGCTATGGAGATATTTCAATTAACTGCAAGGAGTTTTTAGCACATTGTAAAGAATAAAATCTTCTGCTGATTTGACATGAAACCCGAGAATGACTAAGACCACATAAATCTCACACTACTCCACTAGAACGGGGATCTCAATGACAAATGGTTAGCAAGTATTGTCATTTCTGAGCGATTGTGATTAATTACCGCCTAAGAAAACTTGAAATGTCCTTAACTCTTACGGAATAAATAGAAGAAACTTGCTAAAAGTTGCACAAGTTGATCTTCTAAAATTTTTGTGACTTTGGCAAGAAAATATAAAGCTGGAAGGAGAGTGTATAGTTTGTAACTGAACTGCCACCCAAATAATACCTGACTATTTTCAAACTAAAATAGAAACTTGAAAAAAGTTACAGGAATTGAACATCTAAAATTTTGGGGATATTACCAAGAAATGACAAAACTGAAAGAAAAGTGTTGTAATATGTATCTGGATTGTTGCCCAAAGGTCCTCGTGTTTGTCAAAGGCTGGTGCTCCAGCCCGTGGTCCTACAAGGAAGCGGTAGCCATAGAAAAGTGCAGAGGAAAAGGTCAATTACTAAGATTAGATCAGTGTGCCCTTGAAGGTCTTGTGGGCTCTGGTCTCGTCACAACTGCATTCACCACATATATCACCACGATGCACGGCTTCTTGGCAGAACCAAAGGGTTAAAATGCATTCTGCCGGCTATCATAGCTGAAACCTCTGAAAGACTGCACCAAAGCAAGCTTTTCTTTTGTTAAATGGATTCTTTCCATTTTTCAGTATTAAGGAAAATTAGCTAACATAGAAAGTCACTGAATATAAGATGCAATAAATTCTATTCACCATGAATAATGAATTACCTTTCTTTTTTTTTTCAAGGAAAATACTTAAAACCATTGTCATTCCAAATCCTTAAGGAAGAAATTAGATAGCTGTTACTGTTTTAAAAAATTTATATTTGTATTAAACTTTGCAATATTTGGTGTAACTTCATATCTCAATCTGAATATTTACTTCCATACTTCTATATTTGTCATTTCATTTATTTTTACCTAAAAAATGAACTCTTCACTGTAAAAGCTTCAAACCCTACAGATCCTGGTGAATTAGTTGAATATCCGAAGCACTTATTTAAGCTTTGAGATGTCAAAGAAAGAACAGTGTAAGGCAGCTCTGTCTCAAGAACCAAGAGAAGACACTGTTCAAGGATGGAAGCCATGGGTACCCACTATCTGGAGAGCTCAAGACAGAAACAAAAGTGTGTGTCATCAGTCAGAAACTCATAACAAAGATTAGTTGGCTTAATTCACCCTCAAGGATATATACATTGACTTTCCCAAGAGTTACCCGAGCTTTCTTAGCCCTAGTTGGCAGTAGGGATTGAAGATTTTCATAGCTCTGCTTCTGAGACAAGAATAACCAGCTATGTCAGAATAAGACATCCATTAAAGGCAGGGGTTTAAAATTAGTCTGACAAGTCTAGGGCAGACCTGATATCACTGCATCCTGCTATGGTTTCTGAGGATCTCTATTGTCAGTCTTAACTCAAAATGTTGGTTGGTCCCAATGGCAAGGGGCTACATGTTTTGTGTTCATCCACTTTTTCTGGACACATCCCTAAGCCAAGCTTGTACACCCAGATCTTGACTCTCCCAGAGTTTGCATGAGTTCAACAAATACCTTGTCAATGGTAGAACTATCACTCTGCAACCAGAACTCCATAACTCAAGAGACATTGCTATTGAGCTTCCAAAATACAAACTGGATTCTTTTGGAAATTGTATTAAATAGATGAATAGATCCAACTCGAGTTCATTATAAAAGTGAGGTTTCAGTTCTGCCGCAGAACTAACCCCACATTCAAGTTGATCTTTGGTCCTGCGTGTCCATATTCCCAGGTGACTTCCTTTTCTCCATCAAACTCTGTCTTCATCAAATTTGCTGGTCAGAAACAAAGCAATCAATTCTGGGAAGTAATTATTTCTATCTAGAGGTTGATGCTAAATGAAAATTCCTCGCTGATATCAGAAGTTGGCACTGATACAGCTATTAATGTAAAAAGTGAAAACCTTGTCTATAAATAGCATCTTTGATGCTTACTGGTACTTTCTTTCCCGGCAATGATATTAAAAATACTGTCTCATCCAGTCTATCCCATACCTTAATATCCTTTTCATGGTCTCCAAACTGCTGAGTCAAATTTAAATTCCTTCATCTAAGACATACCATCAATCTCTCCTGCTTTTTGTCCCGTCATGCCTGATGTAAACTCTTTGATGTTGTGTCTTTAAGCTATAGCCATGCAGTAGTCAGAATCAGCCACAGACCGAGTCTGTTATGTCCCATCATACTTATATTGCTGGGTGACATCATATCCAAATTAGTTCATGGAAGTACCGTTTAGGTAATGTTCACACAGGAACAACAATCTCATAAGAATGCACTTCTCAGAAACTATTTCCATCATTATGCATTGTACAGTTATAACTATTCCCCAACCACATTGTGTTATTTCACTCCTCTTTAAGCTTCTACATGTTCCCTCTATTCTGAATTCCCTTCCTCCTTTCCTCCCTGTAAAATCTAATTGCCCTTCAAGTCTTACTTCAAGCACCCTCTTCTGTCAGGAACTTTATTTTTCAGTTTAAATGACTAATAAAGTCTATATGTTTTATTTGGTCGTAGCTACTCATTCTTTTCAATTGATAGCCTATACATTTATGAGAAGAATTCTTCATTTTGCTATTCTTAGTATCTAAGACAGTACCTGGAACACAGTAGCATTTAAATATGTGTTGAATAAATGCAAGTATGCTTTGTGACCCAACATTAAGAGTAATAAGTGGACATTGGACAGAGGGATGGGAAACAAAAAAAAAAAAGCTATGAGGAAAGGTAGATTTTCTGAAGACAGAGAAAGAATAATGTTGTGAATATCGCAGTCTAAGAAGTACATGATGCTGTGTGTGTTTGTGTGTGTGTGTGTGTGTGTGTGTGTCCCTCAGAGAGCACTGTGTATCCCTGTTGAGGCCCAAGAGTGACTTCAGGAATCATCCTGGATTGCTTCTACCTCTCTTCTGCCTTGCTCTAGAGTGCTCTGACAGACCACTGTCATTTCTGCCTTTTTTAATGGGATCTGGGATCTGGACTCAGGTCTTTTTGCTTGAGAGGCAGAGGTTTAAGCCTTGAGCCATCTCTCCAGTCCCCTACAAGTATCTTTTAAATGAGCAGAGGCAAACAACTACTTTAATAGTTTGGAGAGGAAATTACTTGCGAATATGAAATGGAAACATGGCCGTCACTATAATGGTGTAGGACTAGCCACCTACATACTAGTGGTGAGAAGACACTATGGTATAGCCTCAGGCTTGGACCCTGGGGAACTGTTCTCATTCTGGCTTCTTGTTGCTTACCTACCACTCAATCATTTGCATATATACTGTCCTTTGTGTCTCTTTATTTATTTAACTTCAATATGCCTCTGTTTTATTATCTGCCAAAAGGGGTCACAGCTGACTTTGCCTGCTACAGTGGTTGGGAGGATTAAGGAATTAAGACAGTTACAACTGAGCATGTCAGAGTTCAATAATGTAATCAAACTTTGCACAAATCTATTGTTTTATATAGCACAATGATAATGAATAATAGATAATAGGGGTAATAAGAAGTTACTTTTGGAACCAGGACTGGAACCAGGACTGGAACCAGGTATTCCAAATCAGAGCATGTATTCCTTTTAGATCCCTGCAACCTGGCAGAAACAACTTAAGGGAAGAAATTTGCAGAGGCTGTTGGCCCTTGGCCGCAGGGAAGACATGGCAGAGTGACTCAGGCTGTGGCAGCAGAAGTGTGAGCTAGAAGCTGGCTGTTCAAATCATGGCAGATCTGGAAGGGCCATTCCCAGAAGGGACAAGATACCCTTCAATTATCCACCCTAGAGTCCTGCTTCTCTCAGGGGGTCCCACCTCCTAAAGGATCTTCAATTTTGAAATAGTGCAAGCTAAGGACTAAGCATTCAAAACATGAGTCTGTGGGAAACCTTTGAGATTCAAATCATTGCAGATGAACTAGGAACCGAAGTAAGCAGGTATTTCCTAGCTCTTGTACAGCAGTGGGAAAGCTGCATTAAAATTCAAAACTGGAATCCTCCAACTAGTAACCCTTATTAATAAAAGGATTAAAGCTCAGTTTTGGTTAGCCTTGATTTTTAATTAAAAAAAACATGCTTTTCATATGCAGAATTCATTTTAATGCCAAAACCTTGCATAGTGCTTCTTTATTTAAAATTAGACTTTAAAGCCTTAAGTTGGACATTATGACCTCTGAAGAGAAATGAAATTCTTTTTTTTTGCTTCCTAAATTCATTACCTACTAGAAACTTCACGTTTATTATTTAGAAAAGAAAGAGTAATGGAGTTTCAGCTTCACCTGGATGTTAAGTAGATTCCAGGAATCTACTTATGTTGATATGTTAATGTTAAGTAGATGTCAAGTAGATTCCAGGAAAGCCCATGCTGTTTGTGGGAAGGGAGAATGGGTGTGTTTTGTTAGATAGCCGGAAGGAACCCCATAACGAAAAGGATTAATGTTTAATATTTTTCTTTGGCTGAATACTTTTGGGAATTAATTCTTTGCCATCTTCCCAAAGATGATTCTTGTTTTTGTTGATTTTCTTCAAGGAATAAAATTTAAGTGGAATTTAGCAACATGACAAAATCTTGGAAGATTATAGCTAAGAATCATGAAGATTCATGAACTCATCCATCTATTCATATTTGTAGAATGTGTGTCCCTCTCATATTTCTAAAACGATTATTTCACAGTAAGGGTGAAGGTTTCCTCTCAGAGGTCTCTGTCGCCAAGGACTCAATTTATGGGAATCTTTTCTTCCTGCACTGCATGGATTAAATCTCCTCCAATGTGACTGGTTTTTTGAAAATCCTAGTGACTAAGTAAAGCTTGCAAGCCCTTTCTCCAGCATTTTAAATAGCAACACCTCATATATGACTGAATATTAAGAATTTGCACACAGCCTGCTGTTAAAAATACCTTTTAAATGTCCACAATTGAATTAAATCCTTATGTTCAATCATGAACCATGAAATTAGCTATTATTACCAATGTTCTGCAACCTGGTAGAAGAAAAAAAAAGTAAAAAGATTGCAATGGGAAATATCTGAAAAGAGTCTCTGTGGGGCTCTTGGGAAAACCCCCCTACCTCAGAATGATTGTGGACACAAAGTCATACCAAAACCAGCACATAATGTCCAAAGGAGATTTATTGTCAAACAAATAGGACAGAGAGGATAGCAAACAGGCAAGCAGTAAGTTGCATGGCAGATTTATTGGCAAGTAAACAGGAGGACAAATAAGTAAGCAACAAACAGCTTGGCTCTATCTAAAGCGCAGACAGAGAAACAGAGAGAGGCAGAGAGAGAGAGAGAGAGAGAGGTCTAGCTCTGAGGTCTCTTATAAGGCATGGTCATATGACCAGGAATATGTGACTATAGACCAGGAGCATGTAGTTGGAAAAGTGCAGGAATGAGAAGGGGGACTCACCCTAGGGTGGCTGAAAGTCCTTGGATGAATGTGTCAATTTATCTTAGTTGCAGGTGGACTGGGGCTGTGGAGAAGTTGCAGGCAAGGTAGGTAGGGGCTGTGGAGCTGTCCTTGGGACTATGGAGCTGCTTTATCTAAGCAGACTGGGAATCATGAAGGTTTCTTTTTCTGAACATGTATACTGGAGAGAAGGGGGGAGCTTGAGCCATTTTGTGTTTAACATGTCTAACATCTATCAGTTTCCATTAAAAATAGTTCTTCATGTGTTTTAATGGGCTTAATTAGGACTCAAAGATCATGAGTTTGGATCCAAGGTCTCATATAAAATGCCAAGGGGAGGGGCTGGAGAGGTGGCTCAGGGGTTAAGCCTCTGCCTTGCAGGCAGAAGGTCCTGAGTTGAGATCCTAGACCCCAGGTATAGACACCGGGCAGAAGCAGGGGCGGCCTGCGTTTCTGGTCCTGGTAGGGCAGAGCCTGTGAATCCCGGGGCAGAGTAAACAAGGAGGAGGTGGAGGCTGTCCATGGTGGTTCCCGTATTCGCCCCTGATTCTACACAAACACACACACACACATATGCACAATTGAATAAATAAAATAAAATAAAATGCCAAGAGGAAACTGCAGCGACCTGCACTTCTGGCCCTTGTGGGCAAAGCCTGGGAAGTAGAGTAATCCAGGATGATTCCCAAAGTCACTCTTGGTCCCCCACAGGGACACATAGTGCCCTCTAATACACACACACACACACACACACACACACATACACACACACTAAAGAAATTAAAGACCTTAATTATATCACAACTCCAGGAAAAAGAACTCCAAAAGGTTCTTTTTTTTTTTAACTTTATTTCACGCTAAAATTTCCCAGGTCCACCCACCAGGGCTGGAAATGCAGGCTGCTCCCATTTCCCAATGGCATTTTTATGTGGGACCTGGGATCGGAACTCAGGACCTTCTACATGTGATGCAGATTTTTTTTTTTCACTAAAATGTATAATTTATTTATTTATTTATTTATTGTGATGCAGAATTTTAACCCCTGAGCTATCTCTCCATCCCATGTACAGCCTTCTTTACAAAAGCAAACACAAATTGCCAATTTCAAATCAGGTGAAATGAAATGCTATATTTTTAAGTCTGCTATTTTGACTTTTTGAAGAAAATTAAGATTGTGCTTTCAGACAAATGATTGTTGTTATTTTGTATGTATCTCTGATACACTCAGTTGGTACAGTACTTACTTCACCCTAGCCACAGAACAGTGCATGCCTCAGTAGACCTATACTGATGTTTCAAGATTTAAAGAGAGCTCCAAGCCATTTGCACATATCAGGTCCTTGGCCAAAGTCTCTCTTGGTTGGCAGAAATTGGCTTCTGTCACTCTGGAAATATTCATCAGTGAATATGTCATAAATATGAGTTCTCAAGGCCTCCTGGAACATGAAGTCTGCTCTTTAACAAAATCCCAGTACATCAAGTTCATATTAAGGTTTGAGAGACATAGGTTCAGTAGATTGGCCCAAGACAGTAAATTTCTTCTCTAATTGCCTAAGATAATGCCTAGTAAAAAAAATCAAGCAAGTATTTGGAAAGTGTTTGTGGCACCTGTCACATATATATTTTAAATTTTTCCTCATTTAATTTTTCATTTTAAAAAGAAACTGCCAGGTAGGCCCTATTTGTACAGTGGAGCAACAAAGCATCTTGCCAAACATTATACAGCTAAAATATTTATGTAGCTAATAAATGTTGGCAGCAAGGTCCAAACTCAGGTCAGTCTGGTTCCAACATTTCTGGTCATGTTTCCACACTAGCACAGGACTCCTTGTGCTTTTCAGTCTTCAAAACACCCCTGGGAACCATTGAATGTTCCATAGAAAACTTAGATGGAATATCATCATCAAAAAAAAACCATTAAAGTCATTTTTGTGTCTGAGTACTATGTCCATAGCTTCCTATATTGACCATGTCCTGAGTATAGCAAACTGAGCAATTTGTCATACTCGGTTGATGCTATATCCTTTCCTCTTGACCTGAGAATTAACCCAGTCAGTAATTGAAAGATGCCAATATTTTCAAGTTTTATTGCCACTAAAATGTTTTCAGTGTCACAGTCAAACACAGCAGTTGATAGTGACATAGAGAGCCGGGAAGATGGCCCAGTGGGTAAGGCACTTGCCCTGCAAGCGTGAGGACCAGAGTTCACATTCCAAGAAATCACGTTTTAAAAAAAAAAAAATGTGTGCAAGTGTCCACCTGTAATCCTAGTATTCGAAAGGCAGAGACAGAACTCCCAGAGTAAGAGGACTAGCTAGCTTAGCTTTTTTGTGTGTATATGTGTATGTAACATCTTATTTTACCTAAATATAGATTGAAAATCCTGGTGACAAATTTGACCACCTATAAATTCTTTTTTCTTTAAGCAATTATTTTTCAATTTACCCTTTGGCATATTTAATTTTGCATTTCAGACGTTAATTTCATTTTTAACAACACTGTATTTTAATAATAAAGAACATAACATGGATATAAAATATAAATGCATGTAAGTTAAATAGATTATTAAGCATACCAGTTACATTAAACAGCATTTAGTCAATAAACAACAGATTTAATCTAAAATAGCTCACAGTTTGACAGCTACAAGCAGAATTATTTAAGATATAAGGGAATATACATAATAATATATCCATTCCTGTCATTCATTCAGAGGCATTACATGCTGACAAACCATTGTAGATTTTGGTGCCAGAATCCTCTGTTATTCACAGTTTTTACTCACTTCATTGTTGATGTGAATAATCACTTTGCTATCTGACTTATTTTCAATAATGGATGTTACCCAGGTGTCACAGTTGTAAGTATACACCATCTGTAACTTTAACATTACCTCTCCTAAGATTTACAAATGGCCTTCGCAGGTTGCCCACTGCTTGCTGTCAAATGGACAGTTTTATTCTTAATTGCGTTTTTCTGCATAGATATCAATAGCAAATGTGCATTCCAAATCGCCTCTCTTCAGGCCACCCCACTGTTAGGGGCATTTCCCTTTCACTCATCCACCTTTTAGTCCCCAAAGATTCCACTATATGTTCTTATCTCTCCTGAGTTCCTTGATAGTCTATGGGGACATGTTGGTATGTTAGTCATTATGCAGGTCTGGTAAGGACAAGTCTCATAGCACGAATTAGCTAGCCAAGCCCTGGGTTCAACTGAGAGACCTTGTCTCCATAAATAAAGTGCAGAACAATTGAGGAAGACACCCAGCATTAACTTTGGACCTCTAGGTACATGTGCAAATGCTAAGATGACATCAAGCCATGCCCAGAGAAAAGATGCCATACAATAGACACTTCCATTGGTGCTATGTATATCTGAAGTCCCAGTTGTTGAGGACGCTAGGAAGGAGGCTCACTTAAGACCAGGAATTTTGGGGCTGGAAAGGTGGCTCAGATCCCACGTATAGACGCCAGGCGGAGGCGGGGGCGGCCTGCGCTTCTGGTTCGCGAATTCGTCCGTGGTTCTACACATACACAGGCACACACACGCACGCGCACATACACACGCACATGCACACAGTTGAATAAATAATAATAAAAAAATTTAAAAAAAGATCAGGAATTTTAGTTCATCCTGCATATCATGGAGAGACCATCTAAAAAAATACACTAATTGCACAGGACTTCTCTAAGTTATGTCTCCATTTGCTACATCAATAATAACTGTGGCTTCTTTTTTTTGGTAGGATATGTAAGCCATATAAAAATGGCAGAAGATGGAGTGATAAGAATTTAAGAGTCTGAGAGAGGGGAGTGGAGCTGTCAGAGTGTCCCCTGATCATAACAGGGTGGCTGCACCGAAGAATTCACTATAGTGTTATCTACTTCCACAAGATCTACACAACAGTTAGTCTATCAGCATTTCATACAGATGAGGGAAGATCTCAAGAAATACTGCACCTCCCCAAGAAACTATTAAAGGTAATACAAGACGGAGAAGAAGAGCTTCTTTACTCAACAATATATCCACTGATATAAATCATCTATTCCTGAGCAAGTCAGACACTTGTCAGTACCAGAATCCTGGATGAAACCCAGTAGACCATACATGTAAAAATGGGGGGGGGGTTGCCTGGGAAAAAGAAAATGTGAAGTGGGACAGGAGGTGGTTGTGATGCGGTGGTAAAAGGTGAAAATACATGTTATTTTTTATGTATGTGTAATAGTTACTTTTAACTGTTGCTGTGAGAGAGCATTCAAAGTCAAGCAACTTAAGGGAGAAAGGTTTCAGAGGGAAGACACAGTCTTTCATGGCGGAGGTGGCATGGCATGGCTGGTGGTTGAATCTGGAAGTAGGCTAAGTCACTGCAAACATCCTTGAAAGTCCAAGAAGCAAAAAATCTCTCTTCTAAGTCTTCCATTCTATGGTTTCTTGTACCTGGTCTGCTAGGTTCCAATCAGATTGGTGGCCGGTCTTTGTATTGTAAATGAATTGACCTGGATAATCTCTTGAGGTAGTCTGACTCTGGTCAAGTTGACACCCAGAATTAACTATCACAGTATGAAAGTGTCAGAGAATAAAAAAACAATTAAAATATAGGAAAAGAATGGTCAACATATCCACCAGCCGTACCGTGGCCACTTAACATCTACCGTTGGAGTATAGTTCAGTCACCTACCAGATTAGATCTGGTTTTCAGAAAGCTTTGACAACATAAATGAAAATCAGGAAAATGATAGATGGCTTCTGGTTATAGTGCAGAACTTAAACTTTTATCTTGCCATGTTCTCAGTAAACAGTGTCAAGTTCAAGAGTGGATGAACACAAGTGAAATCATTGAAATCTGTATACTCGTTATGGACTATGTTTGATGGCAATAAATATGTGATCATCCATAGATTTCTTTCTATAAGTACTTAGATGCTTCTTACAAGAAGAAATAGGTGGTAATTTAAGTGATGTAACAAAAAAATAAATAAATACCATCATAGGGGGAAAAATAAGCCACTACTTATTGGAGCTGGAAAGATGGTTTAATCGGTAAGAGCACTTTATCTGTCGGCACGAGTACCTGAGTTAGAATCCCCACACAAAAAGCCAGGCATGTCTATAACTCCTGCATTGGGAGACAGAAATAGGCACATCCCAATAGTTCAGTGGCCAGCCAGCCTGCTGAAAAATGCAAAGCTTCGAAATTCCTGAGAGACCTTGACTCCAGGCAATGAGGTAGACAATGATGGAAAAAGACACCTGATCATCCATTCTGATCTCTACTTGGACACATACGATAGCATTTACCAGTGTACTCATGTATATGGATGAGTATGCATATACCAACACCACATACAAACACATTTCACATGCATGCGTGTTCATGGGCATATTTACATACACACACAAATGAGCACACATACATAATATATGCAAATACATTTATAAAAAGTGTGAGTTGCCCCCACTAGCTATTGTGTTTGAATCTTTGGTTGGTGTTAAGGCTGGGAACATTGTGGAACTTTTAAGAGTTAATGCTTTGCTGGAATAAGACACATCACAGGGGGGCAGGCAAGCCTGGAGGTTTGGTGACCTGATCCTGCTTTCAGTTTTTTGATTTGTTTTTTTTTAATTTATTTTTTATTTATTTCTTCCACTCATACAGAGTTGATAAGTACCCCATTCCCCTCCTTCCCTACACTCCTCCCTTCTCCCTCCTCTTCCTTTTCCCCCCTCCCTTCCTTTCTCCCAGTGCCCCCCCATTCCTGGAGCATCCTTTAGTTTGCATGTCAAACTTCCCTCTGGGTCCTCCTTTCTGATGAGGTATAAGTTCAGTTTGCTCTGGCTCTATCGCTTCCTGGCCGTGGCTTCAGTGACCTGAACTTGCTTCCCGTGTCTGCCTCCATCCATACCCTCTACTGTGGGATTCCTTTCATATTAGACTATATCCCCTCGAAACTGTAACCCAAATAAATCTCCCTTTCTCAAGTTGTACCTGAGTATTGTAACAAGAGAAGAATAACTGCAACAACACACACATTGGACATATGTTTAAAGTCTTTTCAGAAATTGTTAGAAATTTCTAGCTGACTCTTTTCGTAAGAACAAAATGATTCCACACAGTAATATAAATAGGCCCTGAAAAAAATGTCCATAATATATATTTTTTAAACCCTGAACTTACAAAAGTGTTTGTGGATGAAAAATAAAATGATTTGCACTCATTAATTACATTTCATTACCATCCCCTGAAGTCCTTCAATCTACAACCATTTGTGAAATGTTCTGAGAAATCTTAATCCATGCTCACCTTGGTTTAAGCCAGTATCACTTGCATTTATTTGCAGGAGATTTTTTTAACTTTATTTGCAACTCTTTTTTTCTTATCATAACTCCTAAAATCCTGTGCTCCAAAGTCTTTGACACCGAGTGTGGTGACCCTATATGAAGTCACATAACTCAGTATGGAGGCTGTGAAGAATTAGACCGTGGTAAGGGTTTCTGATACACAGTGATCAAAATTTAATTCAAAATCAATCATGCAATAAAGCAAAGGTGTTTGTTGCTGTGGTCATCACCTGTGCAGGGTCATAAGACTTTACTACAGCTTTTCTTCTGAACATGTGTGCCCTTTGCATGGTCTTGTATGCCATCATGATTCATCATACAGTACAGAGCCAATGAATGTTACCTAAACCAGACCTGGCACAGAATAAAGATTCTTACATGCTATAAATTGCAGTGTTTTGCTGGACTACAAGGCTTTCTATTCTTATAGATAGGATGATGGTTTAACTACAGAAAACAAAGACTTTTAAAATTTTCCTACTTTCATCACTCACCATGGACGTATAATATAGAATATTTTTGGATTGGATTGTTAGAATGTTTGATTTTTAAAATTGCTGTTTGAATTGCTTACTTGAATTTAATTTTTAAAAAATTAAAAGAATTTTTGACTTGGGGTTAATTTAAAATTTCTAACAATTTCTGAAAAGACTTTAAACATATGTCCATTATTTTGTACTATATATTTATGCAAAGTGGTATTCTCAGCTTTGACAGTTGTAAAATCAAACTATTAATCAACTCTGAGTAATGTTGAGGATCCTTTATGTCCTGATGTATCAAATTCTCAACCAAGATTTAATTCTTCATGCTAAAATGAACAAGTGTGTCCATATCATTACTATGCAAATTTGCTTTCATCCTCAATAAATGCCACCTTACAGAATTATCTAAAACAAGGGTGTTGATAGGGGAAGGGAGACGATAGCTTCCATTTCACAAGCTTGAAGTGCATCTTAGTTGGTTCAAGCTGTAATGATGAAACACCATAAGCTGGGAAGCTTCCAAGTAGCAGAAATGTATTACTCACAGCTCCATAGGAAGAGAATCCACTACCAAGTCTCTGGTAGATTTGCTGTATGGTGACAATCTATTTCTTGGTTCATGCAAACTATCTACTCACAATGTCCTTATGTCACAGAAAAGATGAATCCTTGGGCATCTTCTACAAGAACGTCCCCCATCATGATTTGAAGGCCCCACCTACCTTATGAGTGTTTTCACCTTTGGGGAGGGGGTGATTGCAATGGTGAAGTTTAGTAGGGTGTGGTGATTGGTTTCAAGTGTTTATAACACCTAAGGACACACACACACACACACACACACACACACACACACACATATGGAGAGAGAGTGAGAGAGAGATACTCTCTCTCTCTCACTCTCTCTCTCTGTCATTATCCTTTCTTTAAACTTCTCTAAGTGTACCATGTCTAAGTATGTTGATATATGAAGTTGTCCTGGATTGAGAAATATGAAAAAGGCAGAAAGGGAAAGAAATGCACAAAGATGGGAAATAGAATAGTTGGCCAAGGCAGGTGGGGAAATCCAAGTCCTCCTGATAGGATGAAAATCTGCCACAAAGTCCAAATTTTATTTATGTGCTAGGGATAATCAGGGGCTGGTAATAGTACGCAAATCCATAGGTGGAATCTCTGATTGGTTAGAAGGGGAGATAAGGAAATGAGAGAGCACATCCAGTTCCTAGAATTCTTGGAATGAGAATCACATTCCTGATCTCTAGTTTCAGTTACATTAGATATCTGCACATAAGATATCACTGACATAAGCATAAGTCTTAAGATCTCAGGCTATGGTCTTCATTCTTCAGGGCCCATAAAATACTAAAAAGTTAGACTAATGTTTCTGTGCTTTGTTTTCCATGGAGAGCTTATGATTTTAACTCCTCTCAGTCTTCCACACTTTCTGTCAAAGAATTTACTAGGTAGCATCCTATACCCTACTTTCTGCTGGATGGTACTGTATAGAGAAGGCCTAAGGGCATTCCTATGAAGAGTCACATGTTTAAGGCAAGCTTCTGAGCAACCTGGAGAAGATTTTCTGTCTCATAGGGCAAGCAGGTGGATAAGATGGAGGACAGATACCCAGCACTAGCTAGTGCAGCACCCTGAAGGAAACTCAGGTGCACATGTAGGGAGATATGGAAGAGGAAGAAAAAAGGGTGGGAGAGAAGAATAAGGATGGGAAGGAATGTGAGGTTGAGTAGGTAATGGGTGATGAAAACACATAAATTCATGGCTGACACAATTTAAAAATAAATAGTTAATATAAAAAGTAGAGTGGTGAGAATATTTGGGAATCTATATACAGATTTGGTAGGATATAGGTGATTAATTAGTAATGTCTCTTGTAGTCAGAAAATGGAGAAAAGATAGAGTATATTTGATAACACTGACTTTGTGTGGCTTAAATAGCCATAGTACAAAAATGTGTATATGACTATGGGGACATACTGAGCCCACATGAATCTTGCAAGAAATGTATAGATTATTCATCTAAACTGGTTTCCTTTATTGCTTCATTTCTTTCCTCACTGAGATAGCCCGTGGTTTGAAAGCCTGAGCTCCTTGATTTAGAACTGCTTCAAAGTTCCTCTATTTGGTTAATTCCTTAGTTTAGTAAGTTCAGTTTTCTCAAAATTATCTATTTTGATAAAATTTACCCTGAATTTTATCAAATAGCCTATTTCAAAGAACTCAAACTGTTTCATTTATGAAATGAAACATGTGTGATTTCTCTTCAGCCATTATAAGTACTTGTTAATTAATTTTAGGTAATGATATTAATAGTAACTAATATTTGCATAAAACATTGCAATTTGCAAAATGATTTCACATAATTCATCATACTAACAAATTTAGGTATGACTTCAGATGCTTATGAAAAATGAATTAAGAAAAGCTATAAAGAGATGTTTTATATGATGCTTTATGATATTTTAGAATTTTGAAGGAGACTAAACAGGTAAAAAATAAAACACTGAAGTGGAATGCTACCTTGTGCACCTGACGGTGTCCTTAATAAGTATATATTGTTACAGAACAGGAAGTGTTATGGTTACCTTTTTTATTCAAAGCAACACAGAATTCTATTTTTGGTCTCACTCAAAATGAGCTGAGAAATTCAGTTAGAGACTTGAGCAATAAGAAATGCTTCCTGTTGTCTACTGGAAAAGTTGAGTTCACAGTGAAAGTCACTGGGTCAATTTTCACACCAAGCAAAAAGTTAATTATTCCATAAATATCTAATTCAGCTTCAACTATGAAGCCCTGTAAATGTCAAGGTACCTCGTTTAGGCTTCGATTTCTAAAGAACTATTGAGAGTATTGTGGTTTTAGAACCACTTGCTTCTCAATTCATGCATAAGACTCCATATTCAATATAGACACAGATAGCACATGCATTTGCCCAACATCAACCTAAATGATGAACAATTTTAATTTCATAAGAAAGATTTGCTTTAAGATAACAAAGTGCTGACCTTAAAAAAAACCTAGAAAAAAAATGACAGCTCAAAGTCTTTGAGACCAAAACTAGTACATATTAGGAATTCTAAAAAAAAAAAAAAAAAAAAAAAAGCAAAGCATAGAGACTTTTGCTGATGGTGATGTCAAAGATGCTCCTGTCATAGATACCATTGATTTCTACCTAGATGTGCGTTCCTGAGCTGCCCACTCATCCTGCCCAGCCATGTGAGTGCTGGGTACTCAGGGCTCATTCTGTTCCAAGGACTGCCTGTGACTGGAAGAAAGGGAGTCCACTCTTCTGGACGTTCCTAGACATCCTCTCCCTGAGATGATGCATGGCCAGTACTAACATACAGGGCAAACATGTGCTCGGCCCCTTGTCTCTGAGTATAAAACCTTTTATAATGTGGTTCACGCTCAGCAGTTCACGATGGAATTAAGCTGAGGCCAAATTCCTCCTGAAACAATGCTTTGCCTAGATCCTTCCTCTCTCCCACCAAATTTCCATCATTTTTTACACATCTCTGCTGAAAGGACAATCTTCATTAATCATCTACACAAAAATCCTCAAATCAAACTTCCTGTCAAGGATGCCTACTAAGAAACTACCTTGAATCTTGAAAAAAATCATTGTTTAAGGCAATGAAAACTGCCAGTACAACATAGCATAAAGCAAATAAATAAGTGGATCAAAAAAAGGAATCTAAAATAACATCCACATTCATGATCAATTGAATTTTAACAAGGAGAGCAAAGAACTTCATTAGGAAAAAGGCCATCTTTTCAACCAATGCTCTGGAGCAACCAATTAGTCAACCAGAAGGATCCTTGCCCCGCTCTCATCCAATTTGAGGCATGTTACAACCTAAACATAAAAATTAAAACTATAGAGCACTTAGAATAAATGTGTGAATCCATTATATCAAAAGCTTGAAACAAGAATGGAGCCATAGAGACAGAGAACTGTTGAATCAAGGAATAGGCAGGTGGGTCATAGCATACATATGTCCTGTCCTGTCAATTTATGTTATTTGGTTATTCCACAAAGACATCAAAGAGGGGAAACAACCTTTTATTTTTTATTAATTAATTTATTTTTTCCACCCATACAAACTTAATAGGTACCCTGGTCCCCTCCTTCCCTCCACCCCTTCCTGGACCCCCTTATTTCCTCCCCCCATTTCTCCTTTCCTTCCCCCCCTTCCCTTTCTCCCATTGCCTCCTCTCCCCCTCCCCCCCCATTCTCTGGAGCGTCTTTTAGTGTGAATGTCAAGCTTCCCTCTGGGTCCTCCACTCTAATGAGGTGTAAGGACTCAGTAGCATTGCCTAAAGCTCTTTCTTGTGTTCCCCTTTAGTACAGGAACACTACTGTGGTTGTTAATCCCTTGCTTCTAAGGCTCCTAGTGCCTGTGATCCATGTTAGACTTCGAGGGGTCAATGCTATGTCGGTCATTGCACAGGTTATGCAAATCCTATTATGGTTACTTCAGCCCTAACTTGCGTGGAGTATCTTGCATATCGGAGAAATAACCTTTTCAAAAGGTAGTAATTGAAAATTTGGAAATCTAATTTTTCAAAATGAACCACAATCCTACTCACATATAATAAAAAAGTTATTTTTAAATGGTTCAAATACAAAAAGAAATATCAAAAAGCTATAAAACTAGCAGAAAACAGAAATTTACACGTCCTTAAGGTAGGCAGGTTTTTTAAGTCGCAAAACTATGAATCATAAAAAAATGCAAATTGGATTTTTTCAAAGTTAAGATTTTCTGCTCTTCAAAAGATGATAAGAAAATGAGAAAAAAGATCATGACAAAAAATATTCTCATTGCACAATTATAAAAGATGCATGTCCATGGGCTAGGGAGAAGTTTTAGTTGGTAAAGTGCTTACCCACAAAAGTGTAAGGACATATATTCAGATTCTTAGATCCCACAAAAATGCTGGACACAATGGTTAAGTCTGCATATCTTCAGGAGGCAGACTCAAAAATCCCCAGAAGCTCTTGGGCCAATCAGCCTGGCTTACACAAAGAACAACAGTGAGGAGATCTGGTCTCAAGCAAAGTGGAACCAAAGTTTGTCCTAGGTCTCTCTGTCTCACGAGTATATCATATCACTTGCATGCCTTCATTTGTACATACACACGCAGAGTCACATAGTCACACACACACATAACACAGAGTCACACAGTCACATGGTCACACACAACATGTATATATGCATGAATGGCTGAACAGAACATCAAAGAGATATGCAACAATATTGTCATAGGAAAAATAAAAATTAAGCCATTAGTCATACAGGAACTGAAGTGGGTAGTACAGTGTACTGCAATGTTAAAGAGTCAAGAATGTTACCACAAGAGTCATTGTAGCTTTTGTTACTAATGCTGAGAATATAAAATAAGTCATTTTGGTGAAAAATTATTAATTCTTAGAAACTTAGATAATGTATTTATCATAAAACTCAAAAATTCTATAACTATTTATCACAGAAAAATGAAAATATGTTTAAAAAAACCTTTTAAATGAATGACTTCATGAGTTATAGCCATAATTAAGTAAATGGGAAGTAGCTCAGATGCCCATCACGGTGGACTGAAGAAATAGGAAGAAGTACAGACATGCAGTGGAAGGATATGTCTGGGAGGAGAAGGAATATCGGCTTCTGGATGGTAACAGTTGCCAAAGTGGAACAGTCGATTTGCAGTGGACATTTTACTCTTGCTTACTTTGCCTTTACTTTCTATATTTTACACAAGTATTTTGTTTAAAAAAATGACAATTGTTTTTCAAGGGTATAAAAAATGTCTGTTAATCTAGTCAATTCCCTTCTGAAAACTTCATCCTTGAAAACTACAAAAGAAAAGAAATAAGCTATATACATGACATTTCTTTAAGATGATATAAAATGTCAGAGAAATTGGAAAGGGACCAAATATATAATGACAAAAAATAGTGAAGAAGCCATAATTCACTCTGTAGAATATGAAAGAGCAGTTACAATGCATTAAGTTGAATAATGGGGCACATTTATTGTGTACTTTATTGTGCACGATCCTATTCTGAGTAATTTAAACTTCGTTCTTTTAGTGAGCAAGGAAAAATGAAAAGGCTTGATTTCTTTACATAATGTAATTATGAGAAAACTATGTAATCTTTTTCTAATTTAAATTAAATTATTTTAACAGATACATAAACACATCATTTAATATATATTAATGGGTGCTGTGCAATGTTTTGACACATGTATAGGTTGATTATACAGTGCTGAACTCAGGTTAAATGTACGTATTTTCCCAAATATTTAACTATTTATCCTTTCAAATTTCATTGTTTTGAAACAATATTTTTGTATCATAAAATCAAATCACCAATAGCTCACTGGATTGTTTAGCAGCAAGCAAGGTCTGTTATATGTTATTTTATTGTTTTAATATCTAATTAGTTTGTCGAATTTTTCTTGTCCTTCTTCTTCTAATCAATCTAGCAGAAAATCTATTCATTGGCTCTAACCATAAACTGAAAAGTCTGTTTCTCAAAGTTTAAATAAATAAGTAATTTATTTAAAACAGTAGGTGAACTTCAAAAATCTAAAAATTTCCAGGTTCCACATCTAATAATCAATTAAGCTTGAATCTCCCAAGGAAAGTTCCACTGAGGAGAAAGCAGACCATGGGTTCCTTTTATTTCATGTTTATTTAAGTGTTTGTTGAACTTTTTCCATTCAGAAATTTCATGTTTGTAGTTACTTTTTCTCTGGCTGGGAAAGTAGTCATTGGCTGATTCAGGCACACCTCCTATTCCCTTACAGTCTGGTGACTGAGTGCTTTGAGAGACTGGTGCCTAGTTAGATAACTTTCCACATGCAAAGTCGCAACAGGGCACCAAGAACAATTAAGACAGCAAAGTCAGCTATTCTCTCCAATGTGTTTCATCATCCCTTAATACACAGAGCAGAAATCACACACAAAGAGAATGGAAAAATGTATGTGCACTGTGGTAAGCATGAGTGTTCAGGAAGTAACTTGAAAGTCACAAGATTAACCTACAGTTGGTCTTGAATTTCAAGTGAGACAATCAGCAAAAATGACATTCCTCCTAGCCCACCTCCCCTTTCTAGCCTTCCAAGATTCCAGTGTACCAACTTGTGCTTCCACAGAGAGTCAAGATGATCCAAAAGGGACGATTACATCAACATTTCTCCTACTTTTTTCCCTCTTTGAGTACACAAGTGTGTGCTGTGTGACTGTTTCCCCTCCCCAATGTGCAGGCAGACACCTGTGAATATTCCAGAGTGATGGTGTGGAAGTCAAGGATAATAGCTATTTAACTTGCTTGATACAGTGCTTAGCGTGGTAACACATGCATGTTGATGCCTAATAAGCCAAGAAGCAAAATTAGCCTAATTCTGCTCAACTTGTTTCATCAGTCTTTGGGGAAACAATAATAATAGTTGAAAGAACTGGAGAATAACATTTAATCATAGAAAACTAATTCAGGAAAACTATCGAATAGGAATTGCCTTTGCCTCAGGTACATTTCTGAGAAAAAGAGCAAAATTAAGCAACTGCCAAATTCTCCAAGCTCTGTGTGCCAAGATATTAAGGTTTTTTTCTTCACTTTTCCTTTTTAATAAAACCACCCTGGACACACATTTGACTCAAATGCTCAGATGGGTCAAGCCTCTGACCTTAGCAAATAATTGATATGAAATTTTCATAAAAAACTTCATAGTTTAGTTTGCTTGTTAGCATAAAATACAATCAAATGCACAGCAATTACTCATAACTGCTGTATTCTTTCAGATTGAAAATAAGCATTTTTTCTTATATAAAAGAATAACATATTTTGCATTCTTTCTTTTAAAAAAATGAAAGGCAGTTTTCTGGTATAGAGAAGAAAAGTTCTTTCGTGTGTGTGAATGTGTGTGCGTGCGTGCATGTGTGCATGCGTGCGTGTGTGTGTGTGTGTGTGTGTGTGTGTGTGTGTGTGTGAGAGAGAGAGAGAGAGAGAGAGAGAGAGAGGTCACTGTATGTCCCTGTAGAGGCCAAAAGGTAACTTTGGGAATCATCCTGGATTATTTCTACCTCCATCTCTCTAGCCCTGATATTTTGTATTTTATGCACTGACTTGCATAATATTCAGCATGGTCTTCAGAAACCAAAAGACACAAAGACCTTCTTACTTAAAGCTATGAAAGTGTGTCAGCTACTTGAGTTCAAATTCAGCTGCTTTCTGGAGGTTAAAAAAAAAAAAAAACACCTTGAAGTCTGTGGGTGGCTAAAACACCAGAGTAGCTACAAACTGGGCTTTTCCCATCCAAAACTTAGAGGTAAATTAGGTGTCAATTAATGAGAAATTTGTTTCACACAAAACTTAGGACTCATGGTAGAAACTTTTCCTCCATAAACATTACAGGAATAATGAAACACAAACCCAAAGAAGATCAGTGCTGTCTGTTTGAAAATGCTTCTATTCATTTCCATGTTGTCATTTTGTGGGGACCGTAACATCCAAGGGTTGTACTCACAGTCCTCACTGTTGGAGATGTGGGGCATGAGGACTGTACCCCCTGTGTTGGCCTCATCCCCAGGACATCATAGAACTCCATAATAAGCCCCATGATTTGAACTGTTCTCCTTGTCCCTTTTACTTACAGAAAGTGTTTCAGCAGGATTAGCAATTGCTTTCGATTAAAGGCTGT
Organism: Typhlomys cinereus; assembly: GCA_023101885.1. Classification (NCBI taxonomy): domain Eukaryota; kingdom Metazoa; phylum Chordata; class Mammalia; order Rodentia; family Platacanthomyidae; genus Typhlomys; species Typhlomys cinereus. Next base: position 369,358 of record JALPQD010000335.1, read on the forward strand.
GCTAAATTACGGGACTGGTCCTGCCTCCCTACTGCCTTTTCATATGATCTTCAATAGAATTAGGCATGGAAAGGACTGACCCATGGATGAGAAACAGCCTGTGTGTTGGAACACACTTCTAAGGAGAGAAAAGGCAATACAGGGCTTCTCATGCTAGGGGGGCCAGAGAAGGAGAAAGTGAAATGGATTACCGGGAACCATCTGCCTTTGACAGACCCTACAACTGTATCAGCAGTGAAAATCATTTCAGAAGGACTAGCTAGAAAATCAGCTCTGACCTCATAAGAGCAAAGAGCGGCAACACTTATCCTGCCAGAGCTGGTTGAACGTAACCCCCAGGCAATGTTCTTGGACTTCTGTCAGCTTTCTATTTGGTTTCACACATCCTTTTGCCTTTGAGATATGAAACATGCTGAACTACCCGAGGCCTGGCTTTAAAGGTGTGGATCTGAAGCTCTGTCTACTGTGGCTTGCAGTTTCAATGCATACACACTTGCCTGTTTGGAGATTGCCAAGGGGTGTTGTATTTAGTATGTAAGGTATTGACTCTATAAATAGGAAGTGCCCTGAACTAGACTTGATAGATGCCAGACAGGGAACGAAAATGTACATCCTGAAGCAGCAAATTTCATATTGAAAAATGTGTAGACTCCATGGCGTGGAGTAGCTGTCTCAAAATACATTTGTTAAGAATTGGAGAATGGTTGGGTGGGTGGATAGATAAGTGTGCAGTTATATGGGTGGCTAGGAGGCTGGTTGAGAGATGAATGAGTGGGTGGTAGGTAGATGGATGGGTGTTTTCTATTGCAATAGTAAGCTAAATGGAGCAGCCAACTGTCACTATTCCTCCTTGTGTCTGAATTCATCTTCGATGCACTAGCTTATCTCGAGATTTTGTTCCTACTCTGCATGTCTTCCCTTCAGTCCAGAGCTGCTTCTTTATCAGGACTTGCGGATCTTTCTTGTGTCTCCTGAAATTCATAGCTGTGCATCCATAATTCTGTACTTCTCCAAGCTCCTACCATAACTCCAACCACAGGCCAAGTGCTCCAAGCAGACCTATGAAGAAAAGTAAGTAGACCCCTGGCTTACATGTTTTAAAGCCAACCCAAAACAATGAGACCAAGTCTTAAACCACAGTCTTGAATTACAGTCTCATTCGTATCAGTTTTATCTCCTAATGATCATGTTGCTCTGTTACCCTATTTTAATCTATTGTAGGCTGTATCTGTGCTACAATTTGGCATTTGAATATATAAAAAACAATGGTAGCACTTATTTCTGAATCCTGTAATCTATTACTTGTCACTATTTTAAAAATGCCATCATCTATTTAATGTAGAGTGACTACAGTTCAGGGATTCTCTTATGCTGAAGTGTGGGAATGTGTGCAGAAGCCAGAATCACAGGCCGAATCAGAAATATAGGAGACACTTCCAAAACAATGTTCCTGACCTGTGAGGTAAGGAAGTCAGTGAGCAGCATCCTTCACCTCCATTTGAACAACTATGCTGGAAATGTCAGACATCAAACTACCCAAATAGTACCACACTTCATTGCCTCACATTCTCCTTTCAGCTGAAAATCAAACAGATTGTCCACTAACCTGGTCTTAGCTTTTGTAAAGTTAAAGAAGAAAGAAGACAATAGAAATTGATTTTATTGAGACTTTCATGGCACTAGCTTCTGCTTCAAAGAAACATGATCAAAAATGACATTCAACAATGGCTTTGCTTATGATTTAGAGTTAGCTGTGACTTCTCAGAGGTGAGCTCTGGGGGGAAAATAGGAAGAATCAGTCTTCTTAGTTGAAGACAGGCACTGCTTATTCAGTGACTTAAGAGTTTTATACCAGAAACTCAATACGCATGTTGGGCCCTCATTTTGTGCTGTTTTCTGACATTGATAACAGGAAATGTCCCAGACTAAGCATAAATATGATTCAGGCATATTCCGACAAGACAAGTTAGCATGGAGTCTCCAAGCATTAATTGAATTAAGGTTGGAAGAGACAGAGACTGGAGATAAAGGGTAAGATCCATCAATATTTAGGGGAAAGGAAGAGGAGACAGATAGGAAGGAATGTGATACAAGGATAAGAAGTCAATCTTTTAAACAGAAAGAATTGTGTCTGTCATTCTTGTAGCCTTCATCCCAGCTCCCCAGAGACCTTAGCTAAAGAACTGCAACCAAGGGTTTAGATTATTTTTAGCTATAATGTCAGTATTCAAGGTAAGGGCATATTATACCCTCTTGATATGTTCCAGAAAAACTACCTAGAATTTAGGCTGGGTATTCATCCTAAGTCTTCTATAAAGTAATAATGAAAAGAAAAAAATTGTATTCACATGTATGTGTATGTGCTATGTGTGCATATGTGCACATGTGCATGTGCATGTGTGTGTGTGTGTGTGTGTGTGTGAATGCTCATGTGTATGCAAGTACATGGGAAGTTTCTGAAAATGTGTAGATTCTGTGGCCCAGAACAGCTGCTCCAAAAATATGTTTATTAAGGATGAGTGGTACGCGAATAGATGGATAGATAGGTGGATGGATTTTATTGCAATAACAAGTTAAATGAAGCAGTCAGCTGTCAACTATTTCTCCCTGTCTGAGTTCACTTTTCTCCAGATTTTCTGTTCCTGTTTTAAAGTCTTCACTGTACATCTAGGGCCACTTTTCTGTTTTTAAATTAAGCCTGTATCTCCTCCTTGGCACTCCTGAAATCCTCCCATATATCCATATATTACAGGTTTCACCAAGACCTGGGGCTCTCTCCTGATTCTATCTTATGTGATCCTCTGAAAAGACTTATGAAAATTGAATAAACACCTGGCTTATATATTTCAAAAACAAACCAAAACGATGTCAGGAATCTTCCTCAATCACTCTTTCACCTTATTATTTGAGGCAAAATCTTTCAATCAAAACCAGAGTTTCCCTATACAATTAGTCCCACTAGCCAACTGTCTATGGAAATCCTCTGTCCCTGACTTCTGATGCTGGGATTATAGGCAGGACTGCCATTCCTGCCCAGCATTTATGTGGCTTTAGGGATCTGACCTTTGTTCTTACATATACAATAGGCCCTTAAACTACTAAATTTCCTTTCTAGTCCAAGAATGAAGTCTTTTTGCTGGGCTTTTCCAGCTTTAGGCAGTGCACTGAGTGTGTTTTTTGTATTGTACAGATAGAAGAACAGTAATGTCAATGTATAGAGCTCTTAGTTTCAACTCTGCACATCAAGGTCAACACTGATGATTCTTGCCAATCTGGAAGTCCTAGAAGCAAGGTATCTGTAGTGAACGTCTGTGGCCTAGATGCAAACGTGAACTCTATATCCTCCAAGGAAGCCACCTCCTGGTGCAATCCCTTTCCAAGCTCAATAGGGGTGATCTATGAATGGGTACAATATTGTACAAATATCAGTATTTGATTTCTCATGCTAGGTCTTAAAAGATACTGCAGCTATAATTTTCTCCTTCTGTCTTGGATCAGTTGCTCTGCGAGAAGTCAACTGCCATGAACTTAAACAGCCCTACAGAGAAGATACATGGCAAGGAACTGAAAGCTCCTGCCAAAAAAAGCCAGTGACAAATTGCGGCTTTCTGCCAACAAGCTTGTACTCGAGCCATCTTGGAAGCTACTCTTTCAGCCCCAGTCAGGCCTTCAGTTGACTTCATCCCAAAATTTCTCTTTAACCTCATGAGTGATTTCAAGCCAGAATCACTCAGCCTAGCTGATCTGAATTTCTGACCCACATAAATGGTGAAATGATAAAATGCCTATTAATTTAAGCTGCTGTACTTGGAAGTCATTTTTACCCAGAGATTGATATACATTTTGCAAGTAGATTACTGAAGTCACAGTTAACTAAAAATAGGGAAATGGCTTTGGAAAGGGGAACAGGGCAGAAGCTGGGAAGTTTGAAGAATTATTTGAGTGGGATGGAAAAATATGGGAGCAGACATTTAGGAGACACCAGATTGCTTCTGAGGAAGCTGTAGGGAGAGGGGAGTGCTAATGGAGAGGTGGAGAGAGGAAGGAAGAGAGAACTTGTTATCTGGTATCAAAAAGTTTGGCAACACTATTTACTGAAGTCATGTGGAAATCCCTACAGCCCTACGTGATGACCTGGCTAAGGAGCACTAGGGCAATGTTGAATGTGTTGCTTGGATGCATCTTGCTGTTAAAACATAATATAAATAGAGAAATAAACAACATATGACATATGATGGTTTGATATATTTATACATTGTGATATTATTAAATCATACTCACATATCCCTGATCTCATGCACTTATCATTTTTATGGTAAAACATTAAATAGGACCTCTCTTAACTACTTTAGACATATAAAAAATTACTCTTAACAACACTCTTGATGTTATGCAACAGACATCTAGAACTTACTTATCTTGTCTGTCTAAAACTTGTAGAATGAATCATTTTCCAGTTTTTGAGAATCCTCGGCCTGCCTAGATGACTAAAGAATGCTACAGTTAAGAAACGGCTTCCAGGCCAACATGTAGCCCAAGGCATTAATGGGAATACATAGTCATGTGACAAAGCCAAAGCAGTGGCTGTGACGTCCTTTGCTGAAATCTCATTTGCATTTAATATGACGTCACTGAGAACGGTTCAGTTCAACAACAAGATTCCCAAAAAGCTTAAAGGTAAATTTCCTCAGCAATTACAGCACAAACCTAAATTGAAGAACTGCCTATCACAAAAAGATTTGCATATGTGCCTTTTGTCTAGCGAGGAGCCATTATATTTTTTAAACACAACTATATTGGCAGAAGCTCAGAGTGGAAGTGATACACATAAGCACAGAATTTTTTTAAAAAAATTTGTCTCCAAAATTCAAGCAGGAAGCGATCAGTGAAAGCTGCACAGCTGCAAACACAGCTGAAAATCTTTTGGAAATGGATGAATGACTCAGAGATGTACCCAGAGCCAGAGGGTAGATCCAAGAACCACGAGGAAGAAACAGGACAGAATCCTAATCAGCAGCTTCTAAAATGTGCCCCTCTAGACTCCAGGCTAGATGTGCATGTGCCTCCCATTTCCTACATTTTAAACAGCAACGTCTATGGCCCTTATTATATATTTATCTTGCCATTGTCTGCTGCCATGGGTTGGGGAAAGATGGCTCCTCTCTAGAGTTTTGTCAGTATGCAAATTAAAGCAACTGTACCATGGAGATATACCTGTGGAACCATGTCTGACTGGCCACATAGGCATCTGAGTTTGATTTACATAATAGAGGTAATGGGATGAGATCTGGGGGAAGAGATTGTCTCAAGGCATGTGTCTCATCCATGTAAAAAAAAAAAAAAGCATGATTGTTCACAAGCTGGAAGGCACACTGTGGTAGTTAACCTCCAAGACGTCTCTGTCCGAGTTTCACACCATCACCCCACCTCTGAGCATCAAAATTGTATTAGCCATTTTATCCCCATTACTGTAACAAATGCATGGCCACAACAACTAGGGGAATGAAGGAATTTTACTCTAGCCTATAGTTCTCTAAGTTACAGTCCATTGTGCTATCAGGATAGTTAACACTGGCTATACCATATCCACGGAGAGTTGAGAGAGAGGCATACTTTCTATCTTGCCTGTAAGTCAAAACCTGTCAACTCTCCCTCTGTCTTATCCATCTGTGCAGGAAATGGTCTCACTCATTATGGGCTGGGTCTTCCCATATCAGATAATCTCCTACAGTCTTGCTCATGGGCTTAGCTAAATAATTCTTCATATATGTGCTGAAAGACTCACTTTCATTTGTCAAGCTGACATCTAAAATGAACTGCCTCAGACCCCAAGGTTGCCAGATCCCTGGAGTTAATGTCCTGGTATGGGGCCTGTGGGGACTCTTGGGAAGGCCCCCCTTACCTCAGAATGATCAGGGATACAAAGTCACACCAAAGCTGGCACATAATATATAAAGGAGATTTATTATCAAGCAAGCAGGAGGACAAAATAGGCAAGCAGCATGCACCATGGCTGTCCCAGAAATAGACAGAGAAGCAGAGATGCAGACAGACAGAAAGACAGAAAGATAGAGAGGCAGAGAGGCAGAGAGATACAGAGAGAGAGAGAGAGAGAGAGAGAGAGAGAGAGAGAGAGAGAGAGGCAGAGAGGCAGAGAGGCAGAGAGATAGAAAGAGAAAGAGAGAGAGAAATCTAGTTTTTAGGTCTTCTATAGGGCATGGTCATGTCACAAGGAGTACTGGGATGGGAAGGGGGGCTCAGACCAGGGTGGGTGAAAGTCCTTGGACAAATGTGCCAGTTTATCTTAGCTGCAGGTGGATTGGGGCTGTGGAGGTGTTGCAGTCAGGGTGGGGGCTGTAGAGCTGTCTTTGGGAGGACTGAGCTGCCTTATCTAAGCAGACTGGGAGCTGTGAAGTGTTCTTTGGACATGTACATTGGAGGGAGGGGGGCAGCTTGAGCCATTTTGTGTTTAACATGCCTAACATCTAACAGAGTCTGCTTATGCAGAATAAGACTGACCCCTGTAACCACTAGGGTATTGCAGAAATGAGAACAGGCTTCCCGTCATTAAAACACTGCAGTTTCTACCTATATGCTCTGCCTTGGATGACTCTAGAGTGATAGGAATCCCACTCTTTCATCCTCCCCATACTCAGGACAGAGCTTCTGCTTAATGATCGCCACCCCTGCCCCCAATAGTTGGTGCTTGAAAGAGCACAGTGTTTGCATGACCTTTTGTGTTAGCAGGGTCAAGGTCAAAGACTGATCCTGGCCACACTTTCTGGACTGATCTCTCAGTCCACCCACCAAAAAACCCACCATCCCCTCCTTTTTTAAAATTTTTCTCTCTTTGTCTCTCCCTCTTCTTATGATTGGCCTGGCGGTTCTGGAACTCCATTAAAAACTTCCCTGAAGCTCTAGCTCGTGGTGCAATACATTTTGTAAATACCTTACATTTATACCTTGCATAGAGCAGGGTTTCTTCAGCTTTTGTCACCTGAGAGCTCTTTTCCATTCCAAAATAAGGAAATAGGCATGAAAAATAAAACTAGTGTTTGGTAGAAATATAATTTTTACCATTTATAACAAAGTCAGATTTACATATTAATGAGATGAGTATGCTCATTTATTTTTACATAGAGCATTAAATCCTAGGCAAATATTTGATATTTTCAGGTGCAGAACATATTAAACATTTTTCAAAGCTGATTTATATTTTTATTTTACAGTGATCAATGCAGAAGATGCTTCTTCATATAAATATGTTGAACAAAATGGCAAGAAAATAGCTCAGCCCCCCCCTATATCTCCCGGCGAGCACCCAGGTGGCCTCCGGCTTTGCCTGGGCCCTGCCCCGGACCCCAGCAACTCACGTCCTCCCACCCCCACGTGCCTCCGCCGCCCCCCCAGGTCCCAGGTGAAGAATTCTGCCATCAACATCAGACCCTCTGCCTCTCTGGCCCACCGGGGACCTACGCACATGGTCCATGGAAGACACACTGCTACTCAGAATTCAATAGAGTCCAAAGGAAACTCAAGCAAAACTCTAAGGAACAAAGGGAACACAGGCCATACATCTGGACTCCACAACAATCATTATATCACGTGGGCGAGATTCTTCACATCCAGCCCAAAGATAAGTAAACTTTTTTTTCACCTTACTGATCCTTTCTAGCATCAATTGCTGTAGATCAACTTCCTCATAAAGCCACCCCAAAAACATACAACTCCAGGGAGTACACCATTCCCTCTCACATATCACCAAGATACTAAATGGTAAAAGTGTACTACCATACTAATATTCACCCCCTGGTTACTTAACCTGACTTAACTGACGTACTAACAGCTTAATAGCCTCATCTAGGATATAACAATAACAATACACAAACATACCCAATCCAAGGCAAGCACTAATAATAACTGGCAAGGGTAACAATACCAACTACATCAATTCAGTGAAAAACACACAGAAACTGAATGGTCCTAAACAACAAAACAACAATGCCCAAGTCAAAGTGCAGATCCATGAGAAACAAAACCCAAGAAGACCAATCTCCCACCGAAAGAATTAATCCCATAATGATGGATTCCAACCAGAACAAATTCACAGAAAACAGCCATGAAAGCCAGACCCAACATAACGACTTTCAGAGTATGATCATTACCATGATTAATACTATGAAAGAGGAAATCCGAGAAGAGTTAAACAACCATATCAACCACTTTGAACAGGAACACAACAGGCACTTGGAGGAGTTGAGAAAAACAGTTCAAGAAACAAAAATAGGTATAGAGCAGTTAAAACAGTCTCAGGCAGAGTTTAAAATTGAACTAAAAGACAAGTTATCTTCAACCCAAAACTCAACAGAGAGTCTTATCAGCAGAACAAATGAGGCAGAAAATAGAATTTCAGATCTTGAAGACAAAGTGGGAGAATTAACCAGCTCAATGGAAGAGATTGTTAAAGCCAAAAAGATACTGGAGAGGAACATTCAAGAGATATGGGACACCCTGAAGAAGCCTAACATGCGCATTCATGGAATACCAGAACAAGAATCCCAAAATACCACACCTGAAGAACTATTTCAATTCATCATAAATGAAAACTTTCCACAACTAAAGAATGAGAAGCCTATCAAAATACAAGAGGCATTTCGCACTCCAAACAGATATGACCAAAATAGAAAATCGCCACAGCAAATAATAGGCCAAACACTCCACATTCAAGACAAAGAAAAGAGAGCTTCAAGAGAAAAAAAGCAACTCACTTTTAAAGGTAAACCTATTAGAATAACAAATGACTACTCAATGGAAACAGTAAAAGCAAGAAGAGCTTGGAGAGATATACTTCAAGTATTAAATGAGCAGAAATGCTAACCCAGACTGATATACCCGGAAAAACTATCTGTCATGATTGAGGGAGAAAGAAAAGTTTTCCAGCACAAAGACAACTTGAAGGGATATATGTCTACCAAACCAGGCCTTCAAAAAATGCTAGAAATGATACTCAAGCTTGAAGAAAAGAACAAGCATATTTAGGAAGACAGAAGGGAAGTATAATACCACCAAAACATAAATATCAAACAATACACTTACAAAAGCTACTAAACATAAAAAGTGTCCAGAATTAAAAATAATTTCTACATTATAACATTAAATGTAAATGGTATTAACTCACCGATTAAGAGACTCAGATTACAAAATTGGATTAAAAACCACAATAAAAAACAATCTGCTGCCTTCAGGAAACTCATCTCACCACAAAAGATAGGCACATCCTAAGAATAAAAGGCTGGTCCAAAACAAGATCGCAAGCAAGCTAATGGAACCAGGAAACAGGCAGGGGTAGCAATTATGCTTTTAGACAAAATGGACTTCAAACCAAAGAAAATCATAAGAGACACAGATGGATACTACATTTTAGTCACAGGTACAATTCACCAGGAAGACTTCACAATACTGAACATATATGCACCCAATACGGGCCCCTGCACATTCATTAAGAAAATCCTACAGCATCTCAAGTGAGAAATCAACTCCAAAGCGATAATTCTTGGGAATTTCAACACCGGCCTCTCAACATCGGATAGATTAACAGGTCAAAAGCTTAACATTGACACTTTGGAACTTAATCAAACCCTGAAAGAAATGGACCTTACAGATCTCTATCGAACTTTTCACCCACGCACCAAAGAATACACATTTTTCTCAGCAGCACACGGAACTTTTTCCAAAATAGATCACATATTGGGCCACAAAATGAAACTAAACATATACAAAAAAGTTGAATTTCTAACCCGTGCCCTATCAGACCACCATGGCCTAAAGCTGGACATCCACAACACAACAAACAAAAAAAATACACTAACTCCTGGAAATTTAACAATATGATGCTGAATGAGAACTGGATTCAGGAAGAAATTAAAAAGGAAATTCAAGATTTCCTGAAAGCAAATGATAATGAAAATATCACTTACCAAAATCTCTGGGACATAATGAAAGCTGTCCTAAGAGGTAAGTTCATAGCGCTTAATGCCTACATCAAAAAAATGGAAACATCAGAAATAAACAACTTAACAATGCAGCTTAAAGCTTTAGAGAAACTAGAGCAATCTGATCCCAAAAGTAGTAGAAGAGAGGAGATTAGCAAAATAAGGGGAGAAATATCTGAAATCAAGATTAAGAAAATGATAGAAAAAGTCAACCAGTCAAAAAGCTGGTTCTTTGAAAAAATCAATAAGATTGATACACCCCTAGCTAAATTAACCAAAAGCAAGAGAGAGAAAGCCCAAATTAACAAAATTAGAAATGAACATGGAGTTATCACTACTGATACCCAAGAAATCCAGAGAATTATAACATCATATTTCAAAACTTATACTCGGTGAAGTTTGACAACACAAAAGAGATGGATGAATTTCTAACTAAACACAACTTACCTAAATTGAATCAGGAAGTTGTGAATTATTTAAATAGTCCTATAACATATAAGGAAATTGAAGAAGTAATCTCGAATCTTCCCACCAAAAATGTCCTGGACCAGATGGATTCAGCACAGAGTTCTACCAGATATTAAAGGTGTTTTAAGCTAATATTGTATTAATCCAAAAATCTAAAAAAGATTCACTTAAAAAAGAAAACTATAGGCTGATCTCTCTGATAAACATAGACGCAAAGATTCTCAACAAAGTCTTAGCAAATCAGATTCAAAAACATATCAAAAAGATCATTCACGGGGACCAAGTAGGTTTCATCCCTGGCACACAAGGTTGGTTCAACATACGCAAATCAATAAATGTAATTCATCATGTAAACCAGTCCAAAGTCCAAGACCACATGATACTCTCAATAGATGCAGAAAAAGCTTTTGACAAGAGCCAACAGCCTTTTATGATCAAAACGCTGGAGACAGTAGGAATGGAAGGAACTTTTATCAATATAATAAAAGCTGTATACAACAAGCCCACAGCAAGGATTATACTCAATGGAGAACAATTGGAAGCATTCCCACTTCGATCAGGACCTAGACAAGGCTGTCCACTCTCACCACTTCCATTCACTATTGTACTTGAAGTCTTAGCTGAAGTCATAAGACAAGAAAGGGACATAAGAGGGATTCAAATCGGCTAGGAAGAAGTCAAGCTCTCCCTATTTGCAGATGACATGATCCTATATCTGAATGATCCCAAAAACTCCACCAGGAAGCTCTTGGAACTAATTGAAAAGTTCAGCAGGGTAGCAGGATACAAAATAAATGTTCAAAAATCAGAGGCCTTCCTATATGCCCAGAATGAAAGAAGTGAAAAAGCCTTGAGAGAAACAATCCCATTTACTATAGCCCCTAAAAAAATGAAATACTTTGGTATAAACCTAACCAAGGAGGTAAAAGACCTTTACAATGAAAACTTTAAAACCCTGAAGAAAGAAATTGCAGAAGACACCAGAATGTGGAAAGACCTGCCATGTTTCTGGATTGGCAGAATCAACATCGTAAAAATGACCATCCTACCAAAGGCAATATACAAATTCAATGCTATACCAATTAAAATCCCAAAGCAATTCTTTAAAGAAGTTGACCAAACAATCTCAAAATTCATATGGAGGCACAAAACACCCAGGATAGCAAAGACAATCCTGAGTAACAAAAACACTGCTGGAGGTATTACCATACCAAACCTTAGTCTATACTACAAATCCATAGTTATAAAAACAGACCTGGTACTGGCTCCAAAATAGACACACAGATCAAAGGATAAGGGTTGAAGACCCAGATATAAGCCCACAAAATTATAGCCATTTGGTCTTTGACAAAGAGGCCCAAAAAATCCAATGGAAAAAGAACAGCATCTTCAACAAATGGTGCTGGTAAAACTGGATCTCGGGCTGGAGAGGTGGCTCAGGGGTTAAGCCTCCGCCTTGCAAGCGGAAGGTCCTGAGTTCGGATCCCAGATCCCACGTATAGATGCCAGGCAGAAGCGGGGGTGGCCTGCATTTCTGGCCCTGGTAGGGCAGAGCCTGTGAATCTCGGGGCGGAGGAAGTGGAGGCGTCCATGGTGGTTCCCGAATTCATCCGTGGTTCTACATACACACAGACACGCGCACACATACATACGCACACATGCACAATTGAATAAAAAAAAAATTAAAAAAAAGAAAAAAAAAAGAAAAACTGGATCTCCACATGCAGAAGATTAAAGCTGGACCCGTACTTGTCACCATGTACAGGACTTAATTCCAAATGGATCAAGGACCTTGATATAAGGCCAGAGACTATAAAAACCATAGTTGAAAGGATAGGGAACTCCCTCGAGCTGATTGGGCTAGGCCAACATTTCCTAAACAGACATCCAATGGCACAGTCACTGCTACCAACTCTCAACAGTTGGGATCTTGTGAAATTAAAGAGCTTCTGTTCAGATAAAGAGATTATAATGTGAGCTCAAAGGCAACCCACAGAATGGGAGAAAATCTTCACTAACCACATATCTGATAGAGCTCTACTGTCCAGAATGCACAAAGAACTTAGAAAACTAAACACCAAGGAAACCAATGGCCCAATTAAAAAATGGGCCCTGGAACTTAAAAGAAATTTTACCAGGGATGAAATTAAAATGTCTAACAAATATCTTAAAAAATGCTCCACTTCCTTAGCCATCAGGGAAATGCAAATCAAAACTTCCCTGAGATATCATCTCACCCCAGTCAGGATGGCAAAAATCCACAATACAAACAACAACAAATGCTGGAGAGGATGTGGAGAGAGGGGAACTCTCCTACATTGCTGGTGGGAATGCAGGCTCATACAGCCACTCTGGCGAGCCATCTGGAGATTCTTAAAGAAATTAAAGATTGAAATGCCTTATGACCCTGCTATTCCACTTTTGAGAGTAACCCCACATGCAGCAGATGTTAATCTCGATAGCACAAGCACGACCATGTTCATAGCAGCACTGTTTACAATAGCAAAGTCATGGAATCAACCCAAATGTCCAACAGTTGACGAGTGGATAAGGAAACTGTGGTACATCTATACAATGGAATACTACTCAGCCATCAAAAATGATGAATTACTGGAATTTGCCAGGAAATGAATGTCATTAGAAACAATTATATTAAGTGAAGTATCCCAATCCCAGAAAATTAAGCGCCGTATGTACTCCCTAATAGGTGGCTCCTAATACCAAACCCACCCAGCCCACCTTGAGACACTCAAAGGTAAATCTATGTAATACCTATAGTAATTACAAGGATTATGAACAGGAGGGATGGGTTTGTAGGGCCACACCAGAAACAAGGAGAGAGGGGACCATGTTACAGCAGAGAAAATAGACCTCCATCAAGGAATGCAAGTAAGTAATGTGACACCTGGTTAAGTTCACAGACGTTCCTTCCTGATCATTTACAACTGAGGGGGTATGATCTCACCAGAAGGGGAGGGCATATAGTCTGGCAGATAAAAAGTAACCATTTTGCAAATGGGTGATTGACCTCTCCCTCACTAAGGTTTCCTACTTTTATTACATCTACCCTTGAATGTGCTATTATAACAAGACTCCAGTTTAATAGCTTTTTGTCTCTGGCCAGGGGTGACATACAGTGCCCAGCAGAATGGAGTGAAGGGCATTGCAGGAGCAGCAAAACTGCAAAAGAAAATCAACAAACCACAATCCAGAACTTCAGAGACTCTATATCAACCATCTTGAACTAGGCCAGACTAATCTCTCCCCATCCTGAAGCTCAGGGACATTTGCGGAAGAGGGGGTGGTAAGATTGTAAGAGCAAAAGGAGGGGAGGAGCAATGATTTGCAAGATACTCCACACAAATTAGGGCCGAAGCAACCATAATTGGACTTTGCATGCCCTGCGCAATGTCCAACACACTATTGACCTCACAAAGTCTAGCATCTGCTAAAGGCATCAAGATCCTTGGAGGCAAGGGATTGACAGCCACAGTAGTGTTACTATGCTTAAGGGGAACACGGGAAAGAGTTCACTGAAATGCCACTGGGTCCTTGTACGTCATCAGAGAGGAGGGCCCAGAGGAGAGTGAGGCATGCACAATAAAGGACTCTCTGGGAATTGGGGGGGGAGGCACTGGAGGATGGGGAGGGAGGGATGAGGTGAGGGGGAGCAGGGGGTTTGGGGGGAGGAGGAGGGAGGGAGGGAACTGGTGTACCTATTAAGTTTGTATGAGCAGAAATATTAATAAAAAATGACAGGAAATGTTAGAGTCATTTCAGAAATTGTTGGAAATCTTGCCTAATGCCAAGCCAAAATTCATTTAACAACTTTTTTAATGAATCTCAAGTCACAAAGATTTATGTTTTATATGTAGATTACATAAATCAATATATACAGTAGTCTTAACCGAAGCAATCATGTGTTAGGACAACCTTCCCTGGTATGGTATGATCTTATGGCGTGCAGTGAAAAGTGAGCATGTTGTGTGTTTAGAACTGTGGCCATAGTGACATTTTCAATCACTGTGCATTCAAAAATCTTTCCCTGTTGCCAAGTTTTGCCGAACCTCCATGTTCAGTCCCATGGCCCCACACGGCTTTGAGAGAGCAGGGGTTCTCAGCTAAGGTTAATCTGTGTTAACATTTGTCATTACTTTCTAAAATGTAAGCATCCATTGAAGAAGTACTGATTTGCAGTATTTGAAACATACATAGAATATTTTCACCATACTGGCGTCAAACCACCAACGTTACATCACCGATTATGGAGATGGAATAGAATACAAATACGCAACATTTTCTCCATATCAACAGAACCACCACAATGATCCCTGATGTAGAACATGTTTTCCAAGCAGTTAAAAAAGCCATAACTGACCCCAGCACTTCCAGGAACCTGAAAAGCAATTAGGAAATGACTAGGTTAGACAGAATATCACCACTTTGGCTTTTAATATTTTTCCTGGCTTCTAATATTGAACTGTAAGTTTGTGGAGTCACCACAGTGAATTATTGTCTCTCTTTTTTTTTTTTTTTTTTAGCTTCTTTGTTGTATTTCACTCTTTTTTGGAATGGATTTCTCTCTTTTTTTTTCTTTTTCCTACGTGTGTGTGTGTGCGTGCGTGCATGCACGTGTGTGTGTGTGTGTGTGTGTGTGTGTGTGTGTGTGTGTGTGTATCAGAGCGCACTGTGTGTCCCTGTGGAAGACCAAGGGTGACTTCAGGAATCTTCCTGGATTGTTTCTACCTCCTTCTTGCTTTGCTTCAGGATTTCCAAGGCTCTGCCCACCAGGACCAGAAGTGCAGGCCCTGCCCTTCCTCCCTGGCGTTTTTACATGGGACCTGGGATCTGAATTCAAGACTTTCTGCTTGCAAAGCAGTCTTAATGAGCCACCTCTCCAGTGCCATCCTTTTCCTACTCTTTATGCTTATTTTATGAGTCTTAATGGGTTTTCTTCTCTTGGGATTATGATTCCTAATGCTCTTTGGAGGAAGGTGAATGCACTGACAGATACGATTTTTCAAGTGTTGATTTGACTTGCCGTGGAAAACACTTGTGCATTACACTCCCACCCCAGTTAACATGCCCATAAATTAGTCTTCAAAGGTGATTCTACTTACCCTGTCAAGTTGACAATCACTATAAGCAACCACACATGCCATGGCATGGGGAAACCACACTCATGTCACTAATAAGGCTGAAAGACATGGCACTAGGGTATTTCTTAGTGAAAATATCTTTTATAGTCTTTTTAGAGCTAAGGGTTTCAATAGTCAAGTAGTGAAATAAGGAGGTGACATGAAGAGGAAAAAAAGGAAGGAAGTGAGAATCAGAAGGAAAATATAGGTAAAGATATGAGAAGCAATAAGGATGCTACTTAGGTTTAGAAAAAAAAGAAAGGAGAGTCATAAAAGACTTTTCCAGTGATATACAAGCTAGAACAATTAGGCAAAAATTATAAATAGTAATAAAAACCAAACATTTAAATACAAACACACAATGACATGAACTAGACGGTAACATGCCCTTCATCCGTTTTCCTTTCTCCTCATGATGTCGTCTCCCTTCCTCAGACTGTCCTTTGCACCCATCTCCACAGGGGTGGCTGTGGATTGGGGAAGGCTGTTGGCTTCTGTCATTCAAGCAAGAAAAGTCACTGTGTCCTTTCAGATGGGAAGTTCAGTGGTCAAAATCTGCTTTCTTCCAGAATTCCCAGATCTAAGGCCTCCTGTGTATAATTACAACTCTCCTCTTCTGTGGCTGAGTCTCCCAGGGCTGCGGATGGTCCAGGCATCTGATTTGCCTCAGTGTGCTGTCAGGACAGGTTCTGGCGATCCCGTGTGACTTCCCCATCCATGGCGTGTGTGGTGGCTTCTAGTGATTGTCAACATGGCCGGGTAAATAGAATCACCTTAGAAGACTAATTTATGGGCATGCTAACTGGGGCGGGAAGGTGAACCTCAAATGTGAGAGGCAGCGTACCACGGTCTGAGGTCTCAGACCATACAAAAAGAAGGAAGTTGGTGGAGCATCAGCTTGCAGACATGATCGGCTATTTTATGCTCCCGCTCCTCACTGTGATGGCCTGTGCCTGCTCAAACCACAGCTGAAATGAATTCTTCCTTCCTCAAGTTGCTTCTCATCAGATACCTTGTCACAGCTGGGGAAAAGAACTAACAGAGCGGGGAAGTGGAAGGTGTCTTCTCTTCAAACTGCTCCCATCTCAGCCTCAGTTCTTAGGTCACACTTCTCTCTCACCATCACTGCCTCACTCCAACTCACTCTCCACGTGTGGCTGATGCATCCTCTACTGCACAGGTCTGAAAGCTCAGTGACTCCACGAGCGCCACACCAGAGCGGGA
Organism: Typhlomys cinereus; assembly: GCA_023101885.1. NCBI lineage: Eukaryota > Metazoa > Chordata > Mammalia > Rodentia > Platacanthomyidae > Typhlomys > Typhlomys cinereus. The sequence continues at coordinate 386,180 of JALPQD010000335.1, forward strand.
GTAGCATAAGGCTGCTGACAACGTGGTCCCGACTTTGTGGAGAAATTCCTACCTGGGCGTATTTCTGTACACTGTAGTTCTTTCTCTGTATGTGCCTAGATGCTCTTGTATTTGTATCTTAACTGTTCTTCTCCTCTTGCACAGACACATCTAACCTGCCATTTTACCCATGAGTCTATTTCTTTCCTGAATCTTTCTCTTTCTGTAACCAAGAAGTAACCAAGGCTCAGAAAGCTTCATGAACTCATCTAAAAATTACACCAGTACTTGAACTCAAACCAGCCTGTCTTCTTAGGAGGTGTTTCAAAATAAAAAAGAAAACTTCAGTCTTTAAAACTCTTCCTTGTTTTGAATAATTTAATGCTGTCAATGATTGAATAAGTAAAAGTACTATATACATTAAAAATTTGAAATTTGAGATTTTACAATGAGTAGCAACTCTTAGAACTAATAACCAGAGCTGAAACTAGAAACCTTTCAAGTCCAAACTTTTCAGTATTCAAAAAAGAGACTGAAAAACAAGCTAATTTGAATATAAACTATGGTCACATGCAATTGTCAAGCTTTGTATTCCAGGACCAAGTGAGATAGCTCCAGTGCATGCAAACCTGATGATCTGGGTTCAATTCCCAGGAGCCCATACAACAGAAAAGAGAGAACTAACTTGCAAAAAGTCGTCCTCTGACCTGTGTGCCATGGCACGTTTGTGCATGACTTTGTCTTGCTAGATAATAAATGAAGAATTTTTAAAGCTGCACTCTAGAATAGAAAGACAATAAAAATTCAGAATTCGACTATCTTATTTTTAATGGACTTTACTTTTCAAAACAGTTCTAAATTTAAGTCGAAGGTATGTAAGCTTTTCATGTACTGCCAGACTTGGTCTCCCCACTGTCAGTGCCCCTCCTAAAAGTGCTTCATCTATTACAATCCATCAGCTTACATTGACGCAGTGTGTCGATCAAAACCCACGTTTCACATTGCAGTGCATTTTTTGTGTTCACTTTGTGATTTGGACACATGCACAAGGGCAGGTACGCACCACTGTAAGAGTCATACGGAAAATCTTCATTTTCCTAGAATCCCTTGCATCCCTAATTGCATCTTGATATTTTTCACTGGCCTTTCTCATTTAGTAATTAGGAACAATAATACATCTAACAAGAAAGTATACTTCTATGGTTAATAAATGGAAGCGTTATTTTTAAGATTTATTAAGCCCAATACCTATTCAAAACCAAACATGTCTGTGTTTTATTCTGTTGAGTCCAAGACCCGTGGGCTTTCACAAATTTGCATGATTGCCTCATACAGTATTAATATATTTCTGAGCTACTCAAATTCATCATTTTAACAGCATTTCATAAGGACTTGAAGTGAATAGAAACACAACTTTTTTTTCCAGATGTCATTTCATGTGTGGGAATAATTCTAGCAGACTTCTATGATTGCAACAATTTGGGATAGGGAGAACAAATGTCAATTTTAACTTGGAACAATTTTAACAAAGCCCATATTTGCTTGTCCTCTTAATCTTTTAGTATTTATGTATTTGGCACAGTAAGTACAATGGTGGGACTGTAATAAAATGACTTAAAGATGGACAGGCTGGACCATAAAAAAGATGCATTCTCAGACTAATTTGAGAACAAGAAACCACACAGTACACCCTGAAAGGTGGACTGAATGTATGATGACTACAGAGCTGGGTACATTCACAACCTGCTCAGGAATAAAAGAATATGCTGAATGCCAACCAAATTGACCAAGGTAGAACCTCAGCAGGGCATTACAGTTTGTCCAGGTCAAAGGACACTGCAGTGCCACTGATTGCCTGCAATCTGCAGGAGGAGAATGAGTCAGAAGTGGGATGGACTGCATAGGACTTTGGAAAATGGACAGCAAAGACTACAGTAAGAAAATGAGTATTCTAGGCAGCATCTGACTTCCAACACCTCTAAACAGAAACTGCATTTCTCAAGTAAGGTGGTTTCATTTTCCAGTTTTGATCTTAAGACCCCCTTCACACATTGTAAAAAATAATTAAGGACCCCGAAGAATGCTACATGATCTATCTACCGACAGTAGCAATCATACAAATTAAAACAGAAGCTTTTACAATGTAGGATGCGTAGCATACATTCCAGTATCTATGAGACTGATGACATCGTCACACATCATACAGACTGAAAAATTCCATCAGACACTCACCAAAGAATAAGAGCAGAAAATGTAGCTTTTTAATATTATTGTAAAGTAGTGTTGACTTCAGCAAACCCCTCCCATCCAAAGCAACGTCTCAAGGACGTCCATAGTGCTTGGCGCATTCCTAGATGCCCAATGTCCACCCACCAATCAACTGGTGCAGTGTCCCAAAGGGCAGATCAGAAATTTACTTCTCTCAATAGTTACCAGGTTGCCCCATGTGCTGATTTGTATGCCCAACCAGAGAGGTGGGGAAGGGTCTTTCCTTTGACCTGGATTCTCAGCATTGGTGTTCTTCCCCTATAAAACTAAGTTCAATCTCACTTTTGGCATTTCATATCAGTTCAGTAACTTTAAGACATGCAAACAGCCACATGCCCACAGTTAAGGAGCTCCAATATACACTTAATAAATTCTAAGTCAGGCACATATTATGACTTGCTTTAATTTCCACTATAACCCTTTGACAGAGCACTTAATCTTCGATTGAGAGACTGATAAACTGAAAAACTAACACATTATATATAATCATATTGTATGTGATAGAGTTAAACTTTGAATCTTTTACTGTTAATAATCATTATAACAACAGTTTATGTGCATGTATTCCTTATATGTGCTTTTTCTCACAGTAATGCTATTATTAATTTTCCATCTATATTGAATGAACTGAGGCATAAATAGATAAAACGCATGCTAGTGCAGTAGGTAGTTAGTGAAGCCTGCAAGGGATTGAACCCAAGAAGTCAGTATTGTACTTACCTTTTCTTTCGCTGCTGTGAGACAGTACTCACTCTCAAGCAACTTAAGGAAGAAGGGAGATTTATTTGACTTATTGTTCCAGAGGGGAGCTATAATCCATTGATGATGGGAAAGGTTTGGCAGAAGCTGGGGGCTAGTTCAGATCATGGCTGTGATGAAGAAGGCAGACAGAAAGAACTAGAGCAAACTGTGGAACCCAAACCTCAAGCTCCAGCCCCTATGACATGCCTTCCTCCAGCAAGGCTCCACCTTCTAAAGTTGCCACAACCTTCCCAACATCAACAGCCTGGGAGAGACAACTCCAACTCATGACAGTCTGACACTGGAGGACATGCTCTTCCAGCCTTCCTTCCACTCGCTCTGGCAGTCTTTCCATTCTCAAATATGTACTCTTGGCCTTGTGAATTGCCTCTCTGAGTAGAGAAAGAGAACCGTCACCAAGACGTATGTTCTCCTAGCTGCAGGTGTGTGCAGAGGCCTATGTGATGCAGTAAGTCATCTCCACAGCACAAGGAAATATAAATATTTTAGCAGGATATCTCCAAGCTTAAATAAACTAGGCTGCCACATGTGCTTAGAACATTTAAAGGAAATACCACTGATTAATTTTATGAAGATAATGTTGAGGAATGAAAACCAATTTAGAATGAGAGAATCTTAGGTCATAGGTGGATCAGACTGCAGTGCAGATAGACCAGGAGAGCTTACTATTTGAACCTAGGACAAGTTTCACCCTGGGTCACTGAGCATGAATATTTCAGGGATCTGACCCACACTATTATACTACTAGTCCCAGAAGAACAGGTGAGGCAATTGATTGGCTTTTAAATATCCACTTGCTTTCCTATATAGCCTAATAAGTTTCTCATCTATAAATCTGTTTGACTTATTTTTAAAGACTATGAGGATTAAGAAAGACTATGTTAAGAACAGATCCCTCAGCAACAAATTTCATGGATAAAAAAATTCTTAGCGAATGACTAAAATACTTTTTAAACAATATTCAGTTGACCCTCTGTGGCAATGGGTTCTATATCCTTGGATTTGATGAATCTCAAACAGAAGGCATTTGAGAAAACAGCTGCAGTTTTTATAAAATTGTACAACTACCTTTTCTCCGTCATTACCGCCTAAGCAGTATAGTATGGCAATTGTCCACATGCTATCTGCATTGCATTAGGTATTTTAAGAAATTTTAGAAAATTTAAGAATACGGCAGGGTTATGTTAGCTCATATGCAAATACAAGGCTATTTTGTGTAAGGGACTTTTGAATCTGTAGGGAGTTCTAGAACAAATCTTCCATGGAGGGATCACTCACTGTACTTAACAGACTACGCTTTCTCTTCATCTGTATGGTTATTTACTTGCCCCTTTAACAATTCTGCTGATGACTTTGCACTCTACGCTGTTGCTGAATAAAGCTTCATTTCCACTGATGATAGCTTCACTGAAGTCCTTCACAGTCATTTGGATAAAGATGAAGTCTGAAGTAACTCCTTTGATATTCTTTGATAATTTCAAAGAGGAAAAAAATTTGGAATCTAAGAGCTGTTCAGCTGAAAATAAAAGTACCAGTAAGAAGTGGATAAACCCATTTTGACCTTCTCCGACATTTGAATACTACTCTTCTAACCCACCTCACTTTATCTCAGCCAGACAAAGACTTCACTTCCAAGATGACAGATTGAAGTTCAAGCTCCACTGTACTGACGGTAGTAATATTCACAAGCGGTCATCAAAACATGACACACACATACACACTCACACCCACCCCCCATACACACACACACACACACACACACACACACTTTCTGTATCTCCTTTATTTCCTTTCTCTCTCTTTCTCCTACCTCCTTTCCTTACTTCCCTTTCTTTTCTCTACTCTTCTTTGTCTTCTGGGTAGTTATAAATCCTCTATTCTCATGAACAGTTTACTGAAAGTGACAAAACTGTTTGAATCATCTCTAGGGAGAGAAGTTAGAACTGTCTTGGGTTCAAAGAACCTAAGTGATTTTTATATCATATTATTATCATATTATCATACAACCATATCATCATATGGTTACACAAAACATATTGTTAATAATCAGTGACTTTAAGGAGTATATGTGGATACACTAATAAATGTGCATGTTACCTAGGACACATTTTTACTATTCCACTTATGGTGAGGGTCTCCGAAACATAAGGATTACAACTAAAGAAAATTGGAAGTTTAAAAACAACTAATGAAATGAATGCAGTGTGTGTGTGTGTGTCGCATATTAAGTCACACATAAAACATTCAATAGCACGATACAGAGAATTCAGTATGCATACCACACAGGAAATGCACACTTCAAAATCTTAAATTAAGTTTGGTTGTGTAATTAATTATCTAAACAGCAACAGCTGACAGACCCAGAATAGAAAAGGGACCAAAAGAACCAGGACAAACAAGTGTCTATAAATAACATCCATCTGTTATTAGTTATAGCTCATACATGAGCAAATCAGCCCATGCCTCAGATCAATTACTATCTGTATCCAACTCTCTCTCATAACTGCACCTTGGTGCACAGTGCTTGCTGAAACAAAGTAAGGAGTGATCATCTATCGTGTTTAGTGTGTGACATTCCTATGGCAATATGCTTTTTTTTCTCTTTGAAAAAAAGCCACTGTTATCTCTATCTAAAACCGTGGTGCCCATGACATCTAAAATGAAATGACGGATATGCAGAGTCACTGTGAAGCACTTTTCAGTATGTGGTGTCACATTGCTGAGGGTGACAGTGATAGAGCCTGGGGCACAGGGTTCCTTGGAGCAGGGCCTGCAAAGAACCAGTTGAACACCAGTTGAAAAGCAGAAGGAGCTGTTGGGTCTTCCAGGGTCAGGCCTAGGTGATGAGATCAGAAAAACTAGTGGGCTACATTCTAAATCCAAGCTCTTGCCCCCAGCATATCCTGAGTCTTAAGCCCATCATTCAATTATTTTCTTTGACTTGTCCCACTTATGATAAAATGGGCTTAATATTGTTTCTGGGCCTACCTCATAGAACACTGCTTACAATAGCATCTGTGAATGAGTTTAAGGATGTAGATCTTACAACTATTCCATTAACCTACCTTTCTCTTATACTTAGTGACATGCATAGACATTTGGAAAAGCCAATTGGAAGACAGTTCTTCAAGGATTTTGGTCTATCTGGAGGTAGGAAATAGCATAATATCTAAGTTATGTAACAAATCACTCAAAATGAAATACTCAAAATAACCAACTTTTCTTATTTTACATATCTTCTGGGCCAGGAATCTGAGAGCAGTTTAACTAGCTGTGAATTGGCAAAAGCTGCAGTCAGCTGAGGAGACCGCGCTCTCATGCTACTTACACTGTGCTAAGATGGGATAAGTAGTCTTGTGACATGGTAATTCATTTCCTTCAAGGAATATAATGAAAGTAAAAGACAGAAACAGAGAGAGAGAGAGAGAGAGAGAGAGAGAGAGAGAGAGAGAGAGAGAGAAGAGAAAGGGGAGAGGCCATAGTCATTTAATAACCAAACCTTAAAAGAGAAATTCCATTACTTTGCCACATGCCTTTCATCATACACAGCTTTCTGATAAAATGTGGAAGGCAGCATACAAGATTGTAAAAACAGGATGTGGGGATCATCCCTTATACATACAAAATGTACAAGTTCAGTGAATGAGTGATTCAGAAAACACATGTTCTACAAGAACATCATAGAAGGACAAGGCTAATGAGAAGTCCAAGAAGCTGACAGAATCTCCAGCAGATCTTGAAGGATGAGAATAGCCAGTAGATGAGCAAAAAGTAGGAAACATTTTGGTGCAGGAAGGCAGCAGGACCTAAGAGGAAATACTTGTCTATGACACATGCTAAAGAAGCTAGGAAACCCATTTAAGTTTTATTTTGACAGGTATCCACTTCTTAGGTCTGATAAATTTTTCAGAAGATGATAATATTGAGTTTTCCTGCCTAGACTTCTGATTTGTAACTCTCTGACAGTAGAATCTATGGTTCACTGAATCTCATGAAAAATTGCTCTATAGGCAGAAGTGCTGAAATAACCCCCAAGATAATGACAGTCACCACATAGGAAAACTATTCTTCAGGTTTTTAATGCAACCAGTGCTTTTTATGAAGCACAGCAGGCTATTGCCAGATGCTAAAGCAGAGACCATTAGCTTTTAAATCAAAAAAGTCTTCCCGAAAAATGGGATTAATAAAACATTAATGAATTTTGATGAATTGTTTTCATGTTATCTATTATCTAATGATTAATGTTCTATAAATGAGAGAGTTTTCATCTCATTTAGCTTCTTAATTTATTTAAATTTGAAGTAAACAAAATAAAATGATATATCATCTTGAATATTTTTTCTCTCTGAGATCAATATTTAATGGTGAGAAGCGCACTCACACTTTTACATTGATTCCTCTTTCCTCAAATACCAGGGACACTTCTAAAACAGACACTCACACGCAGCAGGTACAGTATAATCGATGTCTTACCTACAATCTCATTACAGGGGCTTGGAAACTGAGAGAAAGTACTTTGCTCCCACTCCTAGATGTTCATAGTTTTTCAAAATTGGTCAATTCTGCCCTTCATAGTCTTTTGCATGGGGGATAAAATCTAATTTTAAAACTGCAATTTTAATCATTTTCTGTACAGTTCACAAGCATTAAGTACTTTCACACTGTTGGCAAGCCTCACTACCAACCGCCTCAAGAACGTATTCACCTTCCCAAGCTATAATTCAGCACCTGTTAAACTATAAGTCCCCATTTCTCCCTCTCCCAGTCCCTAATAACTGCTGTTTTGTATCCTGTCTCCAGGAATCACATGGAATCATGCAATCCTTATGATAATTATCCTCCTGTGCTTGGCTTATTTCACATACTATAATATCTTTAAGGCTCATCCGTTGCCCTTCACTGTCTTATATATAAGGATCCATCAACAAAGTCACATTTAAGCATGTGGAATTCCTTTACGTCTTTACAGGAGAAAATGTGTAGTTTCATTTCTCTTCATTGTAATATATGAGGACATAGAGAACAGCTATGAACTGTCTCCCCTGAACCAGGAACAGAGTCATCTGGTCAGCAGGCACTGCTTGAGAGTGTTAACAAGAACCTAGTCATGAAATGTGGATGAGGTAATCAGGAGCTAAGATGAGAGGAAATAAGGGCGTGCCTCCCAACCCACGTGGTTTGCACTCTCCTGATATGCTTCTAAAAGATAAAGCCAAGGTCCTGTGTTCTCCCAGAGATGTCTCTGCAAGAGGCTCTCCATTGATTATACCTAGTAAGAGATTTTAAATATGCTTAATCTTCAGTGTGTTTCACTGCTTATAAAGAGCGATGGCTCATCTGGATTTCAGTGAGAACTGCCAGCGGCTTTAAGTGTGTGTCTGAAGCTACAGTTTCATTGAATTGTTGCATCATCTCAGTGATATATACTAAAATGTCAAATATAGATGATATATAGATGGAGTTGCAGATCATGATGTAAACAAGGTCAGAGATACCTCTAGATAAATGGGAAGAGTGGGGATGGTAGATGTCAGTAGATAGTCAGCTATGATGTTATGATGAGAAAACTGGACAATCTGAACTGCTCCCTTACATCCGATTTTTTAAATGTTTGGATCCCAGATCCATTGATTTACATAGTTCCATTGATTTATGTAGATAAATCAATCAATCAATCAATTGATAAATAAATAAACAAACAGGTAGAAATGCCAGTGGCTTGCACTTTCAATACTAGAAGGGAGAGCCTGCGTAACCCAGAGCAAAGCAAAAAGATGTCTAATATCCAAGACGTTTCCCAAAGTCACCCTTGGTACTCCAAAGGCACATACATTGCTCTCAGATACACACACACACACAAAAAAAAAAAAAAAAAAAAAGAAAGAAAGAAAAAGAGAAAGCAAATCAAATTACCTTGTTTCACCTATGTTGGACATATAAAAATTTGGGAGAAGCAAAAAGGAGGTTTTGAAAACAGTTTGAAGTTATAATTTGAATTTCCTGAAATTTCTCCTTAACAGACCTAAAAAAAGACAGAAATTCCTTTCAAAAATATTTTGGCTACCGGTAGTTGGCATGCAATTTCATGTCATGAAATAAGACCACATACAGTCCTATATTTTGTTGGGGCTACTGTTTAGACTTTGTTTTCCTTTCTCTACATCATCTTACATCTTTACATCACTGTGTGGTTTCATTCTCAGGGCCCTTTGTGTTGACATTTAGGGCAATTAGAAACACCTGCTATACTTGCTTCGAACACCTGCTATACTATTTCACAATTCTAGTGACAGAATAATACTTCTCATCTATCTCAGGTCTTATGCAAATTTTGAGGCTATTTTGTGACATAGGAAGCCACATAACTTTATTTCTTGCAGCTCCTTTCTCAAGTCTTGTCTTCCAAAGTTTCCACAGCAGAACAGAGATATGAAGACCTCATGAACTCCTTTGTGGTAACTGAATGATCACAATACTCACAGTCCATTGCCCAAAGGACATCTAAGGCTGGAGATGTAGGAAAGACATAGCGCTTGTACTGGAGTTCTCTAAAGGAACAGTATTAATAGAATGGTTATACACGTATAATAAGATGAATTATTATATTTATTTACAAGATAAAATTTAGTAGTCCAACAACAGCTATCTGCAACTGCTTAGCTCAGGAACTAAATAGTTCAGCAGTCCCGGCGTCATGCTAAGACCAGAGGATTCCTGAAAAGTCTCCCAGCAGTCCCAAGCTGATGCAAAGGCTGGAAGAATTCCAGAGAATCCCCAAACCTCAGTCCCATCGGAGGGCTGAAGAGGGTGGGCTTTGACATCAGCAAAGAAGAGCAACATGGCAGCAATGAAGAACAGAACGAGGAACAGCAGCAATGAAGGAGGAACAGTAGCAACCAATAAGGCACTCACCAGCACAGGGCAAGAGGAGGAAGATCACACTCTGCGCTTGAACTCCCTTTATCCAGTGCACTACTGGAAGGTACCAACAACTACTATGGTTGGGTCTTCCCATCAGTTAGACAACGTGCTTCAAGCTTGCTCAAAGGCTTGCCTAACTATGAATTTCTTCGCAGGTCTTGCAAAGCCCATCCTGCAACTGTCAAGTTGACACCCATATCTGCCTACTATAGGTGTCACGAGCACCCGTTACTCTTGGGGTACAAAAGGAAGAAACCCTTCACTTGCCTACTGAAAAATAATGCCATTGTGTTTCATTACACACAGAATAACATAATCCTATAGAAAAAGACACAATGACCAAGTGCCTCGTACCCATAGGAAGCACAGCACTGCAGAGATCTCCATCTTTATCTACAAGTTCAAATCCTCATATACTCTGAAAACCAAAAATTATCCTCAAGTCTAGTTTGATGGAAACACATGACCTGAATAGTAGTGATGTTATGTGTAACTGCTTTAAAACAACAGGAATTTATTTTCTTGCATTTCTAGACCAAGATGAAGGCATTAGGTCTCTCATTTTCACATGAAATTTTTCTTCCTGGATTGCAGATGATAACTTAATCACTGGATTTTTTCCCATGGTGAAAAGGATGAGCTCTCTTGTGTATATAGCCAGATATAAATATACTTTAACCTAAAATTTTCACCAAAAGAATGACTCTGGATAAAATGTATAGAAATTAAGAGCAGGAATAGAAACTAAACTGTGATGACTAAAGAAACATTCTATTTGATTCTAAGCTTTTAGTCATCTACACTATAAATGCATTCATTAATTACTCTAACGTGCTATTTAAAGTACATTGCATTTATAATTCATTTAATATTCTCATTAACCCTTTATTTAGCAGACATGGGAATAAAGTCCCAGGAAGATAATAACACTCAGGTAAATTTATTCTGAAAGTCTTTTCTCTACTATCTGATCCTATGCCCACACAAAATTTCAAATCACATTAAGAAAGTGTCTTCCTTTCCATGGATACTTGTCAATGTATGGTGAACTAAACTTGAGATGATGCATGTTAAATTTTGAGACATGGGTAGTATATATGTTTGCTTGTGAGAGTTTTCCACAGAATTACCATTAAGTAGTCGGTTCTATCTTAAAGTCTAGAGAGTGGAAGCCTTGGCATTTCAACCTTGATTCTTCCATTTCATAAGCTTTAGCAGGAATACAATTGAACAGTGCGCTAGTCTATAGCAAAAGAAGAATTTCAGTCAGTCCTTTAAGAAGTCAGTTTTGGCTGATTTTAAAACAATATTTAAAAAAATTCTGTTGGAATGAAATTTTTATATCATGTTTCATCAAACCAAGATTTAACCAACATGACAAAGTTTATCCCACCAGTTTTAGTAAGGTGTAAATGACAGCCATAAATTATTTATATTTAGAATATATGATGCAATATTTCAATATATTATATATTGTAAAGTGATTAAATTAAGTGTATTAATATAAACTTAATATAATGACAGACATAAATTATTTATATTTAGAATATATGATGCAATATTTCAATATATTATACATTGTAAAGTGATTAAATTAAGTTTATTAATATATCAAACCTCTTAAAAATTTATGTTTACACTAAACACACTCTAACTTTCTGGCATCTTAAATATTTATATTTATAGGATATGCTTTTTAAGGAAATACTATTATATCCTGTTCCTTGGGAATATTCAGTACCGGCTTGAGAAATGTATCATATGCTAGAATAAGTTTGTTACCTGTAACCTTTAAGAGTTATTTTTGATGAAAGATTAACATTTTTAATCAAGAAATAACTATTTCAGAAGAGACTTATTTGCAATTTTAAAATTTAACTCCAAATGTAACACAACACATTTGAATTATATTAAAAACCTATTTCTAAATTATTACTTCATGCTTACAAGTATTTTTCAAGAATGTAAGTATTTAATGGATATTAGAATTAAGACACCTAATCAAAATTAATGAAGAAACTCTTACCCTCTTAAACATTTCCAATACTTTATCTATTAGTTTTTGAAAATATATGGAGGAGAGAGATTGGCTGGTTGGTTGGTGACTGAAGGGTTGACTGGTTATCTCCATCTCTATTAACCCAAGTTCATTTCCTGCATTTTCAGAAGCAGGCATTTTCAATGCAAACAGATTCGTTTCCTGCATTTTCAGAAGCATGCATTTTCAATGCAAGCAGGTTGACTGCCTGAAGACAGTCACATCCCATTCTCAAAGGCATTGGCAGTAAGCTTTCATTTATTTAAAAACAAAATGCTGACTTAAGTCAAAGTCGGAGATGATCTATCAGATTATATCTGTTGTTATAGTTTTTTCTCTGTAACAAATGCCCCCCCAAGTCTTTGTGCTTAAAATAACTAACAATAAGCTTCATGTCCATGTGTGTGGGAGCTGAATTGAGTTCAACTGGTTTACACTTGATATAGTTGAGACCAGGATGAAATCAGAGACTCTGGTCAGCACCAGAAAACACACTCCAAGGTCAAGGTTAAAAGTGTAGCAGCCATCTGTAGAATGCTGTTCTCATGAAGCCAAGGTGCTCAAGAGAAAAGTCACATCATGGAAATAAATAAATAAATCATTTCCAATGAGGAAAGGGAAATTAGCCTCCCCACTCAAGTGAAAAGATCTTAATGGTCACACGGTAATTAAAAAACATAAATGCATCATTCTATGATGGAAAAGAAGATTAGAATTAGGAACAATAATTTAATACAATCTGACAATGAAAATTTTAACCATTTTTTTTTATCAAGAGAAAGTACTGTTACCAGAAATCAAGCCTTCAAATTCTATGACTTTCAAATCATTGAATCTAGTTCTGTGCTGAAACAAACTCATGATGCATTACAGACATGTGGACACATGGTCCTATTCTGATCTGCTGGTTAAATCACTTCCTAAAGACACTATTTCTTTTTTCTTTTAGTCAGCATTCAGAATAATGGGTCACATTATGACATTTCCATACACACACACCACTAAAACCTGATCATATGTGCCCACTCTTTTTCCATCCCTGAGTTGTCCCCTTCTTCCCCTATATAGTTTCCTTCTGCTGTCATGGGATATGTGTTTAAATGTAGATTCTCTAGATTCTGCATCTGAAACCAGACATACAAACATTCTACCTTTCTCTGTCCATTACTCTCCTTTGTTCCCTCTCCCTTTCACACACATACACACACACACACACACACACACACACACACACACACACTAAATATAATGTAAATTAAATTAAATATATCATATTTAAATCTACACTCCACTATGAGAGAAAAAATTTCAGCATTTTTTTTAGTGAGCAAAGCTCACTTGAGCTAACATTCTTTTTTATTTTTCAAGTTTTATGAGCATAATGTGTGGTTGTCTCTCCCCTTCCTCTCTTTCTTTTTTCCTTCCCTCCCTCCTTCCTTTCCTATTCTCCCCTCTCTTCACCACCCCATCCCTCTCCCTCCCACTCTCCTGTCAGTCTGCTTGTGTGGGTTTCAGGTTCCCTTTGGATTGTCTGTTCTAGTAGGGGCTCAGATCTCTGTGGCAGATTAAGTGGCCCTTCCTTAAGGTCCTATTAAGACGCCTATCAGAATCACTGATAGGAAAACTTGCCTTCACCTGTCTGGCCCAGTCCCTAAGGTTCCCATTGCATGTAATTATTTCTCCTGAGTTCCTCCCTGGTCTATGGAGGAATGTTGATATGTCAACCATTGTGCAGGTCTGGTAGGGATAATTCTCATTGCACTGAGTTCCTGGATGCAGCAGCCTGTCTTGAATGGAATGATCTGGTGGACAGTGGACCGCCCCACCTTTAGGCTCTAACAATCTCGTCACCCATTCTTCTTACCAACCTGAGCCTTAGGATGGGAAAAGATTTTTCTTGGTCATATTCCATCTGAGTGTTTTCGGGTCACGGATACTCTGTTCTATTTTCGATACTCTGTTCTATTTTCCTTCCTTTTAGCTCAACGTTTGATGAAGAAAATGTACCTGTGATGCTAGACAACATCAGCAGAGAATCCTTAACTAGGAGAATGGAGTTGTTCTAAACACCTTCCTCTGAGAGTCAAAGCCACAAGTGTTCAATGACATTGAAATCACATGACCTACATGTCAGTCAGGCACACACAGAAGCTGTTCAGCCCTTTCCTCTTTCCTCCTTTTTCATTTTAAATCTCACGTCTGTTTTCCCCTACTCCTCTTCTAACATCTTGACTTAATACACGCCCTGGGAGCTACTCATGGAAATCTTAAAACAAAAAGGAAAACTGATTACTAAGATTTATGGGGTGGTGATTTATTCACCTCTCAGGAAAAGAGGCAATCCATCATATTTTGAAAAACTGGACAATCAGGCTCTGGCTGTATTTATATGATACCATAAAACTGCTTTCTTGAAGAATGACCAAGCAGCCAACTTAGACACGAGGATGCCTTACTCTAGGCAGACACTTTGAATGCAAATGTTTTAGAAGTCAGAGTGTTCATTTGCCATGAGGGCATTTTCTGTGGGAAAGAAACTCAATAGCACAGTTATTTTGACTCAACGTAGAAAATATTTTTGCAGATTTAAAAGGAGTAAGAGAAAGTTTACTAACCAAGTATCTACTCTGGACTAAGCGCTTTGTTAAAGTTACAGAATTCCCATCAACCAGAGACTCACAGATGTGGACATTTTAATATGGAAACAGATATACAAAGAAGCAGTCATATCACCAGCTAAAACTAAAACTGACTCTTACCAAATTAAGAGTTTCAGAATCTGCCCCAAAGACGCCAAAGTTCTATAAATTACAGTGCTTATGCTGGCACTAAAGGATTTTCACTCTCTAAGGAAAACAAAAGATGAGTAAAACATGTTCTAAGTTGAAAAGTTGAAAAACTATCAAATGAGGCAGGCAGATTAAGGATAAAACATGAGACTACTTACTGGTCAAACTTTTCTTTTCTTCTAGCTTTTTGTGCATTTTACTGGAATGGGGGCGGGTACTCTTCCCATTTCAGCCAAACGCATCTTGGTACATGATCTGATACATGAATCCTGTCTATACTACGAAAGATTTCTGCTGTCCAACAGCAACACACTAAGGAATTTTCATGCTAATAGGCCACTCAGGAACAAAAACTTTAACTCACAATATCATAAGGCACTGATTTGCTAGTGCTAAGCATCCCATGACTTTATTTTCCAAACCCGAAAGTTTTGTCCTAATTTAAGCACTTGCCCAATCTGCAAGAAATAAATCAACTCTCCATTAGAAAAACAGTCCCTACTGTGTACCCCTAATACACAAATCCCAAAAGGTCTTATGAATGTCATGGTGGCTAATACTCAAAAAATTTCAGATTTTGGAGCATTTCAGATTTTTTCTCAAACTAAGGATATATTAAAGAGACAAGCCATACATAAGAGGAAATAGCTCCCTTTTTCTTTTTCTTTTTATTTACTTGAGCCATAAATCTGGTTTTTGTTTTTGCTTTACATAGGAAAAGCAAGTTTTAAAAAAAAGAAATAATATACCTAGGTTTGTTGGTTAAAAATGGCTTTCAATAAGTAGAAAGCAAAATCCTAGCCTAGCAGCAAGTAGATAGCCTATAATTTACGCTACTGCTGATTGGAAAATATTAATAAATCCAGGAAGAAATTAGTAAAGTAAAATTATATATATATATATGTTTTCTTTATGAGAGAGAACTCTTTTTTACAACTTAAGTTGAAAAGTGCATTAGTAGAGGTAGACCACCCAAAACCTTGAATTTTGGTCCCAAGCAAAAACATTTTGGAGCTTTGGACTTGTCATTCAATGCCTGACCAATTTGGATTTGGGGAGCTAAGCCTAAGGGTATGGTAATACATTAAAGTTCTCAAAATAGTAACATGGGGGACTTTACCCCACCGCGCTCCGCCCAACCAGGCCTCATCCCATGACCTAGGTAAGCTCCGCCCGCCCCCCGCCCACCAGAACCCAGGTCAGCCCAAGGGACCCAGCTCCTACCCCACCATCCAGCCGGAGCCGCGCACAGGGCCGAGGGACGAGGAGGACCTCCCCTTGCGCCCGGGCCCCGCCCCAGCTGCCCTCGGGTTAAATAGCTCCACACCGGCGCCCCCATACTCCCTTTCCCCATCCCGTTCCGCTGGTCGGGACGCGCGCAATCCAGCCTGGGCCTCACCCGCGACCTAGGTAGGCTCTGTCCCTGCCCACCCCCAGAAACCCTGGCCAAATAATTGAGTTTAGTGAAATTGAAAGATCTTAAGAGTTAAAATGGCAATGCCAAAGTCAAAGTGCAAATCCATGAGAAGCAACACTCAAGTAAACAAATTTCCCACTGAAGAAATTAATCCCATAATGTTAGACTCCAACCAGAACAAACCCACCGAAAAAGGCCAAGAAAGCCGGACTCAGGATAACGACTTTCAAAATATGATCATTACCATGTTCAATACTATGAAAGAGGAAATCCGGGAGGAATTACATAATCCAATCAATCGCTTTGAAGAGGAACACAACAGACATTTGGAGGAGTTGAGAAAAACAGTGCAAGAAACAAAAACTGGCATAGAGCAGTTAAAACAGACTCAAACAGAGTTTAAAACTGAGCTGCAAGACAAGTTATCTTCAACCCAGAACTCCACATAGAGTCTTATCAACAGAACTAACGAAGCAGAAAACAGAATTTCAGACCTTGAAGATAAAGTGGGAGTATTAACCAGCTCAATGGAAGAGGTTGTTAAAGCCAAAAAGATACTTGAGAGAAATATCCAAGAGATATGGGACGCCCTGAAGAA
Source organism: Typhlomys cinereus (assembly GCA_023101885.1). Lineage (NCBI taxonomy): Eukaryota > Metazoa > Chordata > Mammalia > Rodentia > Platacanthomyidae > Typhlomys > Typhlomys cinereus. The sequence goes on from JALPQD010000335.1 coordinate 402,952, forward strand.
GCCTAACATGCGTATTCATGGAATACCAGAGCAAGAGTCTCAAACTACCACTCCTGAGGAAATTTTTCAAATGATCATCAAGGAAAACTTTCCTCATCTAAAAAATGAGAGGCCCATCCATATACAAGAGGCATTCCGCACCCCAAACAGATACGACCAAAACAGAAGCACGCCACGGCAAATAATAGTTAAAACACTCCACATTCAAGATAAAGAACTGGTGCTGAGAGCTTCAAGGGAGAAAAAACAAGTCACTATTAAAGGTAAACCTATTAAAATAACAAATGACTTCTCAGTCGAAACAGTAAAAGCAAGAAGAGCTTGGAGAAACATACTTCAAGTATTGAATGAGCAAAAATGTGAACCCAGGCTGATTTACCCTGCAAAACTATCAGTCATGATCGAGGGAGAAAGAAAAATTTTCCAGCACAAAGACAACGAAAGGATACATGTCCACCAAACCAGGCCTTCAAAAAATGCTAGAAATGATACTCAAGCGTGAAGAAAAAAACAGGCATATCCAGGAGAACAGAAGGCAAATATAACACCATTAAAAGCGAAGCAATATACTTATAAAAACTACTAAACATAATAAATGTCTGGAATCAAAAATAGTTTCTCCATTATAACACTAAATGTTAATGGAATTAATTCACCGATCAAGAGACACAGATTACAAACTTGGATTAAAAATCACAATCCATCAATCTGCTGCCTGCAGGAAACCCATCTCACCACAAAAGATAGACACGCTCTAAAAATAAAAGGCTGGTCAACAATTCTACAAGTTAATGAAAGCAGAAAACAGGCAGGGGTAGCCATTATGCTATCAGACAAAGTGGACTTCAAACCAAAGAAAATTATAAGAGACACGGATGGATACTACATTTTAGTCACAGGTACAATTCACCAGGAAGACTTCACAATACTGAACATATATGCACCCAATACGGGCCCCTCCACATTCATTAAGAAAACCCTACAGCGTCTAAAGCAAGAAATCAACCCCCAAACGATAATTCTTGGGGACTTCAACACCGCCCTCTCAACATGGGATAGATCAACGGGTCAAAAGCTGAACAGAGACACTTTGGAACTTAATCAAACCCTGAAAGAAATGGACCTTACAAATCTCTATCGAACTTTTCACCCACGCACCAAAGAATACACATTTTTCTCAGCAGCACACGGAACTTTCTCCAAAATAGATCACATATTGGGCCACAAAACGAATCTACACATATACAAGAAAGTTGAAATTCTACCTTGTGCTCTATCAGACCACCACGGTCTAAAGCTGGACATCCACGACACATCAAACAAGAGAAAATACACTAACTCCTGGAAACTTAACAATATGATGCTGAATGAGAACTGGATTCAGGAAGAAATTAAAAAGGAAATTCAAGATTTCCTGAAAGTGAATGATAATGAAAATACAACTTACCAAAATCTCTGGGACACAGTGAAAGCTGTCCTAAGAGGTAAGTTCATAGCTCTTAATGCCTACATCAAAAAATGGAAACATCAGAAATAAACAACTTAACAATGCAGCTTAAAGCTTTAGAGAAACTAGAGCAATCTGATCCCAAAAGTAGTAGAAGAGAGGAGAATAGCAAACTAAGAGGAGAAATATCTGAAATCGAGATTAAGAAAATGATAGAAAAAATCAACCAGTCAAAAAGCTGGTTCTTTGAAAAAATCAATAAGATTGATACACCCCTAGCTAAATTAACCAAAAAGCAGGAGAGAGAAAGCCTAAATTAAGAAATTAGAAATGAACATGGAGTTATCACTGCTGATACCCAAGAAATCCAGAGAATTATAACATCATATTTCAAAAACTTGTACTCGGTGAAGTTTGACAACACAAAAGAGATGGATGAATTTCTAACTAAACACAACTTTCCTAAATTGAATCAGGAAGTTGTGAATTATTTAAATAGTCCTATAACATATAAGGAAATTGAGGAAGTAATCTCGAATCTTCCCACCAAAAAATGTCCTGGACCAGATGGATTCAGCACAGAGTTCTACCAGACATTTAAGGAGTTAATAATACCAATACTCCTTAAACTGTTCCATCAAATAGCAAAGGAAGGAACACTACCAAATTCCTTCTATGAAGCTAATATCGTTTTAATCCCAAAACCTAATAAAGACTCACTTAAAAAAGAAAACTATAGGCCGATCTCTCTGATGAACACAGACGCAAAGATTCTCAACAAAGTTTTAACAAATCGGATTCAAAAACATATTAAAAAGATTATTCACGGGGACCAAGTAGGCTTCATCCCTGGCACACAAGGCTGGTTCAACATACGCAAATCAATAAATGTAATCCATCATGTAAACCAGTTCAAAGTCCAAGACCACATGATACTCTCGATAGATGCAGAAAAAGCTTTTGACAAGATCCAACAGCCTTTTATGATCAAAACGCCAGAGACAGTAGGAATGGAAGGAACCTTTATCAATATAATAAAAGCTGTATACAACAAGCCCACAGCAAGGATTATGCTCAGTGGGGAACAATTGGAAGCATTCCCACTTCGATCAGGAACTAGACAAGGCTGTCCACTCTCACCACTTCTATTCAATATTGTACTTGAAGTCTTAGCTGAAGCCATAAGACAGGAAAGGGACATAGAGGGATTCAAATCGGCAAGGAAGAAGTCAAGCTATCCCTATTTGCAGATGACATGATCTTATACCTGAGTGATCCCAAAAACTCCACCAGGAAGCTCCTGGAACTAATTGAGAAGTTCAGCAGGGTGGCAGGATACAAAATCAATGTGCAAAAATCAGAGGCCTTCCTATATGCCCAGAATGAAAGAAGTGAAAAAGCCTTGAGAGAAACAATCCCATTCACTATAGCCCCTAAAAAAATGAAATACCTTGGTATAAACCTAACCAAGGAGGTAAAAGACCTTTACAATGAAACTTTAAAACCCTAAGAAAGAATAGCAGAAGACGCCAAAGGTGGAAGAACTCTCCATGTTCCTGGATTGGCAGAATCAACAATCGTGAAAATTACCATCCTACCAAAGGCATATACAGATTCAATGCTATACAAATCAAATCCCAAGCAATTCTTCAAAGAAGTTGACCAAACAATACTCAAAATTCATATGGAGGCACAAAAGACCCAGGAGAGCAAAGACAATCCTGAGTAACAAAAACACTGCTGGAGGTATTACCATACCGAACCTTAGTCTATATTACAAATCCATAGTTATAAAAACAGCCTGGTACTGGCTCCAAAATAGACACACAGATCAATGATAAGGATTGAAAGACCAGATATAAGCCCACAAAATTACAGCCATTGGTCTTTGACAAAGGGGCCCAAAAATCCAATGGAAAAAGAACAGCATCTTCAACAAATGGTGCTGGCAAAACTGGATCTCCACATGCAGAAGATTAAAGCTGGACCCGTACTTGTCACCATGTACAAGACTTAATTCCAAATGGATCAAGGACCTTGATATCAGGCCAGAGACTATAAAAACCATAGTTGAAAGGATAGGGAACTCCCTCGACCTGATTGGGCTAGGCTAACATTTCCTAAACAGACATCCAATGGCACAGTCACTGCTACCAACTCTCAACAGTTGGGATCTTGTGAAATTAAAGAACTTTTGTTCAGATAAAGAGATTGTAACACGAGCTCAAAGGCAACCCACAGAATGGGAGAAAATCTTCACTAACCACATATCTGATAGAGCTCTACTGTCCAGAGTGCACAAAGAACTTAGAAAACTAAACACCAAGGAAACCAATGGCCCAATTAAAAAATGGGCCCTGGAACTTAAAAGAAACTTTACCAGGGATGAAATTAAAATGTCTAACAAATATCTTTAAAAATGCTCCACTTCTTTAGCCATCAGGGAAATGCAAATCAAAACTTCCCTGAGATATCATCTCACCCCGGTCAGGATGGCAAAAATCCACAATACAAACAACAACAAATGCTGGAGAGGATGTGGAGAGAGGGGAACTCTCCTACATTGTTGTTGGGAGTGCAGGCTCATACAGCCACTCTGGTGAGCCATCTGGAGATTCTTAAAGAAATTAAAGATTGAAATGCCATATGACCCTGCGATTCCACTTTTGGGTATAACCCCCCATACAGCAGAGGTTCACCTCGATAGCACAAGCATGACCATGTTCATAGCAGCACTGTTTACAATAACAAAGTCATGGAATCAACCCAAATGTCCAACAGTTGACGAATGGATAAGGAAATTGTGCTACATCTATACAATGGAGTACTACTCAGCCATCAAAAATGATGAATTACTGGAATTTGCCGGGAAATGAATGTCATTAGAAACAATTATATTAAGTGAAGTATCCCAGATCCAGAAAATTAAGCGCCGTATGTACTCCCTAATAGGTGGCTCCTAATACCAAACCCACCCAGCCCATCTTGAGACACTCATAGGTAAATCTACGTATTACCTACAGTAATTGCAAGGATTATGAACAGGAGGGATGGGGTTGGAGGGCCACACCAGAAACAAGGAGAGAAGTGACCATGTTACAGTAGAGAAAATAGGCCTCCATCAAGGATTGCAAGAAGTAATGTGACACCTAGTTAAGTTCACAATTCGTTCCTGATCATTTACAACTAAGGGGGTATGAACTCACCAGAAGGGGAGGGCATATAGTCTGGCAGATTAAAAAGTAACCATTTTGCAAATGGGTGATTGACCCCTCCCATTGCCTAATGCCATATGACCCTGAGATTCCACTTTTGGATATAAGTATTACATCTACCCTTGAATGTGCTCTTATAATAAGACTCCAGTTTAACAGCCTTCTGTCTCTGGCCAGGGGGTGACATACAGTGCCCATCACGATGGAGTGAAGGGCATTACAGGAGCAACAAAACTGCAAAAGAAAATCAACGAACCACTATCCAGAGCTTCAGAGACTCTATATCAACCACCTAGAACTAGGCCAGACTAATTTCTCCCCATCCTGAAGCTCAGGGACATTTGCGGAAGAGGGGGCGGTAAGAGTGTAAGAGCAAAAGGATGGAAGGAGCAATGATTTGCAAGATACTCCACACAAGTTAGGGCCAAAGCAATCATAATTGGATATTGCATGCCCGGCGCAATGTCCAACACACTATTGACCTCACAAAGTCTAGCATCTGCTAAAGGCCACAGTAGTGTTCCTATGTTTAAGGGGAGCACAGAAAAGGGTTCAGGGAAATGCCACTGGGTCCTTGTATGTCATTGGAGAGGAGGGCCCAGAGGAGAGTCAGGCATGCACAAGAACGGACTCTGGGAATTGGGGCGGGAGGCATGGGGGGATGGGGCGGCAGGGGTGAGGGGAGGGAGAGCAGGGGGTTTGGGGGGGGAGGAGGAGGGAGGGAGGGAACTGGTGTACCTATTAAGTTTGTATGAGCTGAAATAATAATAAAAAATGTATTAATAAAAAATAGTAACATGGGGGAGGCTTATAATACTTCCCAAGCAAAGTCAGAATTGAAAAACAGCTCAATCAAGTACCAAAACAAAGACTTGGTTGTAGAGGGGGTAAAATGTACCTTAATACACTGGGGTGAGTGACCTCCAGACACATCAGGAGCAGACAAAGCCTGTTGGGAAAAGAGCTGAAACTCGCCTGTCTCTTAACAGCAGTTGAAAGCATCATTGGGTGAGGAAAGCACAAAAATGATTTAGAGGGAAGGTACCCTTGTCTGAGAAGTCACACAGTGTACCCTCCAAGAAGCAGAAAAGTTTCTCAAATTAAGATACAGGAAGGCCAAAGACCAAAAAGAGAAGGAGTGAGTATTAAATTCCTCCCACCTTTCTCCAACAGATTTTATTTCCCACTGTGCCAAATTACTTAGATTTCACTAAGCTTGATCCCAAACTCAAAGCTTCAGTTCATTAAAATAGCAACACCTATCACTCTCAGAGGCTAATTCAGACTATTTCAAACATACACCAAAATCCTTTTTAATAGTTTCAAGTAAATTACATGTCAAAACTGCTATTGAGGCTGCCTGGCAACAGAGCTAATTGCATAGCATAAACTCATGGCAAAGCCTCAGTAATCAGATCGTTATTGAAATATAAATATCATACACACTGAAATGCTTAAAAGAATGTATGATATGAAAATACACAGAATATCCTGCTAGACTTGATAGGCTTGTTTAAAATATACATATGTAAAAAGGAAATCAATTTATCTCTAGAAACAATATATTCAACAGTATATTCACTAAAGCAGATACTTAAATAAATCCTTATTTATTTTATCCCTAGCTCCTGCATGTGGCAACATGTTTTCTGTTTCTTGTGGAGTTGATTTCTTTGAAACCATGAAGATCTCTTGATGACATCTATGCAAATATCCACTGTGCTCAGTAGCATTCCATTCTGCTCGTGGTACTTTGGTTTGAGAGTGGAGCATTCAGACTAGCTCACGCTGAGACGCATTGGGATGTGTGACTTCTTATCATTACAAAAATTATGGTCTTATTTGCTTTCCAAAAGTATTTGGTTATATATAAACAAACCTAAAATAAAATGAAGAATATTACAATCAATGTTCCTGTACTATTTTTTGCACAAGAATTAGGCACATTCTAAAATCTCATTAATGTCACAAGCATGAACATTACTAGATCCTCAACAATAGTGGTTATTAATAAATTGTGTGTGTGTGTGTGTGTGTGTGTGTGTGTGTGTGTGTGTGTGTTCTATTATTTTTCTGTGCTGGGAATTTGGGAATTGAACTCCAGGTTTTCACATGCTAAGCAAGAGCTCTATTGTTGTGGGGAATTTATGTGCAGACTCTTGTGTTCCAGAGTCAAAGACTGAGACTAGAACATATATAGAGGATTAAGGCAGAGTTTATTAGTGGAGAGAAGAAAAGGAACTCGTGGATACAAGTCCACAAAGGGCAAAGAATCCGAAAGGAACTCACAGACATGAAATCTGTGAGGGGCAAGGGAGCCACAGATGGCTGGCAGGGTTGAGGGTATTTATGAATTTGGGCAAGCCTGGGAAAAGTGGCTTTTTCCTTATTGATGAGTTCTAGTTTCTGATTGGGGCTTTTGAACCCCTATATCTGGTCTGTTCATATGGGGCCCAGCTCTTTGTGAGATCAGGAGCTGTTTCTTTTGAGGAATTTAATTCATCTGTTTCTGAGGAGCTTGTCTCTGTCTGCGTTTGAGGAGCTCCTATCCATATAGGAGTTTCATAAACAAAGGGTTGACAGAAGTTGATAATCTTATCTCAAATTGGCAACAACTTGTATAGAACTACAGGGATAACCTTCAAAAGACCTTCCCAGCAGCCTTTCTACACTGTCTAAAACTGCCTAAGAACTATCCTAACTAAAAATCCTATTCTAAACTATCTGACACAAATCATTCTCTCTCACACTGAGACTGAGCTACATCTCCAACTCAATATTTTTCAAAGTTGTGTTCTTTTGTCATGAAAGTAGCATTTAAAAAGAAAACAAAATGTTATTTTATAGAAATCCTTCAACTGTGACTAATTATGTAATGGAAGTTTTAGAGGGTAGGTAGTTTCCATCAAAACTATAGCTTTATCTTCATGTTGCTTTTCCTGGGGAGACACCATATAACCATCTATTCACCCCAGGCAGGAGTTCAACAGACCAAAGTAGTGATTATGACGAGGTCCGACTTGATGAACCAAGAGTTTATTCAGGGTACTTTGAAGAGTAAAGGTGAGGGGTATATACAGGAGCAGGGATGACTCAAAGTCAGTTATATCCCCAGAACCATTCCCCCGCCCCCAGCATGAATGAGACCCATCAAAGCTGAAACTCTGGCACTCTCTGCTGTATGACTGGGTTGGAGAGTCTCCTCCAGGTTTACGGACTGTTAGATCTCTCCTTCCGACTTCTCAACTGTTCCGAGCCTCTAGGAGACTTCCTGGCCAGCAGGAGAGTCTCTTCCCCAAGCTGTTGCTTCCTGATTTTTATTTACCCTGAGGAGACCCTCCCCCCAAACTTTGTTAAGTTTCAGTAACTCCCTAAGCCCAAAGCTGTTCACTTCCTTTGCCTTCCTTCAAGATCTCAAGATCGGATGTTTCAAATTGTTACATAATATGTCCTTAGATTGGGGGAGGGGTAGTCTAAAATGGTAAAATGGAGTTAGGCTGTGGCCAGAGGAAAAATGCCAGACAGTACCTCAATAGAATTAGGTCTGAAGTGAAATGGTAAATGATTAGTGCCCTATTTGGTCACTGGGTCATTCAAATTCAATAAATACTAATTGGTAAATGGTTTTGCTTTTCACTGTGCACTAACATACTTTTCATTCACCCCTTATCGCTTACTTACAAAGAATTATTGTCAATGAATTACTGTGTTCCTTATAGTTTTTGATGCATTTAAAAAAATTTAGTGGCAAACCTACTACTGACTAATGAAACAAAAACTAAGCTTTATATTTAAGATGTTGACTTTTCTGGTACCTATGTATTCACATTCAACTCTAAACCATGCAATCATTTAATTAATTGTTTAAGCCAATCTGGAATCTTCTCACTGTGGTGTCTTAATTATGGCCTCAATATATCTTCAGATCTATAGGATAACCTCACCATCCTCCCCCCTCCACATACAAACACAATTTTTTTATGACTAATAAAGAGTTCCAAATTATCTGTCAGGAAAATGCAACCTTATCTCTATATAAGTAGACCCCAAATTGAGCGAATTTTAATGAAGCAGAATTCAGAAAAAAGATAGTACTCATTTGTAAACATTCCAGAAATTCCAAATCAGTTGCCATCTATTTCTATTTAGGAAACTGGTCCAGGCACAAGAAGACAATCTCTGAAGTCAGTTTGACCATGAAGAGCAACCTGACCAAGAACAAGCAGACCCTTCCTGAGAACCCACAGGAAAGTGTCTTAACCACAACGGCAGGAAAATAGCCACACTTAGTGAGAAATTGCTCAAACTTACACCAACACTGTCACAACATTAAAATGTCACAGAATTTCAAACCAATTCCATTTGCTATGCCATTTTCTTATTACAATGAATAAACATCAGACAGGCTCTCAAAGTAAAAATGAACATGTGCCTCTTTTCGTTGTAAGTAAAGATAACATTTGTTCAAAACCATCCCAACCTGTGCTTTCTAAAATATGCTAAGACTAGATTACTTTGGGGTATCCATGTAGGTCCCTACTTGTGTTGAATAGGGCTACATAACAACACGATTTCCTAGCTTTGCTGTTGGAGTTGAAAGAGAGCATTTAAACGATCTTGGCACAGTGGCTGGCACATAGTCAATGTCCAAAAAAATGGTAGTTATTACTTCTAATGGCACTTTGCACATGTAGATGCTCAATAGTCGATGATTAGATAGATAGATGGAAGCTTGGGTGAAATAAAATAATTATTGCCTTTAGGCAAACCGCTCTTACTCAGCCTACTTGCCATCATTTAACTGTCTGGGCAGACCGTGAACATGGGAAATGAAACCAGGAAATTCTAGAAAAGCATCAACCCAGGATAGTTCAGAACATTTTCAGCTTCTGGGTTTAATTTTCTGAAATTTTAGCACACACTGGATTTTTAAATAGTGACCCATAAAAGTTCCTACACTTCTAGGAATTTCCTCCCAGCCTCTGAAAGTGTTCAAACTACATTGACCCCAAAGGAGTCACTGTTACATATTGATTATTATTTTGAGCTGAAAGAAATAAGAATCAGTCAACATGAGTAAAGCCCTTTACCTCTCTCTAAACTACCCAAAACTAAGGCATACACTTCCATTTTATAAAGAAAATTACAATTCTATAGGCAATTTTATTTACTTACAAGGTATTCATATGAGGGATAGAGATATTTCTAGATGATTTTTATTACCTGACAGATTTTTAACTGTATAAAAAGGTAACATTTGCTCACTGTTGATCTCTCACACCCCTCCCCTCCCCCTGTCATCACCACTCCCACCCTGACACCTTATGAACACTCCCTGAGAAGGATGCACAAATCTCAATTAGTTGGCCTATTCTTTGAGTTTAATATTTCTGTAGAACTCCTACATGTCTATATATAAATTTAAAATGATTTTCTCTCATTAATCTGTTGTCAATCTAATGGATAAAACACCCAAAGAGCCTATAGAGGTAGACAGAAACAGTTTTTTTCTGAGAAGGTATTAGAGATTTTAAAGTTTCCATCTAAAACTCTATTGCACTTGCAATGATGGTATGTCTCATTTGCATCTAAAAGCACTGACTGACATTTTTATAGATATAATAAAACAAGGGTTTGAAAGTTTTAATAGTTTGCTCCAATATGTATCTACCATGGGATAGTCAAGACTCAAGTCAAAGTCATACATTGCATTTCAGTGCAATTTGACTATTATAGTAACCAAAAAATGTGTGAGATACCTAGCATGAGGCAAACTGTATTGCTATATCATTTGCAGGATATGCCTGCTAATAACACCCTCAAAATGTGTATGACTTAGGACAAGTGGGCAGACAAATGAATTCAAAATCTATCCACCATGGTCTAAGTAGTTTGTGGATGGTAGGAATTCTTTTTTTTTTTTTTCTAATAATGTATTTTTTTTCCGCTCATACAAATGTAATAGGTACCCCGGTCCTCTCCCTCCCTCCACCCCTCCCTGGACCTCCCTGCTCCCTGCTCCCTCCTCCCTTTTTCCCTTCCTTTCGCCCCTCCCTCCCTTTCTCCCAGTGTCCCCTCCCCCCTATCCCTGGAGCATCCTTTAATGTGCATGTCAAACTTTCCCCTGGGTCCTCCTCTCTGATGAGGTATAAGGATTCAGTGGAATTTCCTAGAACTCTTTCCCCTTAAGTATAGGAACACTATTGTGACTATTAATCCCTTGCTTCTAAGGATTCTAGTGCCTGTGATCCATGCTAGACTTTGAGGGGTCAATGATATGTTGGTCATTGCGCAGGTCATGCAGAGTCCTATTATGATTGCTTCGGCCCTAACTTGTGTGGAGTATCTTGCATATCATTACTCCTCCCTGTGGATGGTAGGAATTCTTAGGTTCTCTTCCCATAATTCTAAATTGCTCTTGGGTCAGATGACAGGAATCAGAACTTTTAGCATGTCTTCTCAGAGTGACTCTCTGAGACATCTGAAGAAAACTAGCACAGGAGGTTTAGGAACAGAAGATTTCTGTGATAGTGGTTCTAAAAGGAAGCTTTCAAGAATGAGTGAAAGTTGGCTAACAGTGGGTAGAAGAAAGAAAGATTAAGGGTTTTAGACAGAAAAAGAAAGCCAACCAAACATTTAAGAAAACTTAATGTGACTGAGTTAAAATGGGAGGGGGAATAGCTTAAAGGTAGGCAAGGCCCAGATTCCTAAACCAGCAGAATCTAGGGCAATGGAAGAGCTGCTAGCCTAGGGGTAGAGGGACACACAGGAGCAGGACAATATTAGCCAAGGGGTAGAATGACAATGGGGCAGGTCATCGCCCTGCTTGCTTCTGATTTGCAGATTGTGCTATAGGTAGAATTGTATATATTTATTCTTTTTTTAAATTTTTTTTATTTATTCAATTGTGCATGTGTGTGTGTATGAATGTGTGTCTGTGTGTATGTGTGTGTAGAACCACGGGTGAATTCAGGAACCACCACGGACGCCTCCACCTCCTCCTTGTTTACTCTGCCCTGGGATTCACAGGCTCCACCCTACCAAGACCAGAAACGCAAGCACCGCCCCCCCCCTGCTTCCATCTGGCGTCTATACGTGGGGTCTAGGATCCGAACTCAGGACCTTCTGCCTGCAAGACAGAGGCTTAACCCCTGAGCCACCTCTCCAGCCCTGTATACATTTATTCTTAAGTGATTAGATTTCCCCCGAAATGGCATTTGAACCAAGCCAGCAGCAGAATTTAACACAAAAAACACATATTTAAGAAGAATGGAGAATTTTCAAATTAAGTGCCTGCAAGTCCCAAAGCAAAAGGAAGCAGAGCAAAGATGAGATCGATTTAGCAGCTCTTCATCTTCTGCTTGTTTCGTTACTTCAACTGAGGTTCCTTCCGGGCAGGTACTCTGACTAAGTGTAAAATCATGATGCCAAAGACCTTGTCCTGTTTACATCCTTCTTTAATCTAACCTGTTATCAAGGCTCTTTTCACATACATTGTCCATTGCAGGGAAGGCCAACGATGCTTGTGTTCCGTGGACTTTGGTTGAAAGCAAGTGGATATAATGGAATGGATTCATCTTGATGAACAGGAAAAACAGCACCAAACACATGCAGGCTTTTCTGTGGTGTAGCAATTGATCACTAGAGGAAGACTGGAAGGTCAGCCTTGCAAGTCAGAAAGATGGAAAGAGTCAATCCCTGCTTTTGTGAAGCAAAGCAGCTGTAAGGTTAATCTGCAGCCAAGATTAGTTAGACACTCTATCATCTGTCTGAGGAAATGCTCCCATTGAGAAGATGTAAGATAGAAGACTAAAAAAAAAAAAAAAAAAAAAAAGAAAAGAAAAGAAAAGAAAAAAGAAAGAAAGAAAAGAAGGAAAGCACCTGTGGCCCACTATTCAGGGTGCCTCTTAGTGGGACATGACAGACAGTTTACTCCGCAAAATTCTTTCTTTTTGAAGATTTTCACATTTACACAAAATGGTTGTCAGCCCAGACCTGTAAGAGATGCTGACCCTGACTCTGAGTCTTTATGAGAGTCCAAAACGCATCCCACATTCCAAACTGCCTTTGATGGATCTGGTATCTGCCCCATGTACACACTAAATAGAATGTTACATTCTGGAAAGAACTTCTGGCCACGGAGTTGCACATCACCTCTTGTACATAAAAATGGACTTTATTAAGTAGGTTCAACCCTAGAACTTGTCATGACTCTCCCACAACCTAAACCTTGGTGTTGCTAATTCTATAGGCACTACTAGTTCATTACCACTGAAACCATTTCATCTAAAATCTCCAATGCACAATCTCTTAGCCATGGTTGCTATTTAATAAAAGTCTCTCCATTTTGATTAAGCAATGATGATTCTCATAACTATAGTAACTATTCTTTCAAGATTCTTTTACTTCTCACCTTATAGACCCTTAGTTAGTCATATCAAATGTTCTTCCACTCCCCCCACATTTTATTTCCTTAATGACAACTGATAGCAAGCCAAATAAGGAACATTTTAATTTTTTTATTTTTTTAAATTTTTATGTATAAGAAAAATGACTTTATATTTTATCCCTTACTACCCATCCCCTTCCCATCTCACTCCACTTATTTTCTTTCCATTGAGTCTCATTCCCATTCTCTCTTCCCTTTATTTTGAGATCTGGGACATTTTCATTGGCACATGCCTGGGTATCCTCTGGGTCATGATCGGAACATCAATGGGATAATTGTTGAGTTAATTATCAATAAATGACCCATGATACCTATGGAATCCAGGGTTTTTTTCATGAAGGATGTTTAATTTTGCAAAGGCTTTTTCTATATTCATTCATAGGATCATGTGGTTTTATCTTTGTGTCTCTCTATATATGGTGAATTATGTTTATTAATTTATGTATATTGAGCCATCCTTGTATTTCTGTGACAAATCCAACTTGGACATTATAGATGATCTCATTGATAGGTTTTTATGTTCAGGTTGTAAGTATTTCATTGAGGATTTTTGCACTCTGTTCATTAGTGAGACTGGTATATAGTTTTCTTTCTTCGTTGTGTCTTTATTTGGGGATTGGTATAGTACTGGCTTTGTAGAAAGAGTTTGGAAGCATTCATTCTTTTTGGATTTTCTGAAATAACTGAAGGACTCACAGTGTTAGCTTTCTGGAGTATCTAGTAGAATTCTGTATTGAATCTACCTAGTCCTGAGCTTTTTTTGGTAGGGAGATTTGTGATACTGTTTTAATTTCAGTACTAGCCATGTATGTATATGTTTAAATCCTTCATTTCATCTTCATTTAACTTTAGTACATCATATGTGCTTAGAAACTCATTTCTCATTGTATAATTTCATAGGATACAAGTTTCTGAATTATGTCCTTATGATTCTCTGAATTTCTTCAGGATCTGTTGTGATGTCTCCCCTTTCATCTATGATTCTGTTGATTTGTATTTTCTTTCATGTTTGGTTATTTGACTAAAAGTTTGTCAGTCTTGTATATTGCTTCAAAGAGCCAGCATTTTGCTGTGCTGATTCTTTGTATTGCTTTCTTTGTTTCTATTTCATTAATTTTACCTTTGATCTTTGCTTATTCTGTCCCTCTACTTTCTTCAAAATTGCTTTATTCTTGTTTGCCAATGAAATGCCTTAAATCGTATTGTCAAGTTATTTATTTGTGAAGTTTCTACTTTTTCTTTTATATAGGCATTGAATATTATGTACCTTCCTGTTAGAACTGCTTGCATTGTGTCCCATAGACTTGGAATGTTGTGATATCATTCTTACTGAATTCTAGGATTTTTTTCAATTTGCTCTTTGATTTCTGTCATGAAACACTGGTCATTAATAATGGGTTGCTTAGTTTTCAAGAGTTTGTGTATTTTGTTGTTTCCCTTGCTACAGCTGTTCGGCTTTATTCCATGATGATTCAATAGAATACAGGATATAATTTCATTTTCACTATATTTGTCGATACTTACATTGTGTTCTCTAGTATGTGGTCTATTTTGGAGAAAATACCATGCACTGCTGAAAAGAAAGTGTATTCCTTGGAATTCAGATGGAAAAATCATGAAAATGTTAGTGACTTTGTTCAGTTTTTGTCATGTTGCCTTGTCTTTTGATGGGAATAGGGTATTAAAACCCCCTGATATCATCATATTTGCAGTGTTTATTCAATGAATTGGGGTGAGCATGCATTTAGTGCATATATGCTGTGAATTGTAAAGTCTTCTTTATAGATTATTCCCTTGACTAGTACATAGTGCCTTTCTTTGTCTCTTGTGACTTGCTTTGGTTTGAAGTCTGTTTTGTCAGATATTAATATAGCTATTCCTGCTTGTTTCCTTGTTCCATTTGTTTGGAGTCCCTGATCAACCTTTAATCCTGACATAGTGCCTATCTTTCACAGTAAGTTATATTTTTTGGAGGCAAAAGATTAATGAACTGTAATTTGTAATTCATTTTATTAGTCTGTGTCTCTTGATTATAAAATCAATTCCATTAATATTTGAGGTTGTTACTGAGACTTGTCTGTTGAATCCTGTGATTTTTGTCAATGTTTTAGTATTTGTGTTTGCAATCTTTGGCTAGCAATTTTTCTGGCATCATTTTTCCCTTGAATCCTCTTACATGTGTCTATTTTTTTCTTCAGTCTTAATTATTCCTTCTAGATTCCTCTGTAGTCCCGATTTGGTAGACAAATAGGCTTTCAATCTGCCTTAGTAATCTTAAATTTTTTTTTCATCTTCAATTATGATGGTAGTTTTGCTGGATATAGTCTAGGTTAGCATTTATGTCCATTCATAACTTGAAGCATGTCTCTCCGAGCTTAACTGGATTTTATTGTTTCTGCAGAGAAGTCCGCTGTTATTTTGATAGATGTCATGGTTTGAAATGTG
The DNA here is from genome assembly GCA_023101885.1 of Typhlomys cinereus. NCBI lineage: Eukaryota > Metazoa > Chordata > Mammalia > Rodentia > Platacanthomyidae > Typhlomys > Typhlomys cinereus. The sequence continues at coordinate 418,508 of JALPQD010000335.1, forward strand.
TCCCCCACAGTCTCATGTGTTTGGCAAGGTCATGGCACCTTGAGAGGTGGAGCCTTGCTGGAGGAAGGCAGTCACACAGGGTGGGGCTTGAGGTGGATTACTCCCACCCTACCTCCAGGAGAAGTCTGCCTTTGCTGCAAGCAGTCTGCAGCTCTCAGCTTCCAAGATGTCTGTGGTGACTTAGCCTCCTCTAGCTTTGGCCAGCCAGCCATGCCACCTCTGCTTTAAGAGACTGTATCTTTCCTCTGGAAACGTAAACTGAATAAATCTCCCTTTCTCCCTTAAGTTGCTTGATTTTGGGTGCTCTTTCACAGCAATGGTTATGAGTAACCATTACAATAGACTTGCTATTATATGCATAATAGTCAAAACTATTATGCATCATGGGATGTTTCTGTTTTGGTCTTTTTTATTTGGGTTTCTATATGTTTTTTTGCACTTGAATAAGCATCTCTTTTTTTAGGTGTGGGAAACTTCCAACTTTCATATTTTGGAATATGTGCACATGACTTTGTTCTTGGATTTCTTGCCCCAGAATTCCCTGAACACAGAAATATGATCTTGTGGTATCCCACATATCCTGCATTTTTTATATATTTTTCTAACTTTATTAGCTTCTTTGATTGCTCATGTTCTGCTATCTTACCTGTCATTTCTGAAATTCTGTCTTCCACTTGGTCTGTCCCATTGGTCAGACTTTTAATTGACTTTTAATTGTAATTATTATGTATTTGATTTCATTTTATTTGTTTCAATTTTTTCAGAATTCTGTTTATTTTGGTTTCCTCCATTATTCTTTTTATTTCATTTATGTGTCTATTATTTTCCTGTCTATGTTTATTCATTCATTCATTCATTCATTCACTGTGGAGTTTCATGACCAGCATGCTTACCTCCGAAATCCTGATAGGTACCAGAGTGGGATCAGCAAAAATCAGGCTGGGTCAAAAGTGGATCTTGGGAAAGCTGAAAAACAAGTCGTTTATTATGGAATTTAATCCCTGATATACCATTAAACAGGGGGTGATGTCTATACACTGTACAGAAGGATGACATCAATACTGGCAAACAAACTACATGTGCAAGGTCAACAATACAGCCCTGCCAATCCTTAGACATGTTAATAGGCCCTAATGACCCCATTCATTGTGGGGAAAGAACAGGCTGCTGATAGGTCAGGGGCATGGAGATACAATTACAATGATAAAGCTCTGGGCCTATCCTTTACATGTGCTAATTAATGTTTCAGAGAACAGAAAGGAATATGTAAAAAAAAACACTTCTGCCCTTGATCACAATTTGAGACAGGAGAAGATGCATCCTTATCCCTTATGGGAAAGTCAGCAGAAGTCACCCTACAGCCATGCTGGCATATGAGACACACTGCAACTGAGACTGCAAGGAATGCCCTTGGCATCTGTCTTCAAGAAATGAAGATCCTGAGCTTGAGTGTTCTCTACAATTCATCTTCTCTCAGATTTCTCAAGAGTTCCTGAATTCCTGACAGAGATTCTCTTTAAGTATCTGGATCATTGTTATTATTGACCTTAGGAATTTATTGTCTTCATTGTTATTTTGCTGACTGTCTTTCAAGTGGTTTATTTTCATCGGGGTCTCATATTACAGGGTTGGTGGTTTAGGAAGAGATATAACTTCTTGCTTTTTGTTTTGTTTGCTTGTTTTGTTGTATTTTGTGTTTTAAGAATGTGATTTGGACATGTTGAAGTTCGTCTCTAGTGTTTCTTTCTGACTTCCTTGAATCAGGAGTTTGTCCATCTCTGATTGTTGTTGGGTAAGGTTCCAAGACTTATTTAAACTATGTTACCTCAAACTGAACTCTCTTGAGATTATTTAGTAGTGATGGTAAATGGGTGTGATAAAAAAGGGGTACTTTGTCCTATGTTGAGTGGTGAAGTTCTCAAGATCCTTTTTGAGGGATGACTGCTTAGGAGTCTTTGATGCCTGTGGTAGTGGTTTATGGATTTTCCCCCTGTTGTATCTCAGTACAGCTCATGCCTTAGCAAGGGAGGTGATGGAAACCGAGGGCAGGGTTTGGCAGGAAACTCTTCCTCATTCCAGATGGGCTGGGGCACTGTTGGCTGGGAGCATCAGGTACAGGGTCAGGGGGGGAGCCCCATCTCATCACAGTAGCACTACAATGAGGGTGGTTGCAGGGACAGGGGATTGGGTGCAAGGTCCTGCAGGAAGCTCTTGCCTCAGTGCATATTGCTTGTGCTGTGACCAAATTAGGAACTTTTTAATTTTCCTACTTCCCTCCTTCCTTCCCCTTTCTTCTGTAACCTGTAAAAAAGGGATCCCCACTTTTTTTTACAGCCCAACCTATAAGCTGGGCTCTGGGCTGGGTTCTTTACTGCACATCCATGTCAACAAAATTCCTTTGAATAAAAGTCTCTTGTTATCTGTCCCCCCTCTTTGTAGAACTTACACAATCAAATGAAATTTTTTTCAGCAACTTCTCTCTCGGTGACAAAACTTTTAAACTTGACTTAATAAAGAAATACCTAGATATTAATAATATATATCTTTAAGGGTGAGTGCATTTTCAGAAATTCTTCATTGAAGAAAAGAGACCCACCATACATGTGGACACCACCATCCTGATGCAGGAGAATGGGGAGAAGAGTAAAGGGGGAGATTAGAAAGCCTCAGCAGTAGGACACTGCATTCCCTTCACCTCCTTGGCCACCATTCAACCAAGAGAACAGCTCAGAAGAAGCCCATGGTAGATGAACTTGGGAAAGTTGGTACTATGTGAGGACCAACAGAAGGTCACACAGATCCTCCCCACCTCATCTATGTGATGGAAAGAGAGTACTGAGTTCCCAAAGTTGTCATCTGACCTCCACACATGCTACATGTACACATGCATACAGACACACACACACACACACACACACACACACACACACATACACACACACACACACACACACACTAGCTCATTTCCTGAAACTGTTCCTGTGTCTCTGTACAATTCATTATAAAGAGGCACAAGAACCTGGAAACTTTATCAGTTGCCCTCTATATCCAATTTACACTTGTAACGATCTCATGGTTAGGGCTCCGAGTTGAAGAAAAAAGAGAAAGTTGGTGGAGAACCAGCATTCATCTGTTTCCTGACTGTGGACACAGTGTCACCAGCCACTTCATACTCGTTCATTATGCTTTTCTATGATGATGGACTTTATCCTTTCAAACTATGACCTAAAATATTAATAAATATTTCTTTCCTAAAATTGCTATTGTCAGGTATTTTGCCACAGTCATGAGAAAAGTAAATCATGATAAGATGTACAAGCATACTTCGTCATGTTTACAGTAGCAGCTAGTACTAAGGCTTGCAAATAAAAAAGCAGTTTATAGGAAGTATGGATAATAGTTATGAAAAAATATTATGTATCTAGACTGTTCTCAATTGAATCTTAAAATACCAAGGATAAGAGAAGAACATAAAAGCTTCCATAAAAATGAAAACAAAATTTCTTCAAAGGACTAATGATTTAATCAGTTTCATAATTCTTTTTTTATATTTTCTTTATTTATTTATTCTTTTTTTCTTTTCTCCCACATTTTATTTTTTTCCCAATCATACAAGCTCAATAGGTACCCCTGTCTTCTCCTTCCTTCCACCCCTCTCCAGTCCCCCCCATCATTCTCCTCTTATTTTCCCCTTCCTTTTACCCCTCTCCCTCCCTCCCCTTCTCCCAGTGCCTTCCCCTTCCCCCTCGCATCCCCTGGAGCATCTTTTTGTGTGAACGTCAAACCTCCCTCTGAGTCTTCCATTCTAGTGAGGTGTAAGGACTCAGTGGCAGAGCCAAGAGCCCTTTCTTGGGCTCCCTATTTGTATGGGAACTCTATTATGACTGTTAATCCCTTGCCTCTAAGGATCCTGCCAGTGATCCAAGTTAGACTTTGGGGGGGGGGGGAAGGGGGGGAGGGGGGAGTCGTTGACATGTCAGCCATTATGCAGATCATGCAAAATCCAATTATGGCTACTTTAGTCCTAACTTATGTGGAGTATCTTACATACATTTGGTCCTCCCCATCTTTAGGCTCTTACAATCTTGTGCCCCCTCTTCTACAAGGTTCCCTGAGCTTTAGCTTTAGGGTGGGGAGAGATTTGGCTGGTTCCAGGTGATTAATGTAGAGTTTTTGGTATTCTGAATTACGGTTTGTTGTTGTTTTCAATTTTGCTGTGTTCCTGCACTGTCCCTAACTCTACCCTGATTGGTATTGGAGGCCACCTTCTAACCAAAGATAAAAGGCTGTTTAAATGAAGATCTTACTATAAAAGGAGACTCAAAGGTAGATGCAATAGGAGTAAGACACGGCAGTGAGGGGGGTGGTCAGTATCCCATTTGCAGGATGGTTACCATCTATCTGCCAGTCTCTGTATCCTCCCTGATTGATGAGATCAAACCTCTTCAGTCTCAAGTGACCAGGAAGGGAAGTCAGAGTGAGCTTCACCAGATGTCTTGCTACTTAAAAAGCACTGGACTCGGGTGCCCTTGTTCCTCATGGGACTCTATGTCTGGAATCCATGAGTGCTTATCTGACTTTTCTCTAAACCCTCATGGATTCCATGTCTGGAGTTCCTCCTGTAGTCATGTCCATGAGTTCTTTTGTTTCTGTCCTCTAATAAACTCTGCTTTAATCCTCAAAAAAAAAAAAAAAGTACTGGACTCTGGTACCAGTAGTAAAAGCAAATCTTACTACCTAACAGATGGAAAAACAAGATCTTTAACATTCTGGGAGGGAATAAAAACCCTTTGGAAATTCTAATTATTTATTATTAAATAAGATAACTTTTAAACTTTTAATTTTTAAATTTTTTAATGTTACATGCATGAATATAAGTGAATTTATAATACTTTCACCCCTTAGCCCTCAATCTCATCCCCTCTTCCTTTCCCCTTAACAACCTTCATCTCCCCTGCCAGACTTCTTATTTTCCAATCTTTTCACTTATGCAACCCACTGTGTTTCATCTAGTTTGTCTTTGATGACATATGCCTGACATATATCAAATATCATAGATCAGTGGGTATACCATTGAGGAAAACATCCTCCTTTTCTTCTTTATCAGTATTAGTTCTCATACAGTCTCTCAGAGAGGTATGGAATTTTTTGAGATCTTTCTGCTTTCACAGTGAGATGCTGATAAGACAGCTTCCATACAAATCTTGTTAAGGTATACATATCTGTCATGAAATCTTGTACATCACAACCCTGTCATGCTCAGGAGATAATGTCTGGCTGACCACTATCCCACTTCAGCCTCTTACAATCTCGCAATCTTACAATCTTGGTGCCCGCTCTTCTTAATATTTTCAAGAAGGACAGTGAACCTACCATGCCAAAAAATTACTTCTTGATATATTTAGGAGCTATAGCGCTTAACTAGGATATTAGTTTATATTATAAACTAATGTATGTAATATATTACATATGTAATATAAAACATATGTCATATAAAAACTAATATAAATAGAAGAGTTCTGTGAGAAGAAATCTAAAGTCATGCAACAACCTAAGTACAGCATATCATACTGTGGAGGGCCCAGTGAAGAGAGGTTACTTACATGCAGTGTTAGTCAGTTTTACATTGATAGAATCAAATGACTGAGAAAAGCAAATATTTGTCTGGACTCATGATTTCATAGAATTTGGTCCATAGTCAGATGGGTTCACTCAAGGCATATTATCACAGAGTCTGGAGTGTATGGTGTAGTAGAAGAGGCAGCTTATCTGATAGCTTCCAAGAAACAGAGAAAGAAGAAAGGCCAGAAATACAGTGTGTCTTTCAGAGCATTCCTCCAGTTACCTACTTCCTCCAAATAGGTCCCACATGCTCCTTTCTCCCACTTTTCAAAACACCCTCAATTATGAATGCATCTGTGGATTAATACAACAGTTGTGGGAAAGCTTCATGATCAAGTCACCTTCCAGTGGTTGCATTCATCAGCTGTGAGATAAGCATTGAAGTCATGCACTTTTAGGGAATAAACCTGATAATCAAACCATAACATAGGGGGAGATAAAGGTGTAATGAGAAGTGAGAAGTATTGCAATGCTCTGGTGTAGCCTTCTCGTTCGAAAAGGATACCTCACATTCTCTCATTCACAAATAATAATACCTCACATCAACATCTAAATTTGGTTATATATTTTCAGAAATGAAATCAAGAGACTAATGTCATAAAATTTTCAATTGTCTAAACTTCCACTTAGAAAACCTAAGACTATGGTTTAAATAAATAGAAGTTTCTTTTTGTCATTAAATAAAAACTACTAAGCCAACTTCTATAAGACCTACAATAGTTGATCTACCAACAGTTCACCATGGAAGGTGGAAGAGACTCTACACCTCCTTGTCTGACTATTGAAAGTTAATGCATGCCAGACAGGAGAAGGGGGGCTACTTTCCTCAATAAACCACCCACTGAAAAGTCATTCAAAAGGCATCACAGATGAAACCCAGTGTGCTGTACATGCAAAGGATATGAAAATAGGAGGGAAACTGGCTAAAAAAAGAAAATGTGAAGTGGGACAGGAGGGAAATGGAATTTGGTAGTAAGGGTGAAAATACATAAATTCTATGACAGTGTCAAAAAATGAAAAAAAAAAGTAAAATAAAAAGTCCTGGGTCAAGAGACTTCCAGGGTAAGATAGATGAGAAACTGCCTTCTTGATACAGTGGATGATAGAAGTCAAGAAAACAAGCAATGAATGCTAATTAGAGGAAGGAAAGAGTGAGAAATAATCAGAAGTAACAAGGGAGTGGTAGGACAGCTTACAAGTGTGGATAAAATAGGCCAGTGAGAGGGAAAAGGCACTTGTATACAAGCCTGACAAATGGAGTTTGATTTCTAGAAACTTTATAAAGGTGAAAGTGTAGAAACAACTTCATTAAGTTGTCCTCAGACCTCCACATGTACACCGTGGTATGCATACCCTCCTCAACACAATAATAATAAGTAAAACAGTTTTTCAATCATGGAGAAACAGAAGGGAAATGCAACAAAAAGAAATAAATGGTACACTGCTCCAGTCACGTGGTCTCCGGCAGGGGACTGGTAATAAGCAGCATCCAAGACACAGCTTACATTCTCCTTCTAGAGTGATACTGGTACAGTAGGCTAGCTGCTATGAAAAGCACAAATAAAATTTGAGAGTTGTCTGATCGAATAGTGTATAAGTCACAACATAAAAATTTAACAATCATGGAAAAGCAAGGAAACATGACTTTTCAAGGAGATAATAACTGTTCCGTTATTGTGTTCAAATTTGCATGAGCAAAATTCCAAGTGAGAAATGTAAGTTTTCTTTAAAAATGATCAGGGACATCCAAGAGCATATGAACAGGTACATAAATAAATTTTAAAAATCAACATAAGACCTAAAGAAATTAGCAGCACAGATGAGAAAGTCAACAAGAAAACTGAAATTTATAGATAGATAAAGGGAGAGAGAAATAAAAAACTCAGTGTACTACTCAATATAAAACACAATGGAAAGCACTGTCAATAGTTTAGACAAAGCAGAAGTAAAAATACCAGGGATAGAAGTCAAAATCAAGGAAATTATATATTTAAATGTTAATAAAGAAAAAAATAAGATTGACTATATCCACAACTTTCAAGAACTCTGAGATATGATCAATAGAAGATGCTAAGAATACATGGTATAAAATAAGTTCAGATAAAAACTAAAGACATAGAAAAGAATCCATTCAATAATATTTCAAGTCTAGGGAAAGAAATGTGAATTCAAACACAAAAGGTATTTAGATATTCCAACAGATATGAGAGAAAAGTCTCTCCATAAGACATTGTAGTCAAGGTGCCAAACTGCAACATCCCATCAAACTCTAAAAGCCAAGAATGCATAGAATGATGTACTTCAATTGCTTCAAAGTAAATAGCTGCCAACCAAACTGTTCTATCCAACAAAATTATCTTTTAAAATTGATAGGGGAAATAAAGACATTTGAAATCAAGCACAAAGTAAAACAATGCACAAAGTCGTGTGACTTACAAGAATCTTAAACACAAAGGAAGAAAAAAAGAGTCTCAAGCATGAAAGTATAATAAACAATAAAATGTGATAAGGAGAGTGGGTGAGCAAAGGAGAGAATTCTTTGTGTACAACACAGTGACCAGAATGTCCTTAGTACAAATGGGAAAGCAAGAAACAAGAATCCAATGACTAAAAATAAACAATTATAGGAAGGGACAAAACCTTTTCAATATAGTCATAAGGGAAATGGTCTATCATCAGAAGACACAAATAACTTACTCTATTAGAAAGAAAATCAAATCATTCTTGTCTCCAAGAAATATAACTATTGGCAAAAAAACATAGAAAGAAAGAAAATCTACTAGCCCAGTAGATGGAAAACAAACAAAAAAGCTGACATAGTTCTTCTGAGATAAAGTAGACATTGAACCAAAATTAGTAGAAATAAGAAAGGTGGTTACATATTAATAAAGAGAACTGCCAATCAAGATATAACAATTGTAATTATTGATGTACCAAATAATGGGGCTCACAATTTCATTAATAAAAATATTAGTGGGCATGAAAGGTGAACAAGATCCTGCTCTGATAATAGTGAGTGAGTTCAATACCCTATTCTCATCAATATATGTCATCCAGACTCAAAATTTACAGAGAAACTTTAGAGTTTAACTGTACCACAGATCAAATGGATTTGATCACCATTCAAGAATATTCCATTCAACAGATACAGAATACAGTGGCTACAAATCCATGAAAGTAAATCACATTCAGCTCATAAGCAAATCTTATCAAATAAAAAAGGCAAAATGATTTACCATATCTTATCAGATCACAGTAGAAGAGAACTAGAAATTATTAGCAATTAAAAACTATAATGAGTATATAAGCAAGATAAATGATAAATGACAGTGATGAGATTGAAGAAGTAATAAAAATCTCCAAACAAAGGAAAGTCCAAAATTTCAAGACCAGCCAGATTCACTCCCAAATTCTACTAGAACTTTAAAGCAGAGCTAATGTGAAATGCTCCTCAAATTGTAGAATAAAAAGAAAGAGAAGGCATAAACCAAACTCATTCTATGAAGCCAGCATTGCACTTATTTCAAAGAAGAAAAAAATCAAGCACAGAGAAGAAAGAAAACCCTAGACAAACTTCTCAGATGCAGAAGACACAAAAATTCTCAGTAAGATATTTGTAAGCAGACTTCAAGAACTCATGTGTAGAATGATGAAACCAACTTGACTTAATTCGATGGTGTTGTAACTGTACTTCATTGATGTGATAAAATACCCTGACTCAAGCAACTTAAAGGAGGAAGGGCTTATTATTTTGACTTATAGTTCCAAAGGGGTGTTCATCACAGCAGAAAGAAAAAGTGTAGTGACAGGAGCATGAGGCCAGCTGTTACTTTACCTAGGAAGCAGGATGAAAGGAATAGGGGGTGGGGCCAGATTATCGAAAAACATAAGGGCCATCACAGTTATCCTGCATGTTATCGATAAACTCATAACCAAATGGCCTAAGGGAATAGGGTAGTTTTACTCTGGCTTACAATTCTTGGTTACAGTTCCTTGTCCGGTTTGGCAGGAAAGCTCATACTAATACTAGGAGCTGAGAGAACTGACCATACCATATCTGTAGGACCACTGGGAGAGAGACAACCCTCACTTCCCAGACCAGCCTGTCTGGCCAAGAATACAGAAGGATGCCAACTTACTTAACCAGCTCCCTCTGACTTATTCATCTGCCCAGGAACTAGTTGCACCCATATGGGCTGCACCTTACCCATGAAATAAGGAAAATAATCCCACTTGCGATAGACAATCTCCTACAGACTGGCTTAAGGTTTAACTCAACTATTGATTCTCTACAAATGTGTCCAGAGTTCGAACCTTCAATTATCAAGTTGACTATGCCACTACTCTCAATGATGCTCTTAGTTCTACGGGTTACACAGCCTTCAAAAGATATGCCACCAGCTAGGCACCAAGCGTTGAAACATACAAGTCCATGGAGAATATTTCATGCTCAAACCATAGCACGGTGATACAAGGAAGGTTTCACCACATACAAATCAATCAATGCAGCTTGGATGGAAATGACAAGGTCATTTCAATAGATGTGTCCTCAGTATCCATTCAGGAAAAATCCCCAAAGAAAAGAGGACTACAAGAAACACCGTGCGTCATCATGATAAAACTATGTGTGATTAAAAACTATAGCCAACATTGCACTAACGGGGAGGATCTGAAAACATTTCCTCTAAAATGGGGAATTAGAAAAGGATACCCACACTCTCGTCTCTTAATCAACATAGTGCTGAAAGTCTTAGCTAGAAAAGAAATCAAGAGAAAGAAATAAAAGGGATACAAAGAGGAAAGGAAGAAGTTAAGTTATCCACCTTGCAGACAATATAACTCTATATTTTAATGACTCTGCCAGAAAACTATAAATCTGATGAACACTTCTTGCAAAGTGGCAAAAATCAGTATATGAAAGTCAGTCATGGTCCTATATATCAGCAACAAACTTGAGAGAATGAAATAAGGAAAATAATCCCACTTGTGATAGCTTTCACAAAACATACTTAGGGATAAACCAAAGAAGGCAAAAGACTTCTGCAATGAAAATTTTGTAACATTAAAGAAATAAATTGAAGGGGCTGGAGAGGTGGCTCAGGGGTTAAGCCTCTGCCTTGCAGGCGGAAGGTCCTGAGTTCAGATCCTGAACTCCACATATAGACGCCAGGCGGAAGCGGGGGCGGCCTGCGTTTCTAGTCCTGGTAGGGCGGAGCCTGTGAATCCCGGGGCAGAGTAAACAAGGAGGAGGTGGAGGCGTCCATGGTTCTACACACACACACACACACACACACACACACACACACGTACACACACACAATTGAATAAATAAATAAAATATTTTAAAAAATGAAAGAAATTGAAAAAGACTCTGGAAGATATTTATGGATTGATTGAATGAATGCTATGAAAATGGCAATGCTATCAAAGCAATCTGTCAATTTAGTGTAAGTCCATCTAAATTCCAATGGCATTCCTCACAGAAATTGAAAAAAAAAGTCATTGAATTCATATGAAAGCCAGACAGACAACAAATAGCTAAATCATCTGAAACAGAAGGGCAATCCTGGCACAACATATGGATTCAAATTATGTTTCAGTCATAGCAACAACTACCACCCAGTACTGGTACAGAAAGCAGACATGTCGACCAATAGAATGCATCGCAGTACCCAGAAATAAATGTATGCAGTCATATTCAGTTAATTTTTGACAAAGTTGCTGAAAACATGCATCAGAGGCAAGACAGACTCTTGAACAAATTGTGCTAGGAATACAAGATATCCACATGGAGAAGAAAGAAACCAGATTCCTGTAGCTCACTCTATACAGAAAACAATCAAAATGGATCAAATATCTTATTACAAAGTCTGAGACTCTGAAGTTGCTAGAGGAAATAGTGATAAAAAAAAGCACTTCAGATGTAGGTACAGGTAAATATTTTCCTAAGTATTGCTGTAGTTCAAGAAAAAAAATCTCAAGAATCAAAGGATGTGATAGATGAAAAGGGACACCAGCAGACCTAAGAGACAGCCTACAGAAGGGCAGAGCTTTCTTGCCAACAATATAGCTGTCTAATTAATACCCAGGATAATATACAGGATCTATGAAGCACTCAAAAATTAAAGAGAAAAGAAAACAGCCAATCAACAAATGGGCAAATAAGATAAATACACATATCTCAAAAGCAGAAAGAAATACAAATAGCCAATAATATTTGAAAAAATGAAATGTCCATCATATCTAGCCATCAGGTAAATGAACATTGAGATTCCATCTCATTGCAGTCACAATAAATGATAACAAATGCTGCTGAGGATGAAGAGGAGGAAAATCCTCCTTTACACATCACTGGCGGGGATGTAGTACACAGCCATGATGGAAATCCATAGAGAAGTTACTCAAGGCATTAAAAATAGGAATACCATCTGACAGGCTATCCCAGGTCTCAAGGACTCAGAGTCAGTCTACCACAGAGAAACTTGCAGATCCAATGTAATACCATTTGACCATAAAAAAGAATGTTTTTTCCCCTCATTTTCCAGAAATGAATGAAAATAACAAATAGGTTAAGTAAAATAAGTCAGACTGAGTGAGGGAGCCTCTCGTGTTTTCTCTAGAACCTAGAGAGGATGGGAAGGCTGACAGATGAGGAACATAAAGGACCAGGTCCAAAGTAGACATCATAGCACATCCTATTTCTTTGTATGCTCACTAGATGCAAAACTAATTTTTAAGGATCCTGACCCAGGCAGCCCCTAAGTTCGACCAGTACATCAATAGCTGAAGGAATTCTAACCTGAGAGCACTGGGGTTGTTTGGACCTCCCACAGGGCCCTGACATTGACCTCCATGCCCCTCAGAGAAGGATCAAACTACCGTTGGCATTGAGGCTTGGCTTCTCCAAGAGCACTTGTCCCTCAATTCCTTTAAAATGGTCTCCACTTTCATTCCACTGAGCATGCAGGCCTCTCTTCATCCCATGTGCCACAGAAGCTAGAAAATGTAGCTTTTCAAAGGGGTTGTAGCACCATGCCAGGAGAATTATAGCTATAATTTAGCAAAGAAAATAGTGTGTGAGTCATGTAATTTTGATATTCTTTTTTTTAAAAAAACCAAAAGACTTTACTCTTTAGGGCAATTTTAAGTTAACAGCAACAATAAAAAGCTAAGTAGAAATCAGAATTCCAATGTATCTGTTCATACACAATCACATACACCAATACCCACACCCACCCCTACTCACCTCCCCCCGCCCCACACCCACATACACACTGTTGGCTTCATCAATGAAAATAAGACCCAAACAAATTAGGGACATAAGGGGTTTATTGATGGTTCTTAATTACCATCACCAGTGTAGCAGTGTGGGAAGAGAATTCATATGAACATCACAGACAGAGGGAACTGGCCACACCATACCACACAACATGCTCGGAAAAGAACATACTTATTCTCTTGACAGTATGCCTATATGCCAATTTCCATCCAGCTTACTCTTTATATTATTCATCATCCCAAGTAATCATTCCACCCACTGTGGGCTGGGGATTCCCACATCAATTTAGGTAAACTCTCAAAGCTCGGTCAGGGCTTTACCTGAATTAAATAACTTTTCACATATGTGCCAAAAGGCTCGGCCTTCAATTATCAAGTTGGTGTCTGTAACTAACTGTTACACACACACAAAACACACACGCCTATGTGCACATACACACAAAACACATACACATACGTGGGTTATTATTAATAACTTGCTTCAGTGTAGTACAATTGTTATAACTAAGGTAGCAATATTTTAATTCTATTATTCACCAAGGACTATAGTTTACATTAAAGCTCACTCTGGGATACACAGTTCTACATAGGTATTTATGTAAATGCACACTGACTTACTACTGATACATCATTTTTAACATATCAGGGCATCTTAAAATTTGGATGTAGTTCAGGACTTTCTTGACCTCAAGTTGTTACGAAGAAAACTGTCTTCAGAACAAAATATTTCTACTTAGAGAAAAGATATGTAAAGTTGTGTCATAATGAAGGAACAGTGGCAGATACCTTTTCTGGAAAAACAGGCCTTCAATGTTACAGATGCCAAGATTCTTTGGACAAGGCAAGGCAGATGATGTGTCAGAAGAACACACTTGAGACAGGGGTGTCTCTTGCTGATGGTAGGTCCTGTCTTGGGAGAAAAGGCTCAGAACCCATCTTTAGAATACGGGACTAGTCCCCACCAAAAGTTCTCAGCATTGGGTGCTCAGCCCATGGACCAGCACGAATGGCAAGGTGATGTTCCAGAAAGATCATCAGTTGCCATGCGGAGAATGGGCAAGAGGGAGGCGAGAATGGAAGCAGAGGCCAGCAGAGAGCACCCTTAGCAGTGCTAAGGTACTGCTATCATGAACAATATTGATAGATTTATAGCACTCAGAAGTAGATTGGAAAGCATTTTCCATAAAGGACCAGACAGCAAGGTCTTTACATTTAACAGGTGTCCTAATAAGATACAGGTGTCACCTTGATTGAAGGCTGGACTCTGAGCACATTTGTGAAAAATTAGTAGTTATGCCGACCCCCCAGAAAGCTTGTGGAAGATTGTCTAATTAACGTGGAGAGACTCAGACCATAGTGGGTGTGGCCAGTCCCTGTGCAGGTAGATAAGATGGAGAGCGCTGGTTCAGTAGTTCGGTATACTTTGCAGACTTGCACTCTGGCAGGTGAGGAACTTTGCCCCTCTCAGCAATTCCTGTGGATATGGTGTGGTCAGTTCCCTTGACTCCTGGTATTGGTATGAACTCTCCTGCCACGTTAGACTACAAACTGCAATGGAAAGTCACAAACAAGAATAGAACCTCCTGTTCCCTTAAGTTGTTTTGCTGTGTATTCATCAGCAATGTGCACACAAACTGCAACAGTGGGTCATATGTCTCTGTTATAAATACCTGCCTCTCCCCATGGGCACAAAAGCAATTATGGACAAGAAGTTAAGGGAATGAATGGTTCTTTAGAATAAAACTTACTTCACGGATACAAATTGAGTTTTTATATACTTTCTACATGTCATGAAATATTATTTGCTCATCTTTATACTCTCTCTCTATAGATACGTGTCAGGAGTGCCAGGTTAGATACAGGTATCAATTTCAATTGACAATTGATGGTTATGCCTTTTGGCGTACCTAGAAAGCATTATTTAATTAAGGCAAAACCCTGAGCAAACTGTGGGAGATTATGTAAGTGACGTGGGAAGCCCCAGACCAAAGAAGGTAGAACACTTTCCTGTGCAGGCAGATAAGACAAAAAGCCAGCTGTTTAGAAACTGGCAAACAGGCACTGTCACGAGAGAAAGTATCACCCTCTTAAAGTGTTTTATATCAATGTGGTATGGCCAGTTCCCTTGACTCCTGATGTTTATATGAATTTTCATGCCACACTGATGAATGTAATTGAGAACCTTTAATTAAAATAAACCCCTATTCCCCAAAGTTGTTTGGGTTATGTTTTCATTCCAAAATGGAAAAATAAGACTCACACTAGGCATAATGGCTCACACCTGTAACCCCAGCACTTGGAAGGCAGAGACAGGGGGATCACTATGAGTTTGAGGACAGCATGTGCTGTAAAGTGAGACCTTGTCTCAAAATTCAATATATATATGAAAGTATATTTGCATAATGTTATGATTTGAAATGTGTGTTGTCCTCCACAGGATCATATATATTTGAATCTTTAGTTGTTTGGGAAGGTCATGGCATCTTTAAGAAGTGGAGCCTTATAGGAGGAAGGCAATCATAAGAGGTGGGCCTACTTAGTTCTGGGAGAGGTCTGCTCTCAGCCTCTTGGATGGATGTGACTTGGCTTTCCTCCAGCTTCTGCCACCAGCCATGTCGTTTCTGCCATAAAGGACTATATCTCCCTCTGGAATCATAAGTTGAAAAAAAATCTCTCCCTATCTCCCATTAAGTTGCTTGATTTTAGGTGTTCTCTTACACTAACAGAAAAGAGTAACTAGCACACACATATATAATAAAATCATAAATACATTTAATATTCTACATAAATTCAGAGCTCATAGACTGTACAAGAACAGGCAAGAGGCCAATTTTGTACTATGGGTTATCAGTTGCTTTCCCATAATTAAAAATATCATAAAAGATTTAGTTATAATTATAGAACTGAAAGTAAGGTTTGTAAATCCTTTTGAAACTTATCTGATTATACTATTGCTAGACCCCAAAAAATTCAGAGGAGATGGGCCTTAGAGTAAACAAGGAATTTCTACTTATCACTCGATGATTACGTGACACTTGAATTTCTTTAGTCTAGGAATTGTTATCATTAGTACTTACTGGGTACTTTTTAATACACAGTGTTAAAAGGCTGTAAAGGTACTGAAAGCCCATGGGATAGCACGATGTGAACAAATGCAGTCTCTTATCAACAATAGGGGCTCTTTGTTCATTGGATTGACTGTGTTCATGTAGATTCAGTATGGGCTAGAAAGGATTCCACTGTCTAACTGGTGAAAGAGGAAAGAGCAGAATGGCAGTTCTCAGCCTGTGACTCTAGGACGTGGGTAAACATAGCCACAGGACACAAAGTGATATTTTTCACACAGCACAGAATGATGTTTTGGTCAAAAAACACACCAGAATATGACAGTGGTCTCTTAAAAGTATCAAAAAACAAAACAAAACAAAACAAAAAAAAACCCTGCCTTGCAAACAGAAGATCCTGAGTTCAGATCCCAGGTCCCACATAAAAACATCAGGTGGAGGGGCTGGAGAGGTGGCTCAGGAGTTAAGCCCCTGCCTTGCAGGTGGAAGGTCCTGAGTTCAGATCCTAGACCCCACGTATAGACGCTGTGGAAGCGGGGGCAGCCTGCGTTTCTGGTCCTGGTAGGGCGGAGCCTGTCAATCCGGGGCAGAGTAAACAAAGAGGAGGTGGAGGTGTCCATGGTGGTTCCCGAATTCGTCTGTGGATCTACACACACACACACACATACACACACATACATACACCCACGCGCACACACGCATACATGCACAATTGAATAAATAATAAATTAAAAAAATTTAAAAATAAAAAAATATCAGGTGGAAACCACATCAGGAGAAAGCCACATGATCATATTGAAACAGGGGTCTCCATTTCTTGCCCTGAGTGGTAGAGCCTGGGGAAATCCCAGAGTGAAGCAAAAGGGAGGTAGAAGCAATCCAGGATGATTCCAGAAGTCATCTTTGGCCTTCCACAGGGACACATAGTACCCTCTGACACACCACATACACACACGTACACACATGCATGCACGCACGCACACGCACACACACACTAAATCAACAGGTAAATTTAAAAAAAAACTGAAAACTTCAGATCATCTGATGACATCACAGCAACTATTCTTTCCTAGGTGCCCATGGTATTCAGCAGAGTAAGAGCAGATTGTAGCCTAGGTCAATAACTATACTATACAGCCTCTGTACTTAGCAGGCAACACTATCTAGCCTTGTGTAAGTATATGTTACAATGTTCATGCAGTAACAAAATTATCTAATATGTATTTGACAGAAGAACCCCTTGCCCCACACACACTCATTGTTAAGTGGCAAAAAGACTGTATAGAAACAGATCTGCAAATCAAGGTGAGTATCTGTTCTGATAGGCAGAATATGGTATTAAATTCTATTGTAAAGAAGTAGATTTTTTAAAAACACTATTTAATGTACTTGTTTATTATGCTTTCTCTTTTAATAAATATTGATGCAATTTCTGCTATAGAAAGTTAGCAATTTTTAATTATTGAAACAAGATTTTGATATATGAAAAGTCAGGAATAATCATGTCAATAAATACTGGATGTTCCATCCTCTGACCAAATTTTGAACAAGAGGCTGAGCAAAGCTTCAGTCCAGAACTGAGGTATGATCAGCCACCCTACAAAGTAGAAATGCTCTTGAAGGTAACGCTTGGATAAGAGAGACCATGAAAGCCAACCATTTGTACTTTGGAGAAAAGAGCAGGAAGATTGCATATTAAGAACTTCAGACCAACATTATACTTAAAGGATAATTTACAGCCTTTTCCAGAAAATGCCCATTATCAAAGTCAGTCTTTAAGGAAACAGGAAAACTGAACAGTCCTTAAAGACAGAATGCTAAAAATGATACCAAGTAGTTGCAGTTCAAAGGGGTTCTCCCTCCAAGGAGCAGAATGTTCCTGTTATACTAAATTGCTTTGGAGACTATGAAAAGATAATTCTTTTCTACTAATATTTCAAGACCAACATAACCTAGGTAGCAAAATTAAATGAGAATTGAAAAAGATAATCATAGACAAATAAGGCTGATAAATGTAATGCTCATATTCAGTACTTAATGAGTTAATGCATTCAAACCAGCATCCTATTTAATAACAACACATAATGACTATGTAGGACTCATTCCAGGGTGTTTTAACATTAGGAGAAAGCCACATGATCATATTAAAACAGAAGCACCAATAGATCATTTTGATAGATGACAAAATCCACTTAATAAGCTTCCCCTCACTTCTCTGATGGAAAAGTTTTATTTTAATGCTAATTGATGGGGAAAATACATGATAAGACATCATAAATGCATTCAATAATATTTTCAAATGAATTTGATTCTTCTTAATCATAACAGCTAATTTGATCAAGAATGCTAAGAAGAGCCCTTCAACAAACTACATTGTGTAGCAGTGGAGAAATAGCTATTATCTTCAAGACAAACATAAGAAGGTCTGCAACACCTAGACTGTGCTGTGGGGTGTGTGGGTGACCTATATATTCACTGTCTTGGTTACTGTTCCTATTGCTCTGATAAAGTACCCTGACAATAGTACCTCCAAGGAAGAAGGAATTTTCCAGGTCATAGTTCAAAACACAGTTCCTCACGGCAGGGAAGTCAAAGCAGCCAATCACATCATATCTACACTCCAAGAAGCACAAAGCAGTAAAGGATAAGGGTCAGCTCACTTTCTCCATTTATGAAGTCCAGAATCCCAGCCCCGGGAATGGTACCGCCCACATCCAGTCTGACTGAAAGCTGATCCACTACATCAATTAATGTAATCAAAATATTCTTTCACATACATTCTCAGAGACTGACCATCTAGATTACCCCTCCCAGGTAAGCCTGGAAGCCTATCTCCTAAGTGAATCCAAACTCTGACAAGAACAACACAACCTATAAAACTCAATTCCTTGCAAAAACATAGATTTATGGCTCACATTTCATGGCAATTATTTCTCTAATTTTGGGATGCAAAATTCCTTTTCTTTGGTTTTTACCAAATATCTCACACATGCACAGTGATATTTGGTACATGTTTGTTGGATGTGTTTTATGGATTAATAAGATCTATGAAAACATAAGAGAAATATTTGAAAGGACAAACGATAGAATCATCCCTGAGCAGGTTATTGAATAGAAGTCATCATTAGACAGATTGTTGGGCTGGGACATGGGAAAGAGCTATTCTACTTTCCTTTTATTGCTATGCTTTAGTTTGCTATACAATGGCATGTTATATTTTTATTTGAAGCATAAAATAAAAATTTATTATTTTATAATGCATAGTTTTTGTTTTCTTTTCTTTGAGAATATATTCATAGGTGTTTTACAAACTTTTGTGTTTCTAGAATATTTCACTATATGTATTTTCTACTATACTGTTTGCTACATGAAAGTTTAAAATAAAACTAGGCATGGTGTTGCATCCTTCTAATCCCACACTTGGGAGGTTGAGCGAGAAGAATTATGAGATCAAGGCCAGTCTGAACTGCATAGTAACCCCTCTCTTT
Source organism: Typhlomys cinereus (assembly GCA_023101885.1). NCBI lineage: Eukaryota > Metazoa > Chordata > Mammalia > Rodentia > Platacanthomyidae > Typhlomys > Typhlomys cinereus. Next base: position 437,961 of record JALPQD010000335.1, read on the forward strand.
TCAAAGTGAAACTGAATGGGGAGATGACTCAGTGCTTAAAGCACTTGCCAAGCAAGCAAAACGGCTATGCCCTAGCAAGTCCTGCAGCACTTGCCAGCGCAGACATTCCAAATGCAACCCAGTGGGTCACAAAAAACATGTGAAAATAACAGGGAGACTGGTTGGAAAGGAGAAAGCATGAAGTGGATCAGGAAGGGGAATGAAATTGGATAGGAAGGGGTGAAAATTTATTGTATTAGGTATGAAAGTGTCAAAGAATTTTTTAAAAAATTAAAAAGTTAAATATAGGATGTTTTAAAAAGGCTCAGTACAGTGCATATAGAAAGTACCCCATAAATGTTTTGTTGGGAGGAATCTCTATGCTGTGTGCACATCCTCTAATTAGCTCAGGCTGACAGTAAGTTCTTCCTCCTGTGCCAAGACAGTCTCACTAACCAGCATGTTTTCCTGTAGAGCTCTGTACATTGTAGCCAACGTGATCGCACCTTTACTTCACACCAGTACATGCAAAATGAAGATAATCTTCCTCTTCTCTATATGATACTTCAGTAATGTGGTGGGGTCCTCTGATTCTTATGCCCTGTTACTGTGTCCCAGTAGAATGAAACTATCTAATGTACTGTAGAGACTTGACCATCCCTTTCTGAAACCTCACATCTGTGGCTCAATTCCCACTTTAACTCCTCCCCAGCCCCCAGTCCCCGACCCTCTTCTGTCTGTGGTAAATCACACACTGATCACATCTTATCACTGCTGTTGGTGGCCATGATGGAGCTGGGACTCAGCAATCAAAGCTGCTCAGCTATCATTGTTCCAGTTAAATGATGTGCACTGATACCTAACCATCAAATTGGATTGCTGTTAAAAACCTCTTCAGGAAGACTGCACATGATGATTCTGTTTGATATAGAAGCAGCTGCATACAGGGATGCAAATATGATCTTATAAAGTGAGAGATTGTTATTAGAAAAATGACTGTAATTCCTGGGGCTGGAGAGGTGGCTCAGGGGTTAAGCTTCTGCCTTGTAGGTGGAAGGTCCTGAGTTCAGATCCTAGACCCCATGTATAGATGCCAGACGGAAGCAGGGGCAGCCTGGGTTTCTGGTCCTGGTAGGGCGGAGCCTGTGAATCCCAGGGCAGAGTAAACAAGGAGGAGGTGGAGGCGTCCATGGTGGTTCCCGATTTCATCCGTGGTTCTACACACGTACACACACACACACACACACACACACACACACACACACACGCATACATGCACAATTGAATAAATAATAAATTAAAAAAAAGAAAAATGACTGTAATTCCATATTTTCTTCCTCCAAAAAGCAAACAAGACTTCGTAGACATTAAGAAAGAAATTGTTCACAAATAGACGAATCTGTGTTAACATTGTGATACTGAGATACATAGAAAAGATGTCAATCACTGCTAAGGAACACATGTGAAAGAGAGCCATTGTCAAATGCCTTAGGATAGAAAAAAGACTTTCAAAGCAAGGAAAGGCCCAATGTGATAAATTCTGACATCAAACAGAACCTTCATTAAGGCATCAAGCATGTTTTGTCAAAAATTCCCCCTCAATGCCATGAGATCTGTAAGTTGCAGTATAAATCACCATGGCAATAGGTGACCACCAGTATAATAGTGGCATGAGTACCAAGGAGAAAACCAATAGCTTTCTGATTGGATTCAAGACCACTTGTCAGAATGGTAGCCATCCCTGTTACTGTAAACTAGAACAATAACCTAAAAAAAAGGGAAAGAAATAGATTAATAGGGACAGTCAATAAACCTAGGTAGGAAGACAGTACATCAAAGAACTCTATAAGCAGCTATTATTATACCCATAGAATGGGAACTCACAGTGGAAATCTTTGGGTCCAAACCTGGATGAGTAAAGAGAAATGCACATACCAGTCGGATGGCCTGAAGAAAGTTAAGTCGATAATCTTTGGAAGTCTGAGCCCCACAGGAGTAAATAATCTAGAGTAAACAGGGAGTCCATAGAAGCATTCAGGTGGAAGGGTGAGTGGGAGTGGGAAGAAATGGTGAAGGGAAGGGGGGGATGGAGTAGAGGAGGGAGGGAGGGAATCTGGATGAATACTCAATGTCCTTTTAAAATAGAAAAAAAACCCCTCCTTCCTAACAGGGAACAAGGAACGACAACAAACTTCCAATGCGCAAAATGTAACACTGGATTTAGACAAATAGGACACCTTTGTGAAACCTTAGTGCTGATGGATTAGAACTGTATCATCAATGTTATGAAACTGAGCAATCAAAATCATGAGCTTGGATTATAGAACATTAATTATTATTATGATGCTAAGAAAAATGGCCCATGGCCAGACGGCTTTCTCTGTGTTCGTTACCACAGAAATACGAGTAAGATATTTTCCCTAAATACTGATGGACATACAATCTCCTTGCCAAGAAAAACGCATGGCAACTGAGCTGGTGGGGAACTGGATGGATTCTACAAGGACTAAGGAATCCATCAGTGCCATGACTTCTCCACACTATTGATATGTTTCTAGACAGTTCAAAAGTAAACTTTCTGCTATATAACATATTGTTCTTTTTATGCCCAATCGCCCAAGGAGGACAACTGCAACCCTGTCAAGTTTTATAAATTATTTAATGGACATTTAGGGAAAGGACATGAGCCATCACAGCCTGAAAATGTCTTCCCATATCTTCCAAGAGGAACAAGCGAAATACAATAAGATCAGATTCTTGGCCTGCTAGCTGTTTCCATTCCCTTCTTTGGGAATGCAGTCATTTCTCCTATCAATGGTGAATCATTGTGTGCAGATTACTTGAAGAGAGCAGTTCAATCTGATGTTAATATATCGATCTACAGCTCTGAATTGAAATAGCTCCAACTGCATGTGTGTTGGCCCAGCTCCATTGTGGCTTACCTCACAACAGTCATAATGAAAAGGAAATAAGACTTAAGTGGGGACTAAAGAAAATCTGAATCTTTATTCACAACAGGTAAGTGAGTGGTTCCAAGGACAGGACCAGGTGAATGAGGATAGAAGTTGAACAGTGTTGTTCAACTCTCAGGAGAAGCAAAGAAACATTTATTTACCCCAACTGTAGAGGAACCGACAATCTAAAGAAAGAGTCCATTAAATTTGGCAAAATAAATGAGTGTAGCCCACTAGCGTAGGCCACTCATAGGCAGCTAAGACACTGAAAAGACCCACCCCCAGTAAAGCCTCCCTTCCTTTATTATCTATCACACCCAAGATCGTGTGCAGCTGGGATAGGAGGGACTAATGACCAGAATCTCAGGTGAGGCTCCCACAACCCTCTCCTCTCTTTCCACAAGGGACCATAAACAACTTCATAACCATGTACCTTCTATACAATTCTGTTTACTTCATGACTGTGGCTTCAAGCCAAGCTCTACCAGGCCTCTGCTTTATGGTGGTCATGGTCGTGTCAAGTCTAAAGGAAAGAACTCTACTACAGGTCACGAAAGTCAGGTTGCAGGAAGAGATGGTGACATCTTTATAGAGTTTGAGATATCCTCAGTGAGGTAGACGTAACCTGAACTGGTCTCTGTGGCAAAACACATGTGGCAACAACAAACCTGCCCTTTATGCTCCACCCCAGCTTTCCCTAAGCATCACCCAAAGACGATGAGGATTCTCCTAATTGTGTATGAGCTGGTGCAACCACAATCAGCTCTGGCCCTGGTAGGGAGATACTGCACTGAGCTCGAGATACTGGAAGAAAACCAAGAGGTCAGAGTGGTGCATCCCCCTCTGCATCATCCAGCCCTGTGGTGTGGGAGCCTCAGTCTAGGTGACCTCAATAATCTGGCAAGCTTAGCCAAAGATGATTTGATGGAGGAAGTCTGGAGGGCAGCTCAGGATGTTTTGACCAGCTCAGGGGAAGTCAGGAGGGGACGGCTCAGGATGTGTGGTGGGTGTGACAGCCCACCTATAATTTAAGCCCAGGAAGACAGAGTCTGGGAAACTCTACCAAGCTGACTAGCCACACTAGCCTTAATGGTGTGTTCTAGATTAATGAGAGACCCAGATTCACAATAAGAAGAGGGATCAAGGATGATTTCTGATATCACGCTTGAGCTTTAAGCCACCACAGGTAAGCAAACTCAAAAGCACTGATATACATATATCAGCACATACATATACACCCACAGATATTTACTCATCCCATACACACATGCATAAAATGAATAAAATATGTTTAACCATTGTAATGGTTACTCTTAACTATTGCTGTGAGAGAGCACCCAAAGTCAAGCAACCTAAGGGAGAAAGGGAGATTTATTCAGCTTACAGTTCCAGAGGGGAGATACAGTTTCTCATGGTGGAGGCGGCATGGCTAGCTGGCCAAAACTGGAGGAGGCTACATTACTGCAGACATCTTGGAGGCTAAGAGCTTCAAGAGTGCTTGCTACAAAGGCAGGCTTCTCCTGGAGGTAGAGTAGGACTAATCCACCTCAAGGCCCACCCTTGTGACTGCCTTCCTCCAGCAAGGCTCCACCTCTTAAAATGCCATGACCTTGCCAAGCACAGGAGACTGAGGAGGACACATTTTAAACCATTACAACCATGAAGCAAAATGGTTAACATCAGATAGCAGCTTTATGTTCTTGCTTAACCTGCAGAATTTTATCTTTCATGGTTGTCTATAATGCGCTGATGTATTTCACAACTTCACAGCTCCTTCAGTTTGATGAAACTCAGTGCTATTTGGTCTCCAAGCTTTTTCAGTGAGCTGCACCACTGGATCTTGTGGACTAAGGACAGCCACTTCACTGGTTAAAATTAAACCCCAGATCATTGATTCTCACTCTGCCATCTGACTTCTCCAGGCACCAGGTAAGCTGCCTATCAACCGTCCCTCATTCAGGCATTAGGTAAGCTGTCTATCAACCATCCCTCCATTGAGTTCTCCTTTGGGAGTCAGAGGGTAGGCCAGGTGGGGCAGTATATGCCTATGATCTTGTTGCTTTGGAAGCAGAGGCAGGAGGGTCACTGCAAGTTCAAGGCCAACCTGATATTTATAACAAGCTCCAAGCCAGGCAGAGCTTCATGGTGAGACACTGCCAAAAAGAAAGAAAAGGAAGGAAGGAAGGAAGGGAAGGAGGGAGGGAGGGGGAGGGAGGGGGGAGGAGGGAGGGGGAGGGAGGGAGGGAGGGAGGCTGGGTGGCACTACCGATTCAGGGAGGTCCTAGCCCAGCTCCCAGCTACGGACAAGCCTGGGCACCCACAGACATGCCCCGGACATGTCCCAACAGAGGACCATGCAGGCGGAGGGATGAACAACCAATGGGAAGCGGCCGTCTAACCTGCACCTGCAATGGACACCTAGTAAACAGTTAAATGACTGGTGGCTGTCCCCCCCCCCCCCGAAGAGGGATGGCAACACCTGATTGGACCCTGACCCTATATAGCCCAAACGTCCTTAATGACTTTGAATCTGCGGCAGGCATCTTGTCCACTGCAGCTTCTCACTTGATTCCCGGGGTCTGGTGGTGACCCCATCGCTGGCTCGCCCATTTGACTCGAGGCCCTCTCCCTCCCGCCCTTGGCTGGCCCAGTGGGGGATACAGCATCAAGGAAGGAAGGAGGGAGGGACGGAGGGAGGAGGGAAGGAGGGAAAGAGGAAAGGAGGGAAGGAGGGAAAGAGGGAGGGAGGGAGAGAGGGAAAAAGGAAAAGGAATACTTGGTAATAAATAAATAACCCTTTACATAACTGATACTTTTCATATACTCAATAGCCTTGTGCAGTACTGTACTAACATTCTACAACCCTATGCAGATTTCGTCTTCAGGAAACTTACTTTCAGTGTGGTTTTGTTGTCTTTCTTGCTCATTTGGAAAAAAGTCCACATACTAAAAGCTCAGGATGTTTAATTATAGAAACTTCATTTTCTAGCTTCAAAATAACCCTGAGCAGGTCTATATACCCAGACATAGCCACTCCCGTTGACTGTCATGACCCTCGCTGAAACAGTCTGCTGACAAGCAGGGTGAACTATTTTTAGCACATCACCTTTTCAGAGCATTCCCAGTTGTTAATTATGACCATTTGGAGCTCACAGATGGTATATGAAATCGGAGTGTTATGTTTTAGATAATGAGGGGGGGTGGTACAATAAATAAATCACTGTGAAATCAAAGGGCAAGTTGGTGAAGAGCAGGATGAGTAGATATTTATGACGCCCAGCATCTTTGATTGTTAGTAATGCTCTCTGCTTGGTTTCTAAGCACTGCTCCATCTGTCACCTGATCTGTCCTTTCCCTGGCTTCTTATACATTGCCTCTCTCCTAACAAGCTTTGGCTACTCCTTTTCCACTTGCTCTATCAAGCCAGAGGACTTCAGCTTTGATTCCAAGGTTTCGTGGTCAGATAAAAAGCTATCAATTCAAATTATTTCCCAGCACCCTCATAAGCAACGTTTCCCCTAGTTAGCGTTCTCTTCTTCCTTCTTCCAGCTCCCCAAGTCAGGTTCCTATTGATGATCTCACCATAGATGATTACTGTTTTCCTTCCTCCTCTTGTCAAAATCCTCCACTAGCTCTTTATGGTACAATATAGATATGAGCATCTCTATAAAGTTGCGCGAACTCCACCAATTGTTTTCCACTGAATTCCATGAGTGCCATGAAGTTTTATGTGAGTCTATTCTTACATATGTCATCATTGTGCAGATCTTAGCTCAGCAAGATGAGAAGACTGCACGCCACAGGCCCCCAGACATGTGGTATTTGGCATTTCAAATGGAAGTGCAATGAGGAAAGGAAGAGTGAGAAGTTCATGAAGACCTGCTAGGTGTCTAATTAGCTTAGACAAAATGAACTTTCAGATTCATTTTCTTAAAGTCAAGATGGACTCCAGCAGTTAGTACAGAATGTTCTCTTTGATCATACAGTAATGGGTCCAAAATGTGCCAGTGTGTGAGCTGTGGAATCCCTCCTCAAGCTGCATACCACAGGAACCTGAAATTCCAGGGCTCTGACCACAGTTTTATAGCTGGGATTTTGCTATGTGAGTGACATTACGCAAACAGCAGGAAGGACTCCATTCAGGAGCTAGGAGTCAGGTGTTGTTTAGGGACCCTGCTTGTGTTCACTCAAGTATTTGGCACACTCTTTCAGCTAATATACCAAATTCATCTAATATTATGGCATTCCAGCTGTTGAGGTGATTTGTAAAAATTCTGGAAAATAGAAATTCATCAGTAGATTTCAACAGTTTCTTGAAAATAAATTATCAAAAGGTTTGGTCAATTGTAAGATGATTTGCACTTGGGGGCACTTAAACTTTGAAAACAGAAGTTTACTGTGACTAAGATAAACCAAAAGAGAGGGAGAGAGTGAACAGTGAAGGCATAAAGAATCTTAAGTTAAAGGAGTTCAGAAAGATAACTTACTCATTAACATCCACTGATTACATTATGGCTGACATATTGTCTAACCAAGGCCCTAACCTGTTGGTGTGAAAACATCTCAGAGTCCCATAGTCACATCAGTATGTGTGTGCTTTCTCCATGAAATAAATCCAATTCTTCTTTCTATGACAACATCTTACTTTGTACCTAGAAGGAAAATCTGTGCAAAATACTATGATACCTGTTATGGAATTCAGGCAGTCCAAATTTGACAGTGGCCTATATTGATCACATTTTCGAAATAGTGTGTATGTCTTAGTTTCATGTTTTTCTTGCTGTAATGAATACACGACCCAAACTGTTTAGGGGAACAAGGGAATTTTCTTCTTAGCTTATAATTTCAGGTTTTAGTCCATTGTGACAGAAAGTCTCCAGCAGGGATCCAGGAAACTGACCTCACCTTATCCTCAGGAAGAGCTGAAAGAGAAGATAGAACCAAATCATATCTTTAGTTTAACAGTCATCTAAATTCCACCCAGTCTCTCTCTGTCTTATTCATCTACTAAAGGAATGACCCCACTCACTCTAGGCTGGGACTTCCCACTTTAATCATGCAAGTAGGCGTGCAATCTCCCACAGTCTTGTCTTAATTAAACAATTTCGCATAGATATATCCAAGGACTCAGTTCTCCATTGTCAAGTTGACCCCTGAAATCAACATACTAGGCATCTCAGAGAGAAGCTGTGATTTTAGTTTCTGTGAATGGAGCATAAGGTACAATTGGTAGGTGTGTGCTTAAAAGAAATTAATAAATCATATATATATATAGAAAGAAAGAATAGTCTATTGCTACAAATCTAATTCACTAACTATATTCCATATCCATAAGACACCAGAAGATAGCAGTTTATTTGAGATTTCACAGATTCTCCAATTCAAGGACTTCAAATTACAGTGAACATATATATCTTTTTGATGTAGGTAGGATTTTTCCCCCATTGGTTTCCTGCCTGTTCTTTTTCCTCACAGTCTCTCAATCTCTCTATACACACGAACTTTTCTCCACTCTTCCTAATAACATGCACTTATTCAGGCTTCAAGGGACACACAGGGAGCATCTAAGCCTTGCCAATATGTGTGCCACTATGTGAAGAAATCAGCCAAGAGGGCATAAGGCTTCCAAGAATCCGAAGTAGCCCACAGGAGAGTTGACTTTGAGCAAAAACATTTGCAGAAAATCTAAGCCTGTGCTACATTTTCCATTGTCTCCTGCTAAAGCAAATATCGTTTCCCTATCACTCCAGAAATCTTTTTAGAAGACAAAGGATTCTATAAATGGAATAGCAAGTGTGTGGGCATCACATATAATTACAACCTACTGTAAGTTTCCTTTCCTATAAGATTCCTGATGATTGAGAGCTTAGTGTGTGGTTTGTTTTCTAATTACAATCAATTGCTTTATTTTTGAAGGCACTCTGGTAACACATCTCTGCCACTGTGTTTAGGGCTATGACAAATCATGTATTCTGTACACATTCAGAAATGTTTTTTAGTGACCCATTGAAATAGATTCTGAGTTCAGTTGTTTCTGCCAAGTATTTTTGGTCTCAATGAGGCAAGAGCCTGACCAGCACATCCCATTCTTTGGCCAGAGGTATCACGAAGTCAGGATGCACAGGAGAGATGGTAGATGCTGCAGAAAATGGTGGAATCTCCTAATATTTGTCCCCTGTACTCATCACTGCCTTAATGCTTCTCAGCCTTCCTCTCTATCGTGTTGAAAGGACCAAGGGCTGAGGGAGAATGATTGTGTGGTGGATTGTATTTATATCTCAAAATGTTGTGTCTTCTGGCTTGTGGACAGTGTAAAGATGACCTTTGCATGTTGCCTTGTGGTAAGACTTCTTGTTTTACCAAGAAAGGCATGTGTGGATGTGATCAGAGATGTTCCAACCCTGGCGAGAGAAAAACCACTCCATCTCATTTACCCTTGGATTTATGTGGATTTATACTCACATACTAAGAAAGTAGATGTCACAGTCTCCATAAAACATGAGGTGGTCACTGAAATTTGTTCTATACAGGCAGAATGAAGAGAAACGTGACAGAATAATAGCTAGAACATTGAAGCAAAATTGTAACTTCTGTCTGCATTATTTAAGGCCAGACATTTCTCCCCTCAAAAAATGGTTTCAGATAAAGGATAGCCTTATCTGTAGTTCTAAGTAAAGCTTTAAAGAAAAGGCACAGAGATAATAGGTTCAAGAGAAGAAGAATTTTTGAGTAATTATCTAGAAAACATACAGCCTATTAAGAATGAAGAGATAAAATCTTGGAGATCACTTATGAAGCAAAAAACGTGAATTACAGATACATATCTTTTGGTACCAAGCAACATAGGGCTCTTTTCACTTCTAATTTACCTGAAGAGTCTTTTTGATATTACTCAGAAAGAATTTCATGCAAAAATCAATCTCTTCCACTCTTCCACGCTGTCCTGTTGATTTGTGACATCTCATATGAAAAAAAAAATAATTTACTCAAAGTGACTAGAAAAGTGGAAAAATTAGACTCACATACTTTAGGGATTGCAATTTATACAAATTTCACAGCTTTGCTTTTAAAGAAAGGAAAGTATTTTCTGCAGTTAAGAAATCATTCCAACAGATGGGTCTATCTCCTCTATTTTTATTCCTGGTTGGCTTATGGGTAAGTTACCCTGGACATAGTTATAAATTTGAAATTATAGGAACTGCTGAGGAAAGAGGTTTTTTTTTTCTTTCTGGCTGTAAAATACAATGAGGACACAGCTGTGACATCTGGAAATTGAGGGAATCTAAAGCCATAAAAACCCTCCTGCTTCCTCTTCCTTGCTTCAGATACAAGCTCTGAAACATGAGTTAAGTTGATCCAGTTCCCCATTATTTATAATGATGAATCTGTGGCCACATTCCCAAGAGAGTAATTAGCCAGGCAATTACTTCAGTATGAATAGGACATTTCTGATTAACTGCAGCTTTACTATTAGAAATACCCAAACATTCAATAAAGCATAGTACAGGGTATCTTTTCCTTTAAAAAAAAAAAAAAAAAAACTGAGAGTGTTGTGGGAGGAGACAGAAATGTGACAGGCATCAACAGTTGATCTCACTCCATTGAAAGGAATCTTGGGACATGTAGAAATCATATTAAATGTGAATCAGCACTGAAATTCTATCTACTTCTTTCTACATAAGTTATCTTTCTCTATGTGTTTTGTCCCGTAACATGGTCAGCCTACAATCTTCTCTCTTGTACATCAGCATGATTCAAATTGTGAACTTACTGTTGTCTAATATTTGTGTATCAAGAGCTACCTACTCTGCCCCACCATCTTCCTATTGTCTCCAATGCATGGAGACATGAATAGCTAATTCAGAAAATATGCATTCTCTGCTAATTCCTTTGCAGCCACGGGCTCAAGTCGAAGCCCTCCAGAGCTGGAATCGAGGCTCTGCTTGGTCCGCGTTGTCCCTGTCCCTTCAGCTTCTCAGCCTGCATCTTACCAACCCTTTAAATTGATTCTTTTGCAGTGCTTTGTGTTCCAAAGAGGAACAGAAATAGGAAAAATAGCTGTAGCAGTAATAACCAGAGTGACCATTTATTGAGCATAAAAACTGCATGAGAAATAAAGTTTCCAGTACTTTAGCTCATTTAATCTTCACAATAATGCTACAAGGTAGGTATTATTATGTCCATTTTACAAGCAGATATTATTTCCATTTTGCAAGTTGATAATATTATTTCTATTTTACAAGTGAGACCCTGAAATATTAAGTGACTCATTCAAGGATATAGAGGTAATAAGCAGCAGAGATAAGTTGCTTTCTGCTAATGTCTTATTCCTGACAGTGCTGTTCCAGGCCTCGAGCTCTCATCCTATTTTTTTTTAATTAATTTATTTATTTATTCAATTGTGCGTGTGTGTGTATGTGTGCACGCGTGTGTCTGTGTGTGTGTGTAGAACCACGGACGAATTCGGGAACCACCATGGACGCCTCCACTTCCTCCGCCCCGGAATTCACAGGCTCCGCCCTACCAGGACCAGAAACGCAGGCCACCCCCGCTTCTGCCTGGCGTCTATACGTGGGATCTGGGATCCGAACTCAGGACCTTCTGCCTGCAAGGCAGAGGCCTAACCCCTGAGCCACCTCTCCAGCCCCGTATTTTTTTATCTGTCTGTTTATGATGTCATCCATTCCCTTGTCTTTTCATTCACTTTCAAAATTATGTCCATTCTCTTGGTTCCTAGTACTACAAAAGAAGGAAATATCTATTCAAAGTTTATGACTTCACATATGAAGTAGCCCCTGATCTATCTTGTCCCCTGAAAAAAAGAAGAAAAACTTTCTTCTAATCTTCCTATGATTCCATCTTGGATGTCACACACATGTGTGTTTACAATTCCATTATTCTACTAGTGATTACCCTATAATGTAAGGAAACCTTGATGATAGATGGGTATGATTACCAACATAATTGTGGATATGGTTTCATGAATACATTTTTCATATCAAAACATAAAACTGTATGATTTAAATATCTACAATTTATTATCAATTATATCTCAAGAAAACTATCAGAAGTTATACAACAAAGTTCAAGAGATTATCATATTACTAAGGGAACTTTTGTGCACATGTGTATGTGTGTGCATGTTCATACATGTACTTGTATACATGTGTACTGCATGTGTGTGCAATGGAAACCACAAGAAATTGGATTTTGTCCCTCAGGTGCCATCATCTATTTTTCTTTTGAAGGATCTGTCCCTGGGCTGAAAGTCACCAATAAGGTTTGGCTCGCTGGCCAGCAGACCCCAAGGATCCTCCTGCCTCCACCTCCCCAGATGCATATACTGCATGGCCCAGCTCTTTTTATTTTTTAATGTGACTTCTGAGAATAGAACTCAGTTCCCTGTGCTTACAAAGCAAGGATTTTATCAACTAAACTACCTTCCTAACTCTGGACAATATATAATAATTATTTTTAACACTTTACTATTTTTAATATGCATAACAGCAACTATTTAATTTTAAAGATGATACCCATTACTTATTTACTTAAAATAAATTTTACAAAATAAAAATGGTTTACTAACAAATTAATATATCATACGTACTTTGAGATACATGAAACTTTTTTTTTAATGAGGACTGGCAGAGCTCAAGATTAACCATTCTATCGTGGCTCTGTCTGTGTTGGTGTATGTGTAGGGGCCCATCATAGACCTGCTTTGTGTGTGCTGCAGGAATCTCTTTTTTATTTTATTCTTTCAGTGTTACACAAATGAACGCGGTGGATTTATGATGTTTTTCCACCTAAAACACAAACCTCATCTCTCCTCCTCTTACCATTACAGCTGTTCTTCTCCCCTGCCTTCTCCCTCCCACCTTCAGGTCTTTTCAAATGTATGATGCACTGAGTTTCATCTGATCTACCCCTGATGACATATGCCAGAGCACCTGCTGGAACATGAATCACACATGAGGGACTGTTCCCTCGAGGAAAGCATCTTCCACTTCCTCTCCATTAGCATTAGTCTTCATCAGTCATTGAGGGAGACATGGGGCCTCTTGAGGTCTTCCCATTTTCATGGTAACAAATCCATCTTGTGGAAATGTGTGTGTGTGTGTATACATTCATATATATATATATATATATATATATATATATATGAATGATAAATGTAGAAAGTAAGCGACTATGGATTGCTTGGCCATAAACAAGACACCTAAGCCACTTCCCTCCCACCCCAAGGCTCAAGGAACATTGTGGAAGAGGGGGTAGCAAGACTGTAAAAGCCTGAAGCAAGGGCGTGGCTAGCCACTGTCTTCTGGACATGTCAGGGCTGTTGTATTTATGATCTCACTGAAGCTATATATATTTATCCAGTTGTGATTTTCTGTATAGACACCTTCCATTGCAGAAAGATACTGGCTGAGTGCTCCTCCAATCTATGGGCATAATAAAACTGTGACAGCTATCTAGCAAGCAGAAAGCTTCCAGATTAGTTTCAGCTGGTGTTTTTGACAATGTCATGTAGACACATGAAACTTAGATGCAGTTTGAAGTGTACTTAGTTACAGCATCAAACAAATTAAAGAAGTATTTTGAATACCTCACATTGGATGCCGATTTGCAGTGTATCTTTAGAATGCAATCAACAAGTTTATTTTCATATATTTTTTGTTCCTTTTCCTTATTTATTGATAATTCAGTATGTACTTACTAGTGTTTCTTTACTTATTGATGAAGATCTCAAATCTAGGGCCTTGAGCATATCAAGAAAGTATTCCCTACCTCACAGGCCTAGTAACCTGTTATTAATACATCCCCAAGACCTCAAGATAACCGAACCGTATGTTCAGGACAACAAGTGACTTTGAAGTTGTAACACAACTTCTACTCTCCTCCTGTTCAGTATGTTCCAGTCCTGCTAGTGATCTCACCTGGGAATCCTGACTCTTATTTTGTAATTGTGCCTCTCATTTGGAGTAATTCTATTGATAACCATAATCGCCGCAGGTCAGCACCATGGCCTTGAGACCAGGGCTCCCCCGGGCCAGGTGAGGTAAGGCTTCAGTGGAAATATGAACAGAAACATGCAACACTCTAGGCTGAGTGAATCTGGACTCGGTTATTGAAACTTTCGTGACAGCTTTTATACAAAAAGTTTTGGGGTAAAGACACATATTCTCCAGCCAAAATCACCTTCAGGAAGGACATTTTTTCAAGAACCCAACCCATTGTTTGAAGATTAAAGGCATTTTACAAAACCATTTTCCCAGTATCTGCAAATCTAGCTAATCTATAATGCTTCACCAAATAGCCATGGGGCTGAGCCCACATAGTTGTCATTGTTCTAACAGAGACTGCATTTTTAAAATACACAGAGGAGTAATGAACTCCTTTTGATTTCAACAATTAATTATACGTGGGCCCAACATCCCATAAGTCCCAGCGTGAGCTTTTGCTGTTGTCCTGTCCGGGTTGGTTCTCTCAATCAGGCGGGTTGACATCAGTACCAACCATGGCACCAGGCATCGCAGCAGGTTCTAGCTTGGGAAAGTTGCATGCAGCTCAGACAATACAGGCCTGCCTGGTCCGTTCTTCCTACATATCCATACTTTTTGACAGCCAGCAGGAGCCAGAGTTCTTTTGCTCTGACCTTGTTGATCCCACCACAGAAGGGGTCCAGCATAATGGACTGGTGCCAGTCTTAGGCCTGATACCACCCACATGTGGAACCGTTACCTGTCATTGGTCACTGGCCCTGGAAGGACCTCACCTCTGGAAGGCATGCCAGGATATGTGGGTAATAGATTAGACAAGGCCTCACAAACCTCTGCAATCCAAGCTTGAACCATGTCTCTAGGGGGGCCATGGCTTGGATATTCAAGGGCCATAAGCGCCTGTAGCATGGTCTTGTTAATGGAGCGCTGCTGAGAGATGTGCTGAAGAAAACACTTAAGCAACTCCTCCTATAATAGCGTAAATTTCAATCCAAGAGGAATCAAACATCCTTTTAAAGTTCTAGTGAAACAGATAGCATAGTCTCATACTTATAGAATTTCTGAGTTAGTTGATAGGTGGGAATTTTACCCACCTATGTTTTTAGACTCTTGAAGTTGCTCTCTAATTTCTTTAAAATCAGTATATACATTCTGACTAACAAGTCTACTTACATTGTGTGACATAAAATCTCTAGTTGTAATTTGATTTTTTTTCTCTAGATCAGAGAGTAGAAAGCTAGTCCCAAAAAACTTAAGAACAGAGAGAAGATCCAGTTCCCAGAAAAATTCCTCCTGCCAGAGACAAAATTTAAATTATCTAAGGAGGAATTCCTAGTACCTGCCCATGGGCGTTACTGTGACATTCTCCAGGGAGCAGGCTTTAGGCCTCCAACTGGGCAGAGATACAATTCCCATATTTTACTTATTTTTCTTATTTATTTCAAATAATGCCATGTCCTTTTTCTAGAAATTGTTTCTTTGACTCCATCTTATCCAAACTGAGACCTAGTCTACCAGATTGGTCGGATTAGGATATGGCACATAATCTTTGCATTCATGTGACTCTACCTTTTGCAAAATAACTTACAGTCCCTCTCATCAAGAAGAAGAGTTTATCTCCTCACCCCCCCCCCAGGATGACTATGGGACTTTCGTTGCCAGTAGAATGCACAGGGGAGTATGTCAAAGGCCTCATAAGGCATTGGACTCTTCAGCTCTCTCTTGGCTTTTCTGCTGGGCCTTTGTCATGAGGGGAAGCTCTGTACAAATTAGACCCAGATTCAAGCACTGGTTGCTAAGATCAATCCTGTGCTGACCATCCTTGCACACATGAAGAATTAGACTAAGTGTTTATGAAACTCTTGGGTTGAGGCAATTTGTTATGAATCACTAGGACTACAAAGTGTGTGCTCATCTCCTATGCCCCCCCCCATTCCTGCCCAGTGAGAAAGCAAATTCTCTGGGCTGACAGAAAGGCCCTGTCTGTATCTATCTATTATCTCCCCCCATCTGCCCAGTTAGAAAGCAAATTCCACACAAGAATTCTCTCTATTATGTTTACTGATACGATCTCAAGATCCAGAATACTACTTGGTATTCAGTGAAGGAATGGGAATTTGAATTAAGTAACTCTAAGCTAAAAACTACGGTCATTCAAGATAAATATACAAAATATATTTGAAATCATCATGAATGTGAGAACTTAACCAGCAATATATCAATTCTTACCATTTTATGATAAATAATTTGTGGGGGTCATAAAGCATATGTATATGAGAAAAGACACTTTCAATTTCCAATCCAGTTTCCAAAGCTGTGAAGTTGCTCAGGTGAGGATGCATCAGATGAAAACTACTCATGAACTCTTATTTCTTCTCATAGAACTTCTGAGCCTGATCCATGCTATAATGGTGGTCTATCTGTACTATAATGGTGCGTTGAATTCTCCTAGAGTTTAACAGATAAAAATACTATTATCCTATAGGGTTTTTGTTGTTGTTGTTGTTGTTGTTGTTGTCGTTAGAAATAGGAGAATGAAGTCCAGGCATGGTGGAACATACTTGTAATCTCAGCAGCTGGGAGGCGGAGTTCAGGGCTCTTCTCAGCTACATAATGAGTTAAATCTAGCCTGGGCTATATGAGACTCTATTGCACTCACCATGGAAGGGGAAAGATCTCAAGAAGCTCCATACTTTCCTGAGAAACTGATGAGGATTCATGCAGATAAGGAAGAAAAAAAAAAAAGATGCTTTCCTCAGTGGTATACCCATTAATCTATGATACTTGCTGGAGCATGAAGCATATCAGGCAGGGCAAACTAGATGAACACAATGGACCACACAAGTAAAAAGACTTGGAAATAGGAGGGAGTATGGCAGGGAAGATCAAGGGATGTAAGGGGGAAAGGAGGAGAGACAGAATTGGGGGCTAAGGAGTGCAAATATTATTAATTCATTATATCCAAGTACACAACACAAAAATATGTATTTGAAAAAAGGAAAAAGAGAAATAATTAAAAACAGAAAAGGAATAGAAAAGGGAAAGGAAAGGGAAAGAGGGGAAGAAAGAAGGGAAGAGGAAAGAAGATAAGAAAGGGAGAAGGAGAAGAGAAAGGGAAAAGGAAGAATGAAAAAGGAAGGAAAGAGAAGGGAAGGGAAGAAAAAAGAAAAAGAAATGGAAGGAAAGGAAAAGGGAAAAGAAATGCAAGGGAAAGGAAGAGAAGAAAAGGGGAAAGAAAAAGAAAAAGACAAAGCAAGACTAGGCAAGGAAAAGAGAGGAAAGGAGAATAAAATTCTGGGAATGGCTTAAGTGGCTGATGCTCTTTCCTAAGCCTTCAACTATGTAACCAAAGGTTTTGTCATCCTAGGCCTCAAGAGGAAGGACTTACTTCCAACCTCTTTCACACAGCTGTCCCGAGACCTACAAAAGCTTCTGTCGAATCACTCACATGAACCTCACGACATGACAGACTACTGGCTCTTCTCACAGTGAGTGATCCAAGAAGGAACTAGAGGAAGCAATTGTGGCAGAAACCACAGTCTACATAAACTAATCTCAGAAACGAAATCTCTCCTGTGTATTGTATTTATTGGAAGTTAGTAAACAGTTTCAGCTCGCATTCAAAAGGAAATATTTACCCACGAGGAGCTTCTGGGGTCTTTTTTAGAGGATGCCTGTAAACATGCATAGCATATGAGCAATCAAATTTCAATTGCTTGAAGTTAAGATTTGTCATTGTTTCCAAGCTTAGTTATTTAAAAGTTAAGGTCACAGCAGATTCTGTTAATACATTTGATAACTGAACTCTAAAGTGGTTTTTGAAAAACAATCTGCACACTATATTTTACTATATGCTCAAAATTCTAGAAGAGACAACATGATTTAAAGATACCAAGCAGAATCAATTGTCTTGTAGATAATTGATAATCAATCAGTGACATATATGACTTGAATACAAGTCTTCCAGACTAAAGGAAATGAGTCTCATGATGAAAGTTGAGTTATCAGATAACAGTTTTGGGTTCTGCTTAAGTCAGTTACCAGGACAATCGCTGAATATAATCTTAAATAACTATACACTAACTCCCCCGCATCTCCATTCTAGTATAATGCTGGATTGTATCAAGAAAACACTAAAGAATTCCTCCAGAATCACATTTCTGTTCCCAGTGATTGTTTTGTAACAGCAGCAGACTGTTCTTCATTACCAGAATTACTGTGACTCCTGCTCTCTTCAGCCCTTAAGTACACAGGACACCAAGAAAGTTAGCAACCGCACTTTTGTTTACTTCCTTTCTTTGGCAAAGAAATAAAGGAAAATAAAAGAGGAGTGTCTCCATCAATTCTTTTAAGGCAATAAGCAAAAGATTTACAACACATTACTTACTGGATGTGTGTCTACTCATGCATTAGCATATCAACTCCTTGTTCTAGCTGAATATGTGATGCATGATGGAACACCGTGCAGATGTATGCCCAGAAATTCTGGAAACCACAGCCAGGACACGGTGATCCAAAACAATATTCTGCAGGAACCCACATCTCTGATCCATAGTGGCTAGTTCTGTATCAAAGGGTAATTTCTCTCAGGACACAGATATTTTTATTGCTCTGAAAATGATAAAGGCAAATGAAACACAAGGTTTCTCCTAAAAAAAAAAAAAAACTATTTTCTTTGTGTAAAATCCTTAAGATACTGATTTGGGCCACAAATCTTTTTTTTTTAATATAACATTTTTATTATTATTTCCGCTCATACAAACTTAATAGGTAGACCAGTTCCCTCCCCCCTTCTCTTCCCCCCGAACTCCCTGCTCCCCCTCCCTCCCTCCCCATCTCCCAGTACCTCCCCCCCCCCAATTTCCAGAGAGTCCTTTATTGTGTATGCCTAACTCTCCTCTTGGTCCTCCTTTCTGATGATGTAAAAGGACCCAGTGGCATTTCCCTGAACCCTTTCTAGTGTTCCCCTTAAGCATAGGAACACTACTGTGGCCATCAATCCCTTGCCTCCAAGGATCTTGGTGCCTTTAGCCGATGTTAGACTTTGTGAGGTCAATAGTGTGACGGACATGGTGCAGAGCATGCAAAGTCCTATTATGATTGCTTCAGCCCTATCTAGTGTGGAGACTCTTCAAATCATTGCTCCCCCCATCCTTTTGCTCTTACAATCTTACCGCCCTCTCTTCCGCAGATGTCCCTGAGCTTCAGGATGGGGGGAGATTAGGCTGGCTTAGATCTATGTGGATGATATAGTCTCTGAAGTTCTGGATTGTGGTTTGTTGATTTTCTTTTGCAGTTTTGCTGCTCCTGCAATGCCCTTCACTCCATCCTGATGGGCATTGTATGTCACCCCCTGGTCAGAGACAAACAACTGTTAAACTGGAGTCTTGTTATAATAGCACATTCAAGGACAGATGTAATAAAAGCAGGAAACCTCAGTGAGGGAGGGGTCCATCACCCATTTACAAAATGATCTCTTTTCATCTGCCAGACTGTATGCCCTCCCCTTCTGGTGAGATCATACCCCCTCAGTTGTACATGATCAGGAACGAACGTCTGTGAACTTAACCAGGTGTCACATTACTTACTTGCATTCCTTGGAGGCCAATTTTCTCTGCTGTAACATGGTCCCCTCTCTCCTTGTTTCTGGTGGGCCACAGATCTTGAGAACTAAGCTTTCATAAATTTATCTCATAGCAGGTGATCATTAACCCAAGGAAGTGGGTGCGTGTTCCATAATACAACAGTGCGACACAGCCTCTCCAGTTGAACCCTACATGGCAGACTATCTGGGGGGTTGATAGTCTAATATCTGTGAGGTATTTTCCTTCATTCTTGAACAATTGATCTTGCACTTACAGATAGAATGAGTCTAGTGATTTGGATTAAAACGGTGAAATAAGCTCAATTGTGTAAATGAAGCAAAATTTAAACTTCACATCAGTTGTCTGACCATAATTTTAGGAAGAACCCACTCTCGATCCTGGGAAAATGACTCAGTCAGTAAAGTGCTTGCCATACTGGGACCTGAATTCAGACCCCCCAGCACCATATAAAAACCCAGGTGCGACAGAACCATCCATAATCCCAGCAGGATGGAGGTGGGTGTAGGAGCATCTTTGTGTTTGCTCCTAGCCAGCTTAGCCTAAATAGTGAGTTTTAGATTCCGCGAGAGATTCTGTCGCAAAAAAAGTAAGGAGTGGGGAGATGGCTTAATTGGTAAAGTGCTTGTCATGCAATCAAAAAGACTGGAATTCAGTTTCCCGATCCCAAGTAGGATGCTGGGTCGGTGTGGCAGCCCACCTGTGATTCTGGACAAATATTGTGAGGACAGAAAGGCTTCCAGTGCCAGGCATGACTTCCCTCCTGAAGAGCAGGACTTAAATCCAACTGGAAACATTCATGCTGCTGTTGCACCAAAAGGGTATAGCTCGCTGAGCTGGTTCTTACTGCTCACAGGATTCACAGCTGGGTGAGGCAGGTGATAGGTTTTTTTCCTCCAAGAGCCTTCACAGAATTTTCTGGCACTGTAGAAGCTAGTCGGCAGAAAGGAAGCTCTCAGGTCAGTTCCAGTTTGATTTTCTTTTTCATGTCCTATGACAGAAGTGCGTGGTGGCTTCAGACATAGGGTCTTGCCATTAGGCTCTGATGTTGTTTTGGAAGTGTCTGAGACCTCCTTGGTGGAGGTATCACATACCTGAGACCAGTACTGGGAGTTCTGTCTACAAACATATGGTTTTTGGGAGGAGCTTAGTAAGTGTTGCAGTTCGCCGGCATAGTTGCTGATAAATGACCATCAAACAGCTTAAGGGAACAAGGATTTATTTTCTCTTACGATTCCTGGTTACAGTTCTTAGTCCAGGTTGACAGGAGAGCATGCACCAACACCAGGGCTGAGGGAATTGGCCACATCATCACCACGTAACAGCTGAGAGATGGACACAGTCCTTACTTGCCAGACCAGCATGTCTGACCAGGTGAACAGAAAGATGCCCACTTCCTCAACCAGTTCTCAATATTTTATTCACCTTTTCAGGGCCTAGTCCCACCCACCATGGACTAGGCCTTCCCCATCAGTAGACAATGTCTTGCAGGATTGCTCTGGGCTTAACTCAACCGTTAATTCTCTACAAATATACCCGGAGCTCAAACCCTCAACTGTCAAATTGACACCTGTGCCTAACCATGACAGCAAGATAGTTTCTGCTTACCCCCATTCTCCCTCTAAGAGAGGGTCTCTAATCAAATCCAGACCTCTCTAATGGGAATACTTTGCTTATGAGCTTCTCAGTCTTCACCTTCCAGAATCACAGGTAAGAACCAGAGGATGGGGAGGAAGCCACCGAAAAGGGTCTCCTGGATATGACAGGGCTACAGCACTCAAGAGCTCACTGCACAAGATTTGGTGGCCAGCATTGTATGGTGGACTGGGGAAGACATCATGAGGTCCTACCACTGTCTGAGGGACGGATGATTAACGCTAGCTGGGGAAAGAGGGCCTACTTTGTTCGGTAGTGTAACCAATAACATATGTTTCAGCAAGTGCCCAGGCATGCAATCCTTATTAAAATCAGTGGATCATACATACAAAAACACATGAAAGTTGAGCTGGCACATAGATTGGTGGTTAAAGTGCTTGCTTCCCAAGCAAAGGTACTGCATTCAAATCCTCGGATCCCACAGAAAAATGTCAGGTGGATATGACTTCAGCCTATGATTCCAGCCCAGGGAACAAGTAGAGGATGATTTCTGATGTCACCCCAGGTCTCCATGGACACACACACTTAAGGGCACTTTGATATTAACATACACACACACACACACACATACACACACACACACACACACACACACACACACACACACACACACAATGGTAGAAAGTAAGAGGCAGATTAACTGGCTGAAAAGAGGATGGTCTTCAGTAGATGGAGAGAGATCAGGAAATGTGGGGTAAAATGATGTAGATTCCCTATATAATTGTATAAAACTGCCAAAGAATAAAAAGAAATTAGTATTTTCTTAAATTTATTTTTTTATTTGTATGTGTGTATCAGAGGAGGAGACCCAAGGATGACTCTGAAAATCATCCTGGGTTGCTTCTACCTCCTTTTTGTTTCCCTCTGAGATTTCTGAGGCTTTGCCCAGCAGAGCTGAAAGTGCAGGACGCTTGGCATTTTTATGTGGGACTTAGGATCTGAATTCAGGACCTTCTGCTTGTGAAGTTTTAATCGCTGAGCCATATCTCCAGCCCAAAAAGAAATTATTTAAAAACGAAATTTCTACATGACCATAAGGACCTTTTCAGGGGGTCCGCAAGATATTCATAGAATGGAGAGTCCAAAAAAGTAAGGGTATCATTTCAAAAAAGAAAAAAAAAAAAAAAAAAGACTGAGCACATAGCCCAGCGACTGAGCACTCACCTAACATGCATAGTCCTGTGTTTCATCCCCAATACCTAAAAAATTCCCAATATGCAAGCATTCTTTAAATTTTTTATTGCACTGATTATTTTAAAAGTGATATAGGAGGAAGCTATGGGTGTCCTAGTGTTGGAGATTAAGCTAGTGCCAACTCCTGTTTCCCTGGTAATGCTGAAGTCTCATTCTCAGCCTTAAGTCAATCACTTGAGCCACTCACCTGGGCAGGGTTCTTACCCCCTCCCCCCGGGAGCACACATAAAGTTCTTTGTGCAATGTTGAAAGACCCTTGAACAGTTGCTTGTGTTTCCAGTTCACCTAACCGCTTTTCCCATGAAACACTTTTTTTTTTAAACTTGAAAGAACAACTGATAGACAAGCTATCATTATTCGTATTGTGTATCTGGCAGATATTTTGCTGAAACATGAACAAAATGATCCTGTCACCAAAATTGGCACTAATGACAAAATTCAAGATTTCAAGGGAAAATTAGAATTTTGGGAAGACTCATATGCACCATTGTGGGCTTTGACAGCTTCCTAAGGCTTAAAATGCTTTTTGATTAGGTTGGCGATGATACCAGTGAATACAATTTTTATCCTGTAAAAAAGAAGGTGTCAATGCTTTGAAAAATCTGCATAGCAGAGTATACCAATATTTTCTAAATGACAACTTCACCGTGTTAGCAAATTAGTCATGGGTAAAAAATGTATTTGTAATACAATACAGACAAATGTCTTTTAGCATAGCATAGAACAAGATCATTAATATAATGTCCAATTCCATGATAAAGTAACCTAGAAGAACTTTTACTTACACATTTTAATAGGACATCAAAGAATGATGCATGTTAAAATCTGAAAATTTCTACCTTTTCTAAGATCATATTGGTTAGATAACTCTTCCTTATAAATTTCAGTCCAAGCAACATATTCCAACAGACTGGCAGCAATAGCAGATCTGAGAATCCACCTGTCTTCTAAGAAATCAGACACTGAATATATTTGCAAAACTGTAAAG
Organism: Typhlomys cinereus; assembly: GCA_023101885.1. Classification (NCBI taxonomy): domain Eukaryota; kingdom Metazoa; phylum Chordata; class Mammalia; order Rodentia; family Platacanthomyidae; genus Typhlomys; species Typhlomys cinereus. The sequence continues at coordinate 461,335 of JALPQD010000335.1, forward strand.
CAATGCTAGTCTCTTTGCTGGTTTTTATTTGAAAATAAGTTGCCATTTCATAAGAACATGGTAGTCTCATATAATTACCATTGCCATTTTAAATGAATTTTAAAAATACATTTTTATTCCTAATATAACAAGTATTGACAGATATAACCCACCAGTTTTTGAGATCCTTGACTATTCTTAGGAATACAAACATGTTCTTAGCAAACATGTGAGACTTGCTGCTTTTGCAATAACTTCAGTGGTTCTTCCTGTTCCTGTCTTAGTTTCCACACAAACTATTCTTTTTTTTTTTCAAATTTTCTTAAATTTATTTCATTTTGTCTAAAATGTTTTGGGCTGATTATTTTATTTGATGTTCAATTTTTTTTAATTTCCACTCATACAAACTTAACAGGTACACTGGTCCCCCCCTCCCTCCAACCCCCTATCCCCCTGTGCCCCCCTCCCCTCCCCCTTCCTCCCCATCCTCCAGTGCCTCCCCCTCCTCTCTGATGAGGTGCAAGGACCCAGTGGCATTTCCCAGAACCCTTTCCTGTGTTCCCGTTAAGCATAGGAACACTACTGTGGCTGTCAATCCCTTGCCTTCCAGAATCCTAGTGCCTTTAGCAAATGCTAGACTTTGTGAGGTTAATAGTGTGTTGGACATTGTGCAGGGCATGTAAAGTCCAAATATGATTGCTTCGGCCCTAACTTGTGTGGAGTATCTTGCATATCATTGCTCCTCCCATCCTTGTGTTCTTATAATCTTACTGCCCCCTCTTCCGCAATTTTCCCTGAGCTTCAGGATGGGGAGAGATTAGGCTGACCTAGTTCCAGGTGATTGATATAGAGTCTCTGATGTTCTGGATTATGGTTTGTTGATTTTTTTTTTCAGTTTTGCTGCTCCTGCAATACCCTTGGCTCCACCCTGATGGGTATTGGATGTCACCCCCTGGCCAGAGATAAAAAACCTGTTAAACTAGAGTCTTGTTATAAGAGTATATTCAAAGGTAGATATAATAAAAGTAGGAAACCACGGTGAGGGAGGGGTCAATCACCCATCTGCGAAATGGTTACTTTCTATCTGCCAGACTATACGCCTTCCCCTTCTGGTAAAATCATACCCCATCAGTTGTAAATGATCAGGAAGGAAAGTCTGTGAACTTAACCAGGTGTCTCATTACTTACTTGTAGTCCTTGATAGTGGCCTATTTTCTCTGCTGTAACATGGTCCCCTCTCTCCTTGTTACTGGTGTGGCCCTCCTTCCCCATCCCTCCTGTTCATAATCTTAGCAATTACTGTAGTTATTATAGAGATTTATCTTTGAGTGTTTCTAAGTGGGTTTTGTACTAGGAGCCACCTATTAGGGAGTATATTCCATGCTTAATTTTCTGTGTCTGGGATACGTCACTCAATATAATTGTTTCCAATTCCATCCATTTCCTGGCAAATTCCATTAATTCATCATTTTTGATGGCTGAGTAGTACTCCATTGTATAGATATACCACAGTTTCCTTATCCACTCATCAACTGTTGGACATTTGGGTTGATTCCATGACTTTGCTATTGTAAACAGTGCTGCTATGAACATGGTCGTGCTTGTGCTATCGAGGTGAACCTCTGTTGTATGGGGGGTTATTTCCAAAAGTGGAATAGCAGGGTCATATGGTATTTCAATCTTTAATTTCTTTAAGAATCTCCAGACGGCTCGCCAGAGTGGCTGTATGAGCCTGCATTCCCACCAGCAATGAAGGAGAGTTCCCCTCTCTACACATCCTCTCCAGCATTTGTTGTTGTTTGTATTGTGGATACAAACTATTCTTTTTCAGCGTTATCTAGAGAAAAAAAAGCAAGTCAAGGCAAGGGCTTCTCTGAATCCCATAACTATGACCTAAAAAACACTCTCCCTGGTGCTTCCCTGGAACTAATTTCCACAGGTTTGGATCTGACTACCTGCGCACTTGTACAGTGTCATTAACCTCATACCACCACCTCTCATAGCCACCTCCAGACCCTTGACTCTGTTTAGGCTGACCAACAACAGTGAGGTCCCGCCTGTCCCTTCCTTTTGAATGATCTCTTGATTTGCAGTCCTCGTTCCTCTAGGTCAACCCCAGCACAGCAATGCTGTCCAGTAGAACCTTTTCCAGCAGCAGAACTAGTCCACTTTTACACTGTCCTCTATGATAGGTACTGGGCAAATGAGTCTACTTACTTGAAATACAATTACTACACCTGAATTTATTTCCTTTGTTTTAGGTAACTGAAGTTTGAATATCTCCATGTGTCTACTGGAATTATAGATTGGCCCCATTCCCCAGAGTCCATAGGCTGCCTCCACTTTCATAAGGCTAATGCCATTCATTCCGTGTGGTCTGATACATGTTTACAAATGACTCATCTGCAAAAGGAACAGTAGGAATCTTACAAGGAATTAACCAAGAGAACTTGTCCTATCTCCACACAGGTGTGAAGTGATCCTTTACTGCTCTGCCCCCAAGACAGCTTGGCAGGTAAGGCACCTGCTCACGAATCTGGCAACCTAAGTGCCATCCCTGGAAACCCATACAGTGGGAGGAGATAACTGATTTCCTAAAAGTTGTCCTCTGACCTCCACCTGTGCACTATGGCATGCACGTGTGCACCCCCTCAAATAGATAAAGTCATAAAAGAGCATGAAGTGAGAATCGTCATTAGTATGAAGCTTTCATTTCTCCATGACTTTCTCTCTGTCTAACTTGGTTCTTGCAACAGCTCATCGATTACTATCTACACGAGAAGAGGCATTTGGTTTATTGCTTCTAAATCACTCTGCCCTTTGTTAAAGCGACTGACCCTTTGCCTGGACTATCGATGTTTTAATGGATGAATTATTACCATTTTTCAAAGTTAAAGAAAATTGATCCAAACATTTGAAATGTGAAAGTCTGTCTGGACAGCTTTTAGACTAAAGAGATGAAATGTCCACAACAGGAATAAAAATAAGGGCCAGGAGACAGTTCAGCAGACAAGGGAGTCTGTACACAAGCGTGATAACTGAGAACCAACATCTGAAAGTTGTCATCTGACCTCCAGACTAGCATTGTGGTATGCACGTGCCTTCTCTCTCTCTCTCTCTCTCTTTCTCTCTCTCTCTCTCTCTCTCTCTATATATATATATATATATATATCTTCTCTCTCAAAATATTTTGAAATGGATTGATGGAGGCTATCAATAAGCTTATTTATATAGATATTCAAACTAAATCCAAGGACAAATCTTTATGAAAAATTCCAGTCACAGCCAAAAAAAATCATCATTTTTGATTATAGGTATGTGTGTTTCATCTATATAAATGGCAAAAAGAGTTCTAAACAAAGAATTCTGAAAATCTGGCATGCCAAATGGCATAAATGTGATGAAAATTCATGAAATGAGAAGATATGGATATCCTTAAAAAAAGAAAAATCCCACACAGATACTAAAGCTGGTTGTGTCAGCAAAAATAGCAATGCAAAAAGCAAAATATCAAGTTATCTTGACCCATTGATTGTTAAATGAACCAAAAGTTCAGACTATCCAAAATGGTAAGCTGTCAGCTGTCACTCAAGACTATCCCACTACCCACTGTTCTTCCCACAATAGCTTCTGGCACTGGGAGGGGGGGATGTCTCCTGACCCCAAAGCTCTACTGCAGAACAACTTCAAAGTCAGCACGTTAACACACATGTTCCCAGGAATGTCACAGGAGGGAAGGGGCGTATTTGGAAAGAATCAGAAGCTAGGGAGGTTTTCTGCTGCTAAGGCTACAAGAAACTGTCCTTGTTTCTCTAAGACATTCCTGCTGCATGAAACCTCTTACAGATAGCAACGGATCTGCATTGGTGCTCACCATCATTGACCCTCTGGGTTTATAGAATACTTCTCTGAAGAAAGAGCTCAGTCTCTTAGGCTGTCACAATCTTCGTAATCTTCCAGAAGGCAGAAAAGGATTCTACAGAAGTATGTGAAGTGTTAGATACATGTCCAAAGCCCCTAAGGTAAATGGGGGAGTAGGTCACAGAGCAACGGGTAGAGGTGCAGGGGTGTGAAGCCGGGGAGTGTGACCTGGAAACCTCTTTCCTCTGTCTAGATGCTGCCATCAGACAGGTAACAGATGTGAAGGTCACCAGGAGTCGTCTAAATGTAAGACTCCATTGCCTCCCATCTCCTAGTCTGCCTGATCAAAAAGAAAGAACAGCTGGGTTAATTCCTAGGCAGCAACACCCGGGAGAGCTTGGAACAGAAGTCTAATTTTATATGAAAATGATACAAGATCACTTACGATGGAGACGGCCCCCAGAGGAGCGCATCTTAAAGTGAACACAGCCACGGACTATATTCATATTTAAGGACAGAGCTCTGGTAGAGACACACCCTGAAATATGCCACCGCATTTCTTTGGAATGTGTTCAGGAAGAGAAAATAACGGAAGAAATTGGCTGGCTTTCCTTCTCACGCAGTATCCCCAACCATCTGCCACAGCGCATGTGAACACGGTGCTCAGTGCTTAAAATTCTCATCAAAGGAAATGTGAATAGCCAATTTACAACCTGTGAGGGAAAGGGAAGGGATGTATCCCTCCCATCCCCACAGTTCAGATACACAGCGAGCACATGTAGTTGTGGGTGGTTGGGCTTGTTGCTTAAAAGAAGATAATTGCATACACTTCCAAATAACAAAACAAAAGGGGAAATGTGTGTGGGAGGTGGGAGTGAAATGCTGGAATAATTTAATTACTGTCAGGTGGTATTCAGACTGTACTGGGGTAAGGGAGCCTTGAACACAATTTATTACCCAGAAAACAAATTGAGCTCCCATCTCTATATTAATGTTTATCCCATGATTGCAAAAGTTTTTAGTAACTCAGTAACTTAAGGCCAGTATATTTGCTTTGAACTCAAAACTAGTCAAAATCTCTAATTAAGATTTTCAAGGGGAAGAATTTTCACTCTGTCTAGTAACTACTACCTGTGGCATGAAGCCCACCATGGGACTGCCATCTATTCTCTGGGTGTCCAACAACACTTTCCACAATACTCTAGTATCCTGTGTTGCCCGGGGGTCCAGATAGAGACTGGGAACTCTCCACCCCAAGATTTTGGAAGAGGCAGTTCATTTAGCAAGGGTGTTATGATTTAGGGCTAAAGTGTCACCCAAAGACCATGGACTAAAGGTTTGGTTGCCAGCTTGTGGTGCTATTATGAGGTCACACAACTTGTGTGTGTGTGTGTGTGTGTGTGTGTGTGTGTGTGTGTGTGTGTGAGTGAGTGGTGACTGTTTGCCTGAGAAGGCCCAAGGATGACTTTGAGAATCAACTTGGATTGTTCTATCTCCTTATTGTTTTTGTTCTAGAGTTTTCTTAGAGCTCCGTCTTACAGTGCGTGTGCGTGTGTGTGTGTGTGTGTGTCTTTCTCTGTGTGTCTTATAAACAAATAAAATATGAAATAAATCAAAAGATATAGGAAAATACAGCTCTATTTACACTTTGCTAGGATTTGTGGACTGTGCCCTACCTTCATAGGGACATGGAATTCAATGAGGTCGCTAAAACAGTACCTGGGTAAATCATGCGGCAAGCCTGCACTGAAGAGTACTGTGAGCCCCAACAGCTATGGAAACTCAGAAGTCAGAAGAACAGCGCAGAACTGGCCCTGGATGCTGAAGGCTCATGCAGCTGTGATCTCTCTACTGACCACACTGTGATGTAGCATCAGAAGGACTTCCAAACTCCATAGTAGTGACAAAGATGGCAGAAGCAATCGTGCTTTGTAAATCCCAGACCTGTTAGCCTGACCTAGCAAGGACTTGTCATGAAAAAATGAGATGTTACACTGGAAACTTGGGCCATTTGCGGGAGACCTGAGGAAGGATATGTGGCCAGTCAATGCAGATCTTTCTGGGATGACAGCCATACAGACCAGCCCTCCTGAATCTGAGCAAACTGACGTGACAGGCCATCTTGACCTGCTCATTTCTCTTACCCACTCACCAGTTTGACTCTAACCTGAAAACCAGTTTCAAATTAAACTCATAAATTAAGTATCTTGCAGAATGCAATCACTACACCTATTACTTTTAGCTCCCAATATAGTCACAAATGTTGGCAGTAACCAGCAAAGTATTGAAATGATATCACACGACTTGAGTGTGATCTATTACTCTCTGAATGAGTAGAAGATTACAGCTGTCATCTTGACACACTACAGAGTTAATTATACACTCATGAAAGTCAATAACTGTTAGAGCATTGCAGCCACTGAAAAGCAAACATTGTTTGTGAATTGCTGGATTCGAGCTACAAGGGTCAGTGAATCAAGTTTTGCATTCCTTCTCTTCGATGCAACACAGAATGTGTTTACCAACTTGGCAAGCCCAGTATTAGAGAGAAGTGCTCTAGCTGAGCACAGGGCATTCGTGACAAGTACGTCATCAGCTACTCTTCATTCCAGGAAATGTGCAATCCTCAGGAGCTGCACTTGATAATAAAGCCCAAGTTGGCCAGAATTGGCATCACTCTTAATCTTGCAATGATGCAAATGCATTTCACCTTGCAGCCCAGTGGCGGACAGTTTTGGATGGTCACATTTTAATGACTTTGCAGTGTCTCAGCTTTTCTCTCTCAAAGTCTCTCAGATTTTTTAAACGTCATTTTTTCATTCTTTTAAAATTTCATACATGGATATAGTGAATTTGTTATATTTTCATATCATAATGCCCAATCCAACCCCCCCACTCCTCTTCCCATTATATCCCTTCTTCTTCCCTACCAGTTTCCCTCCTATTTTCCTGTCTTTCTCCTGTGTGGCCCACTGAGTTTCGTCTGGTTTGCCTTTAATGACATGTGTCTGAGTACTTGCTGGAGCGTGAATCATACCTCAGTGTGTGTACTATTGAGGAAAGCATCTCCTCTTCTCCGCATCAGTCTCTCGGGGAGGCGTGGAGCCTCTTGAGATCTTACCCCTTCCATGCTGAAATGACGACAGGTCAGAATCCCTGCAGGTCTTGTGAAAGGACATAGCTGCAGTGAATTCATGAATGCAGAAGATACTGTCCAACTGCACCCCATATCCCTTCAGACTCTTACAAATCTTACCATTTTCTTCTACGATTTTCTCTGTGCCTTGTGGTGTTGGGGGATGGTTTAGATATCCTGTTTAAGACCAAGTAGTCCACAGTCACTTATTTTCTGCACTTTGATCAATCATGATTTCTGTGATAAACACCTTCTATTGTAAAAGGAGACTTCTGGTTGAGAGTTGTGTATACCTCCAATCTATGGGTATAATGATGAATATTTAAAAGGCAGTTTGATAGAGTGCCTTTATAGCTGAACTTTAAAAGTTTGCACCCCTTCCCAGAACCTATGTCTTGCCCTTTCAGAGGGACTTGTGATCCCTGCTGAAAACTGGGCTTCAAATCCATCAGAAAGCTGTTGGTTGCCCTCACTGACAATTGGCATTCATGCCTCTATCACGCCGATAGCCACTTCTTGTTAGGGTGATCGTTGGGTGCAACTTGAGCTTTTCTGGATTAATGAGACTGTTAATTGATTGCTTTTCTCCCCCAGCACCTTGCATAGTACTTTTTGGTACCGTGAAAGATGGCTCCAGCAAGTACTCAGACACATGTCATTAAAGGCAAACCAGACGAAACTCAGTGGGCCACACAGGAGAAAGACAGGAAAATAGGACCAATACCAGCTGGTGTTTTATATCCGTGTCCTGTGATCAACATGTGTTGCATCTTCAACAACGGGGTCTTACTATCAGTTTCTGGAAGACAACCAAGAACAATGGTAAAAGGCCTTTGAGATTTCTCTGACCACAGCTTATTAAAATATATCACATACCCGGTGTTTGGAATATTGTTTAACTGCCTATGAGTTCTGTTTGAAGCATATTAGGGTATTTTCTATTTTTCCACATCTTCCCTTCTGTTCCCTTGTGTACAATCTATCAAGAGTAACAAATAACACTAAAGCTATAAGACACAAACAGATAGAAACCTCCTAAATTGTTATATAAAAAAATTGCTTAAAAAAAGAATGAGGGAAGAGACTCTCCAATGTTTCATAGTAACCACTGCTAGGAATTATGCACCAATGCATAGTGCAGTACCCATTCAATCAATGTTTGGCAACTTGTTAATAATCGGAAAAGTAAATGGTAATGGAGATGGATTCATCTCTGGCTACTTGTGGCTCTCTGGAACTGCTAGCAGAGGACTGGGATTGACTAGCCTGCAATATATTACAGAGTTACAAGAAACAGCCTGAAGAGGAATTCTAGCCTGAGATACCACATATACTGCCTGCATGGCCTGCTTTAGTGACACAAGCTCTCTTCCCAGCACAAAGAGGGAAACAGCTTTGTCAGAGCCTCTGGCTCTAAGACCCTCTTATTTCTAATTCCTTCCATTTGGTAGTCACTACACATATACCAAAACAAAACAAAACAAAAGAACAGTACTGAAATGGAAAAGATTTGTCATTTCAATTCCTAGAAAGTTCTTAGAGCCACAGGTCTTGTGGTGCATGGGAACAGCTGGAGAAGGAAAGCATGCCCCCAAAGATCCTGAGGAAGCATTGCTCAATGAAAGGAATATAGAATTCCATTCTGTCCCACAGTGATCTGCAAATTGATATCTTCCAGTCTCTTTAAAGAAAAAAAAACTAAGCTTAGCCAGAAGAAACTGTACACAAGCACAGGACATTAGGACACTCCAGAGTGAAGAATAAATCTGAGATCTCTCGTGACCCATGCGACTTTGGATCCAGTCTGAAATCTCTCTGAGCTTCAAGGATCATAACCCTTTCTACCTCGTTGTCTTCCTGTCTGACCCAGACATGCTCCAAAAGGCTCTGCAAAGCACATGGCAGGTTACACACACTGACCATGGTTGCTTTATAGAGGCTTCCTGATGCATGTGCAGAAAGAAGAGCTCTAAACTGCAGGCAAATGGCCCGTCATAAAACAGCAATGCAGAGAGCCACAGCTGCCAAATGGCAAGAGAATTCCAGCTATCAGAGTGATCCAAAACCAAAGCCTGGATTTTGTCAGGTGCCCAGCAACATCCGTGCACACCAAGGAGGTAAGGATTCCCTTCTCCACAACTCTGTAAGCAGGGAAGGAATTCAACTGTCATCCCCTGTGCTCTGATATCAGAATGATTTTCAGTGACCAGGATGTTAATCAGAAGTCACCTGACGGACCCTTTCTAAGCCTATTATATTTACTGAATATTTTTTCTTTATTCATTGAAGTGACTATCACATAGGCAAGAAGATTTTTTTAAACTCAGATTTAAAGGTATAATGATAAAACCTTGCAGCAGTGCTTGTATGAACATATTGCTGTATGGTAGACACAAGTTCAAAGGTTGAAGGTCAAAAGTGTGTGAGGTCCTAAGGCTTCCCCAACAATTCCTGTAGGTTCCCCGTAAAATCAACATTCCACAAGTTTTCAAATGGCCAGGTTCCTCCAATCATTAGCAGACAATATCTGTGAGGTTTTGGTTCTTTTCTGCTCAGAATAATTGTGTCTTGTTTGGAGGAAGAAGCATCTGACCCGGGCAATTCTCAGGCTTCTAGTTAACCTGTTCCACTCAACGGTGGAAATGCTGAAGGAATTTGAAGAGACTTTCTTTTCTTATTGTCTGCCCGTCCTTCCTGACGCCTTTGCATCCTCATAGATAGGGTGTCAGGGGGCAACACATTTTTTTTTTACTCCTAAAAATGAGGTCCCTTCGTTGGTGCTGCAATCTTTTAAAAAGGTTGGAGAGGCTCGCCCCAGATGCTAGGCTGGGCTCCGCCCTCTGAGCTGGCCGTCTCCATGGAGACAGACGCTGGCACAACAAAAGACTCGGGGCCTGGCCAGGTGGGACCACAGCCGCGGGAGAAAACCAGCAGGTGCGGGAAACAAAGAGGAAAGCGGGTGTGGGTTGTGTGAGAATTTCCCTTCCAGCTGATTGTTAAAGGGAGAGAGATGCCGGACGAAGGGAAAGAAGGACGCTGGGAGGAGAGGGGAGTAAATAAACTAAAGCTTCAGCTATTAATTTAATTACGATTTCCTCCGGGTCACGGTGTGCTGTCGTCATTTCAACGTTGATAACTGGGGTCTGCTGGGTAGCGAGAACGCAGTCTCTGGTGAAGATGTTCGCCCACGCTGAGCAAGCCGCGAGTCCCCGTGGAAAGCCCCCCTCGAGCTGTGCGCATCTTGCGACCCGTTCCGCATCTCATTAATTTCAGAAGCGACTTCCGATGATCACGTTTCAAAAAAATGTCAAAAACGTTTTTCTCCTTTTGTTGCATGTAGCAAAGCGAGCACAATCTTGTAATGACACCACTCGCTTGAATATGCCTTTTCATAATGAGTGTTGGGGGGGGGGACATTCAACTTAGGAGAATGAAGAAAACAGTCTGCCGCTCCCCGGAACGTGAAAACCATAGGAACGCAGTTCTGCGCGCATACCGCCATATGGCCACAATGCCTGCCGCCCAGCAGGTTGTTCCCTGAGTGGAGCGTGAACCATTGCGGCTGATTGAAACGAGTGTGCTATTTCCTGCACTTGGGAATACATACACTTTAATTAATATCATTTGTTAGCATTAGTGCGAATTGAGAAATAGAAGACACCACAAAACACCAAAACACACAATCTCAGCTTCTCCTCTGAATGATTCTAAAGCATCAAAAAGAGCCAACATGCTCAACAATATTAACTCTTAAAAAGCAGGAATGGGTTTGTTTTGTTACATTTTACCCCAGTCGGGATTAAATCTAGACATTAGCGTTGTTTTCAAAATAAAGCAGTGAATAATAACCAACGAAGGAAAAACAAACCTCTAAAACTCCCGGCCCTTAGAGACCAAGAGTGACTGTCCGCCTGAGGCTCTAAGGGCGCAGGTGACAACCAAGGTCACAGTGGCCAGAAATGAAGTGATAGTTTCAGCCACATTCCTAAGGGAAGCCATACTCGCAGGGGATGCTTCGGTAAAGAAATGTCCTTTGGGCTGGAGAGATGGCTCAACAATTAAAGAGCTTTCCAGCCAGAAGCCCAGAAGTTCAAATCTCCAGATCCCACGGAAAATGCCCGGTGGTCATAGCAGCCTGCCTGTAATCCCAACCCCCAGGAAAGTGGAGCCTGGGAATTCTCAGAGCAATCTGAGGAACCAAAATCTCCTCAAAGGCAGCAAGGTCTAGGTTTAATTTTACAGACCCAGCCTTAACAGAATAAAATTGTCCTGGTTTGAAATGTGAGCGCCCCCCCACCCCCCACGCACACATAGGCTCATGTGTTGGAATCCCATCTCTCCGAGACACACATTTATCACTCCCCATTTGAATTCTGTCTAACCCACCCAGATGGGTAACTGACTTTGCCCAACATTTCATTGAACAGCTACAAACAAGTACAGAGAGGTCTCCCGGCAGTGCTCCACATGCAGGGGGCCCAGACCCTACTTTTCTTCCTGTCCCTTCGGAGATGAGTTCTTCCTGCCAATTGCTACTAGTATACTTCTGATCCAGAAGAATTCTGTCACTCTCTCCCGAATCATTTCTCATTTCTAACAAGCATGACCTAAGTCCTTCTGTTTTTAAAGAAAAATCCACAATGCTGCACTGCCCCCCAAGGACTGTTCCCATTGCTCGTCTACACCTGAGTAAATGAGTACATGGTACAGTGTCTAGAATTGTTAAGTTTTGTGGATTTCTTTTTTAAAAATACAATTGATTTTGGCCGTCTGTCTGAGTTTCCTTGGCAAATCCCCAGGGGCTGGCCACTGGAGCCTCTCATGCTTGATCTCATCTCTCCCACTCTTGTCTTCCTCTGACATCTGGTCTCCACACTGATTCCAAAGTACTATTTTTAAAACCTTCAACATTATTGCTTGACTAGTTCACTTAAATCTCTCAACAATTTCTCTACATAAAGAGAAGAGCACATAGGTTTCTCACTGCAGCTTTCCAGGCCAAGTTCTTTGTCTTGTTTAGCCTCTGCCCTTTTCCCCTAGCCCTCTGTACTCACTCTGTTCAAACCACAACAATCTCATTACCTGATCTGAACAAGGCAGGCATTTCCCCACATGGGTCACCACTGTCAGCATCACACACACCCCTGATCCTCACCTAACTGACCCTTTTGGGACCCAAATGTCAGTCCTGCAGAGTTCTTCCAGACCAAACGGACTGAAACCAACCCATAGCCCTACTCTACTGCACACCACCCACCATGTTTTATTTGCTTCATGAAATTTACAGTAGCAGACATTTTTATTTATCCGTATTTCTTATCTCCCCACTACATGAGAACATGCTTGTCTTACATCTTTACTGTATTCCAAGAAATTAAAACAGCAGTCATGTAGTTGCTGCATTGCCATGTGACACTTTCCCTGGGTACATACCTCACAAACATCTATTCATCCCAGAAAGGGTTTCAACGACAGACCAAAATAATGATTATACTAAGATCTGACCTGATGAATCAATGAATTTACTGTGCCTGAAAGTTACACAAAGGAGCAGGGACGACTCAAAGGCAGCTACATGTCACTGAAAAGCCCATCCAACATGGGTAAGACTCATGGAAGCTGCAGGTCTCTCTAGAAAATTTGGCTTTTCAATATCTTCAAACAGCTAACCAGCGAAACTCCTCCCCACTAGTTGTTTTCTGTTTTCTTTGCCTTGGTAGACTCTCCCCCCAGTCTTGCTACTTTCAGGAACTTCCTTAGGTTTACAAGCTTTTTGCTTTCAGAGTTTTATGAACCTTCCTACAGAATAGAAAGTTTCAGATTGTTACACAACAGCCTCCTTAGATTAGACCAAGAGCAATGTCTAAGGCATTACACTAGAAAGAAAAATGCAACAATGCTCAGTAAACAATTTTTAATTGTTTTATTTTTCTAGCTTTACCAACAATGAGTGGTTGCCTCTTCACCCCAACACTCAGTAAACATTTTTATCTATAAAAATGAATTATTTATATGTTATGGATGCTCAATTAGAAGTTCTATAACTTACAGTTGAGCAGATGCAGGAAGATAAGTTTGCTAAATCAAAGTCGGTGAATGCCCTCCAAGCCTAATAGAAGAATGGAACCCAAATCCTTTAGTTGTGTGCAAATTTCAATGATACTAAAAGCACACAAGGGAAATTGTTCATATTTCTTCAACATGGTGATATAATTACACAAGCCTATAAAAAAAATCCTCAGTGTCTAAAGTAAATAATAAGCTTGATGTAGAAAAGATGTGTGGAGCTTAACTTTTAACATTTTGTATATCTCACTAGATCTTATCACTTCAAATTTACTATATTTTTAATGACATAGTAATTAACTATCAAATTTCTGGAATAGCCACACTACTGCTTGACAGAACAGCATTGAAATAAAAACTATTACTACAGTTACTAGAGTTGTGGAATCCCTTTCTGAGATAAATAGACGTTTACCAGTAAATTTTAAGATAGAAGAGGATCTATTTATTAGAAAAAATTAACAATTAAAAACATATACATGCCTAAGGATGTAGTCTTCAGCTACATGAAGACAAAATACCAGAATTAAAGGAGAAGCAATCAATTGTAACAGACAAGAGACTGCACTACATACTATAGCAATGAATGCAGCAATCAGAAAGATGAATAAAGAAATAGATGACTTTGGTGAACCCATAAACTAAATAGACCCAATAGATATCTGTCCAACAATACACACTTCGATAGTCAATCCTCCCTGTCAACTTGACTGGACCTGTAATGAACTTGCAGATCAATTGTTCATGTACCTGAAGGGACTGCCTACAATAGGTTGTTTGGAATGTGATACCTCACCCTAAATGTGGGTGGCACTTCCATAAGCAGATCAGATAACAGGAAGTGCAGCAAAGAAAAATATCTGTCAGTCTTACCTTGTGTCAAGTTCATCTTTCTTGCTGCTACCTTTAGAACACAGCTTCTTCTACCTTCCAACACCAATTCAAGACAGTGACTCTCCAGGAATCCTCTGATCTTCAACACCCGACTGGGACTGCTAAGATATTCAGCCCATTAACTGAAGCTATTGTTGGATTACCTAGACCTTATCTCATAAGCCAATCTAAAAATTATATATATATGTGTATATATATATATATATATATATATATATTCATTCTATACATTCTTATCCCTCCAGAGAACTCTAATACACACATCTTTCTCAATATATATGGAACATTCTGTAAAAACTGATTATAAGCTAGGCCATGAAACATACCTCAAAAAATTAAAAGAATTAAAATAATGTAAAATATGTCCTCTGACCACAGTGAAACAATATTAGAAATTAGTACCTGACAGACACTTGGGTGATTCACAAATACATAAAAATAACAAAATCTAAAATGACCTTTGGATGTCAAAGAAAATCATAAGGAAGGTAGAAAATGTCATTTCTGTCAGAAATTTTTTGTCACAATGGTGAGAAAAGCAGCCTGTATCGTATAAGCAAAGCTAAATATACCCAAATTTATGAAAGCTGAGCATAAGGTCCTAGCTTGACATGACTGCAGCCATTTTGGTCATAAACAACATATTGCCTGCCTTCTGATCCTGGTACAAATCTTTTCCTGTAGGGTCAGCAAAAACTTGAAGACAGCTGAGTGTTCCAGGTCAGACACGAATGTCTGGGTTGTCCTTACCTGACATTTGGCATGTCAATAGTTTTTGAGAAAGTCTAGATGCATTCTTGTCTAGCTTAGTAAAATAAACCCTGCTTCCTGGCTTGGGTTGTAAGGATTTTCCAATCTTCCTACCACCCAAGAGATTCTTGTGCCTCTAACCTATTAATAAAATGCATTTTGTGCAGTCTGGCGTTTTTCTGCCTCTTTCCTTTGTAACTTGTACCTTCAAAAGTTCTCACACTCGGTTTTCTTCAAATACTGAGAAAGCAATGCTCAGAGGGAAATTTATGTTTATAAACAAATAAAACAAATAATATAAAATAAGAGTGATAACAAATCAGTAATTTATTTCTCACCTTAACAAAGTAACAGAGGAAAAGAAAAGCAACTTAAATCCCAAACTAGTAATATATGTATTGTCTCCACAAATTTCCTCTTTTTGACATTTAATATAATAGAACCATAATAAATGTTGTCTTTTGTGATCGGCTCATTCATTTTGTAGAATGTTTTCAAGGGTCATTTCTACTGTGATATGCATCAGTATTTCTTTCCTTTTAATTGACAAATAATATTCCTTATAAGAATATGTCATATATTGCTTGTTGATTTATGTGGCAAAGAATAAATATTTCAGTTCTCTCCAGAATTTAATGCTGGCCGTGTCTGTAATTATTGTGAGAATCCTCATGGATGTGGAATCTAACATTGTGCTTTCAATTAGCCTTTCCCTGATGTATTAGTCAGGATTTTCTAAAGAAACAGAACTGATAGAAAGGTGGATTTAGTAGATTGGCTTACAAGATAAGGCCTAGGTAGTCTAACAATGGCTGCCAATAATTTCCCAGATCACCACAGAAGTCACAGTCTGAAGCTGAAGCCCTGGAGGATTTTAGAGAAGACCTGGTCTTCAGACTACGTTGGAAACCCAGAGAAACTGGGTTCTAATGACAGTGAAGAATGATGGCTGAGGTGGTCGCCAACAAGGAAGATGAACTTGCCATTTGGCTGTGAGAATAAACAGGCCAAAAACAAGCTTTATTTTCTTGGATTTCATTTTAATTCCACTGCCACCAGAAGGGCTGCCCACTTTTAGAATGTGTCTTCCCATTTCAAATGACTTGATACAAATAATCCCTTACAGGTTTGGCCGTGGCTGGTCTGTTTTTCCTCGGTCTACTTGATGACCAAGATTAACTATCATACCCGATGAATGATACTGAGCCCTTCATATACTCATTGACCATTGTCATAGCTTCATTAATGAGATGTATATTTTAATTTCTAATTTTTTTTAGTATTGAGCTGTGTGAGCGCTTGACAGATTCTAGATTTAAATACTTTGTATTGCATTGCAGACATGTTTCCCAGTTCATGGACATATTTGCTACAGCACAGAGATTCTCATGTAGGTTAGTTGATCTGCTGTTTCCTTTGTTTCTTGGGCTTCTAGTTTTATGGCTAAAGCATTACTGTTTCGTCCAAAAGCATAAAACTTTATTCTTTTGTTTCTTTCTAAGTGTTTTGCAGGTTCTCTTACATTCTATCTTTGGACCACTCCGAGTTAATGTGCATATGGGGTGAACTGAAGGTCTAACTTTATTGGTTTTGACATAGATACCCATTCATCATTAGTATCATTACAAGATTTTTTTTTAATTTTTTTTTTATTCAATTGTGTGCATGTGCGTGTGTGTGCGTGTGTACGTATGTAGAACCACGGACGAATTCGGGAACCATCACGGACGCCTCCACCTCCTTGTTTACTCTGCCCGGGGATTTACAGGCTCCACCCTACCAGGACCGGAAACGCAGGCCGCCCCCGCTTCCGCCTGGCGTCTATACGTGGGGTCTAGAATCTGAACTCAGGACCTTCCGCCTGCAAGGCAGAAGCTTAACCCCTGAGCCACCTCTCCAGCCCCACAAGATTATTTTTGATTCCTCAGTTGTCTCAGCAGCACTATTAAAAAGTAATGCCCAAGAATATATAGGTCTATTTTGGATCTATTTCTAGTTGGCACATCTTTCTTACAGGAATTGCTTTGTCACTGCCTTTGTATGTAGGGCTCAATCTTAGTGAATGGATCACTTTCTAAGTGCACCCCTCTGGTAAGTGCTGTGAGTTTGAACAAAAGCAAATGTGTGAACCACTGTAGTACCATGCAGAGTGCTTTTCCTGCCCTAAAAATGTTCTGCATTCTGTCTCTCCCTCTCTTCTTGCCCTATTCCTGATGACAGCTTATCCTTTTACTATATACATAGTCTGTCTTTTCTAGAATGTCATGTAATTTTAATCTTTGTTAGGATTAGTTTCTTTCACTTAATCCCATGCATAAGGTATGATTCCTTCATACCTTATTATGGCATTTTATTTTAGTAACAAGTAATATCCTATTGAGCGGGCATAATGTAGTTTGCCAGTGGTCCTGTTAAAGACTACTTTAGTTGCCAACGTTTGGCATTTTTCAGTACAGCTGCTGTAAGCATTCCCATGTAAGTTTTGAGATAGACCTAAGTTTTCAATTCATTTGCGTAAATACCAAAGAGTTAGATAATATGTTTTGTAAGAAACTGCTGGTGAGGTTTTCATTTAAAATAAAAACTCTAAGATTCAAACGGAAACATCACTGTTCTGGTTTGGAAGATGAAGTCTCGCCCAAAGGTTCATGTATTAACATTTGATCCATAATAGTTAGTGATGCTATTGTGAGAAGCTATGGAAATTTCAGGAAGTGGAACATGCCTGGTGGAAGTAGGTTGTGCGAACCCCGCCCGTGGTTGTGTATTGCTCAGACCGCTTCTAGACACACCTGCTCCCTCCTCAACAAGAAGTAAAGAACACCTTCTGCTTCAATTGCTGTGCCGTTCCACCCAAGTGAACAGAGTGAGGAAATCATGTACTGAACCCTCTAAAACTACAGGCCCATGTAAATCTTTCCTGTTCTGTCAGGTACTTCAATCATAGCAATAAAAAGCAAGCTAATATAGTAAGACTCCCCATAAAGGAAACCTTAGAAAACCCTAATATTTCAACCCTAAGTCATACTGCCAAAAATAAAGAAATCTAAAGCATGCAAAACTGTAACTTAGGCCTTTCTTATAGGGCTGCTGCAGGTCATTTAAGAAAGTGGAAAGACAGACATTAAATTCTCAGAGTGGTGAGAGCTTAGACAATCGGTTACCTAGGAAACATTCTTTGGAAATTACTGGAAATGAACTCTATGTGTCTACAGGATAAGAGAATTAAGAATTCAACAATGGAGAAATTATTATGCTAAGTAAATTGGGGGTAGATAAAATTTTCTCTACCCTCCCTTATTAGAACAAATTCTATTTATGGGTAGAATTAAGGTTACCCTCTAGACAACATTTTTCATAGCTACTGGTTTATACATACTGCTGTCACTGCCTAATCACCTTCCATTGCCCCATAACACTATATAGTCTTTGTACATGGCAGAGTGTGCCTTGCTCATCTCCATGGATGCCTCTGCTACTAGCCCAGTGCCTGGCATCAGAGCTGGGCACAGTCCCTTATGAGTGAATGAATGAACATGAAAACATAAGGCTCCAACTGCCTCATACACTTGATTTGTGATCTGTGTCTGCTTTATGAGTTCCACAAGTGCAAGGACTAATCTACACTCTTCTCTATGTCCTACAAGTCTCTACCTACACAGGGTCACACTGCTAATATGTGCTGAATTGCTGATGTAAATCCTTGGCTTTATCCTCTCATGCACCTCAAACTCCTGCCAAACCATAGTACCTACTGTGTAGCGTCACCATACCTCTGTGTGTGAGTGATGTGTTCTTAGCTCTACCTTATCTGTTACAGAATTCCTACAGCTTCAGGAAGCTCCAACATTATCTTTTCTGTAAACTCTGAAGCATGGTCCACTGCTACCATGGTCGCCAGCTTTCCTGCATTGAAATTATTGGTTCATTGGTTTGTTTCACTCATTGGGTGTGTTCCTAGAAGGAGGTATGATTTCAACTTTTCCAGCTTCTAGTAACATGTTGCCTAATTCACAACAGGTATGCAGTAAAGTTCCTAAAATAGACTGGGAAGATGGCTCAGTGGTTAAAGCCTTTGCTTCACTAGATAAAAGACCTGAGTTTGGATGCCTAGCTCCCCATACATGTGCCAGGCAAAAATGGTAGTGGCCTGTAATTCTGTCCCTGAGAGATGGAGCCTGTGAAAACCCAGAGCAAAACATAAGGAGGTGGAGCAATCCAGGATGATTCCTGAAGTCATCCTTGGGACTCCACAGGGACACACACTTAGATGCCCTCCTATACACCCCCTCCCACACACTCAACTAAATAGATAAATAAAATAATTAAATAAAGTTTCTAAGCTACTAATAAAATGAACCTACTGAAGAACTAACTACTTGGGCATATAAACAGTTTTTTGCCTATTTAGAATGATAAGTCAACTATTGACTATTTTGCATTTAGATGCTGCCAAGGTATTCTCAGGTCTCCACAGACTTCAGTCTTGCATCAGTGTGGGAACAGTTTTATTCTTTCCAGCTTTCAAGCTAACACTCTCTCAGGTTTGGTCAAAGAAGAAATTATTCTCTCTCATTTTTTTTTGTAATAATCATGACATTTTGTTGCTTTCAACTCTTTCCTCGAAATTGGAAGATGAAAGGGAGGAAATTTTTGGCATCTTTTAAACTTTCATCTAATTAATTGCTACTTTGCAAAAGGGTCCTTATCAAAATTTCTTTTTGTCTATTGTGCTAAGCTCATTTTCTCTGTCATATGAAAGTGCCATAATTTTTGATAGAGGACTCAATTAAAGTTTTTATGGAAAATTTCACCGATCTTCGAAAATATCTGTTGTTTCTTTTTTTAAAAAAGATTATACCTTCTTAGACTTAGACATTGCCATTACATTTGTTTGCTATGTAATTGGTCTCTCATTCTTGCAATTTTTTTCCTACTCTTAAAGGCATGAGATACTCTCACCCTACCTGGCTAGTGCAGATTTTCATGTGTAGCAATTGTATGTAGCATACATGCTGAGAAACTGTTCACACATAAAGAGAACTGAAGTATACACCCATGCCTAAGACAGCAGAGAAAGGGATCCAGAACAAATGAGAAGCCACATATGATATGATATACATACTTTAAAAAACATGAGAATATAACATATTAATCTAGGATATATTTTGAAGTGATGCTGTAGATCTTTCAAAAATATACCTCACTGAGCAGGATATCCAAGGTATTATGAGATCAGCTGCATCATTCTTACAGCCGAACTGAAATGAGGGTGCCCTAGAAAGCAGCCTTCAGATTCTATTTTTGACAATGTCAAATCCATTTTGTAAAACTGAAAAGTTCTACAAGCACTTAATATTAGAACACACATAAGAAAAGTGCTCAGATGATCTTCAAGTAAAATGTTTTCGCCTCTGCCTATATGTCTCAGTTGTCATGATACTTTCATAAGCATGATGATTCTTAATTGTTCTTGGTACTGATTGATCTTATCTTGACCAGCTAAGACTTCAAGAATGGAAATCAAGGTTTCATGAAACTAGATTCATACTTGGCATTTTCTAGATGTGTTCCTGTGGATAACACCTTTCCTCACTTTGGGTTTCAGTTTCTCTGTTTGTAAAATGAAGTTGAATAAAGTCACTCGAGTTTTGATTTTGTCACTGAAATTTTCTATCTAAAGATGAGACATGCATCTTGGTCTGGGAACAAGAGCAAGGTAAAAATTTGGCAAAAGCAAATAATTAGCCTAAAAAATAGCAACCAATATTCATTTATTGTCATATTCATAATCATTGAACCTCTGCAATAAGAATAATATAAAGGACACAAAGAATAGAATGATGACTTCAAACCGAGAGTAAGTTCATGACCAACATGCCTGATCTGCTAGGATGGTAGAGGCTGTTCAGAACATAAACTCTTCAAACTGTGTGAATTAATCATATATGGGGTCACATCACCAAATATGGGAAGGGGATCGAAATAATTTAGCATCAGCAAAAGTTTGCTGAATGTTCAACTGGCAAATTTAATTAAAAAATCTGTCACATAATGAACCTGAGGTGTTTCTAAACAGTTCACCCATACTGCATTATATGCTCACTGCACTCCTCAACACATAACATATACACCCATTTCACTATGCGTCATCACCACATGCTGCTTATACCACCTCAGATCTGACTTGACTATGTTAGGAATTGGCATGTTTTTTCCTTCTGTATAAACAAAGTTTTCTGTTTTTAAAGAAACATAGTGGTCTAATTGTAGAAATAAAACTTTTAATATTTTCCTATCCTCTCATCCTTCAATCTATATAAAAATAGTATATCTTTGGATTATATTGTGTTAGAATGCTAGATTTTAAAAATTGCTCCTGGAGTTGTTAATGAGTTTCATAAAAAAATCAGCAAATGAATTTTGGCACAGGATTAGGACACAGAATTTCGAACAATTTCTGAAATGGCTCTGAACATACGTTAGCACTACATAATTATGCAAAGCAGCATTCTCAGCACTGTGATCATGAAATCAATTTATTGATCAACTCTGAAAAATGCTGAAATGCTATTCACCATGCAGTGTCAAATATTCAGCCAAGATTTAATTCTTTATATAAAAATTAACAAGCACATCCATCTCACTATTATATCTATTTGCTTTCATCTTTAATAAATGATGAAGTTGTATGGACAAATAATTATGCTTTAAAATAAATTTATGATTTATATCAGTGAATGCTTTGTATACTCATTTTATGTACCTACATTTCCTAGAGTCACATAAACATTTTTCAGCCACACATGGTTTACATGGTTAAAGTTTAAGAAGTCATGATAAACAGTAGGATAGGGAAGATCCTAAACCTGTCTCAACTTAATGAAAAAGAACACTGTGATCTATTACTAATATCTCAGTAGAGAGAAAGAGAGAGAGCAATAACAATAAACATAAGACACTTACACATAAATTCTCAAACCAAATCTTAACCATGTATAGTAGATACTTATTTTTTTTTCTGAAGATGCATCTAAAATCCTTATGACAGGCTCTCTTCCTAAACAGTGCATACTCTGACATCTCTGACATAAAACAGAACTTTCTGACTCATTTTAGTACTTATTATTATAAAAATTACAAGAGTAGAGCAGAAATCTCAGTTACAGAGGAGACTACTATATGTCTTCCAATATTCACTCATCTTTTCTCTAGCTATAAAATTCCTAATCTTAGTTATGTATGGTTGTGTAGAATAAATAATCATATACTACATAACTGTTTACTCAGCAACAGACAGTATTATAGCAGTGGTCCCATTAGGTACCATATAACTTAGATGACTAGGTTTTCTGTCTGTTAGCCTAGTGCAATCTCTGATATTTACATGAGAATGAAATCACTCAACAAACATTTCTCAGAAGGATCATGAGGCTGTACTTTCACAGAACTATCTTGAGAAAAGATGAGTTTGGTGACTAAGACATTCTGGAGTCACCATAGCAACCTCGACTGCTTACACATAGGAAGTCATCTATAATAGACATCAATGCTTACGCCATTACTATTTTGGATTTCTGTTAGACCAACCAAACTTATGCCATCTCTAAAAAAAATTTACCTCGAGGTATGGGAATATACCTCATAGTATAACCTCATGGCTTCTTACAGAAAACATGACATAATTCATGGAAAGTTGTTTTCACTGTGTATACTTCCAAGAAGCAAAGCAGACGAAGATAGTGTTGTAGCTACCAAAAGAATTTTGCCAATGTTTATTCTTCTGCCAGGTTTGGAAAACTATAGCAGAGAGCTAAGTCTATCCAACAGTCTTGTAAATATACACATTCGTTTATTCTAGTTATTCTTTTGTTTCTGCAACAAAATTCTCTGAGCCAAGCAACTTAAGGGAGCATGGGTTTGTTATTTTGGTTATTATGGTTTCAGAGCAGCAGAAGTCCATCATGGCAAGGAACACATGACAGCAGAAGCAGGAAAACAGGAGGCTGGCTATTACATTGCAGTCGAGAGAGAGAGAGAGAGAGAGAGAGAGAGAGAGAGAGAGAGAGAGAGAGAGAGAAATCAAACCTCAAGGCCCACCTTCTACTTCCTCCAGCAAGGCCTTACCTCTTAACTACTATAACTTTCCCAAGCAGCACACCCTGCTGGGGCAAAGTGATCAACCACATGAACCCGTGAGAAACAAGTCACATTCTATGACACCTATTTATTGTCTATAGCTGCTTTCAAGTTACTGTGATAGAGTTGGGTAGCTCTGAGAAATGATACAGCCCACTGTGATGGTTAACTGTGATTGCAATGGGCTGGAATTAGAAATGCCTAAGGATTATTAAGCGCACAGTGGCTTCCAGAGACAACTAGATCATCTAACCTAATGGATCTTCTTAGTCTGTTGATGGATTTAAACTTTGAGAAGAGATTGAAATGTAACAGAACTGTGAAAGGTGGGGTTCTGTTAATGCATTTGGGGGTATGTCTCATTGTAGTCTCTTCCTGTTACTGTTATTCTCTGCTTCTTTGAACAAGAGGTGAATAACCCATACCACATATTCTGACAGGACAATGTTCAGTCCTACTACATGTAGCCAAGGTCCATGGGCTGAAATATCTGAAACTGTGAATGAAAATCTTTCTTCCTTAAAGGTGTTTTCTCAAATATTTGGTCACATACATATTAAAGGATGCTCTAGGGATGGGGGGAGGGGGCACTGGGAGAAAGGGAGGGAGGGGGAAAGGGAAGAGAAAAGGGGGGAGAGAGTAGGAGGTACAAGGAAGGGTGGAGGGAGGGGACCAGGGGACCAGGGGGGAAAAATACATTTTTTTAAATCAAATATTTGCTCAAACTGGCAAAAAAGAAGTAAACACAAATCGTAAAAGATTTATTACCTAGATTTTTGAGGAAAAAAAGTTATCGGCATATCTTAAAAGACAGTTATCTATATGCACACAAGTACTCTGAATCACTCAGCGATTCTTAGTGTTACTTTCTCTGTTTTTGTGTAGCAGTTTTGCCACATCTGTACATCAATATACTCAGTATCTTCTTTCCAGTTTGTTAAAACACTACTTGGTCTAAAAGATTATTTTACTTGCTCCTTGCTTCTAATTGTCCTGGAATGCCATTTGCACCTAGATCTAATTTTCATAGAAAGATGCGACATTTTCCACAAGAATTAGTGAGTCAACAGAGGGTGGAGTCAGAAAGGCCACTGCAGCAACCCTCTGCACCATGTTATTGGCTCCTCCATTCACAAACCAGGAACTAATTCCAGCATTTTGACCTCACGGCCAGTGAAATCCAAAACTGCTTCGAGTCCTGATGAGCCAGGACAGTGGCTTCCTGCTATCATTCAAGGAAATTTGTCTAAAGTAGTTAAAAGATCAAGATTATGTTCAATGCAGGAGAGCTACAGATCTGGTTTACAAATGATTTAAGATATGAGCTGCTCCAGTTCTTAAAAACAAACTGCAATTGACCAGAATTGTACTTGGCAAGAATAAATGAGACTCTATGAAGAAGGCTGCACCTATTAAAATAGTCAATGCTCAAAGGGGAGAAAGCAAATAATTGTGTTTCTGGCTGTTATTTGAAATAACACCTATCAGAAAGTGTGCAGCCTTCTGGCCGTCAAAAGGTTGTTAAGATTAGCTTTAAATACACTGAGCTCTTAGATTTATTCCGTCAGTAGATTTTTAATAAGAAAAATTACAAAAAGGACCTTAGGAAGTGATGAACGCTTTACAAAAAAAATCTTTTGATAAAAATGAAAAGAGTGTTCAATTGATACATGAGAAACAAGTTGTTCCTACACTATAATGGATTTTACAATTAGATTAATATTTTTGGAGTGTGTGTGTGTGTGTGTGTGTGTGTGTGTGTGTGTGTGTGTGTGTAGAAGAGAGCATTGTGTGTGGCCCAAGAGTGACTTCAGGAATCATTCTGGATTGCTCCACCTATTTTTGGCTTTGCTCTGGACTGTCCCAGGCTCTACTTTCCAGGGACCAAAGTGCAAGCTGCCACCATTTCCACCCAATATTTTTATGTGAGGTCTGGGATCTGAACTCAGGTCATTCTGTTTACAAGGCAGAAACTTAACCCCGATCCATCTCTTCATCCCTTAAAATTAGATTTTTAATGTTCATTTTTATACCATGATTTTCTCAGTATTTAGAAGATTCCGAAGTTTAATAATATATTCAAATATATTTATATGTAATATGTGTGTTTATAAACCTAACATAATGTTGGAAGTATGAATTTTTTAAAATTATTGATAATTATAGATACTGTTAAAATAGTAATTTTATTATTCTTGTTTTCTCCTAGAATCATGCTATCTACTAAGGCAACTACCAGTTACATGTAGCATTTGAAAGATGGATAGTCCAAATTAAGATTGTATAAAATAAGAAGTATAAATCATTATGACCACTGGACTTATCAAGATTAAAAACAATTTTTTTAAAAAAATCACAATTTTTGTATTTTTATTGCATGCTGAAAAGATATTATTTTAGGTACACTGCATTAAAGAAATATACAATTAAAATCAGTATTATTTTAGATTTTTAATTTTAACTCCTGAAAGCTTTTACAGTATCCACGACGTTCCTTCCATACTTCTATTGGGCAATGCTACTGTGAAGTATCTTAGGAGCATTTCCTCCTCAAAGATAATTATCAGCTTTCCATCTAAGAAACATGCCACTCATCAAAGACAAGCTAGGTGAAACACAAGTAAAAAGATTTGAAATTTGTAGGGAGTCTGTCAGAGAAGAAGGATTGTAAGGGGAAAAGAGGCAGGATAGGACTTGAGATTAAGAGGTAAAAATTGAAAATGTTATGAATTTGCTATATTCATGTATGCAACATTAAAAAAATAAAAGAGTAGAGAAGAAAAAATGAAAGCAGATTAATGCAAGAAATAAAAAAGAAACACACTGCAACACTGGCAGTATGTAAGTGTAAATTCATGTTCACTATTTGAATAAAACTAAAAATAATCATTTTGTTTAACCCCAAAACATGGATCATAGTTTAAGAACCTATTACAACATTGGAATATGATGTCCAAATTCTGTCGTTTCTTTGTTTTTCTTGTCTTAATTTTATTGACTCCAAAGAGAAGGTTTTGTATAAGCTACAAGGTAGACAAGAACACGATGGTCAAATACAGAACACTGCAAGACCACAGCACTGTTATTTTTTTTTATTAAAAATTTAATTATACATTTTAAAATTTTTTACCAGTTCCCTCCCTCCCCTCTCCTCCCCCTCCCCTTCCCCCAGTGCCTCCCTCCCAATTCCCAGAGAGTCCTTTATTGTGTACGCCTAACTCTCCACTGGGTCCTCCTCTCCGATGACATATAAGGACCCAGTGGCATTTCCATAAGCCCTTTCTCTTGTTCCCCTTAAGCATAGGATCACTACTATGGCTGTCAATCCCTTGCCTCCAGGGGTCTCGGTGCCCTTAACAGATGCTAGACTTTATGAGGGCAACAGTGCGCTGGACATTGCGCAGGGCATGCAAAGTCCCATTATGATTGCTTTGGCCCCAACTATTGTTGAGAATCTTGCAAATCGTTGCTCCTCCCATCCTTTTGCTCTTACAATCTTACCGCCCCCTCTTCCGCAAATGTCCCTGAGCTCCAGGATGGGGAGAGATTAGGCTGTCCTAGTTCTATGTGATTGATATAGAGTCTCTGAAGTTCTGGATTGTGGTTTGTTGATTTTCTTTTGCAGTTTTGCTGCTCCTGCAATTCCCTTCACTCCATTCTGCTGGGCACTGTATGTCACCCCCTGGCCAGAGACAAAAAGCTGTTAAACTGGAGTCTTGTTGTAATAGCACATTCAAGGGTAGATGTAATAAGAGTAGGAAACCTCACTGAGGGAGGGGTCCATCACCCATTTGCAAAATGATTACTTTTTATCTGCTAGACTATATGCCCTCCCCTTCTGGTGAGATCAGGAACGAACGTCTGTGAACTTAACCAGGTTTCTCATTACTTACTTGCAGACCTTGATGGAGGCCTATTTTCTCTGCTGTAACATGGTCTCCTCTCTCCTTGTTTCTGGTGTGGCCCTCCTAACCCATCTCTCTTGTTCATAATCCTTGCAATTACTGTATTACATAGGTTTACTTTTGAGTGTCTCAATGTGGGCTGGGTGAGTTTGGTACTAGGAGCCACCTATTAGGGAGTACATACGGCGCTTAATTTTCTGGGTTTGGGATACTTCACTTAATATAATTCTTTCTAATGACATCCATTTCCCAGCAAATTCCAGTAATTCATCATTTTTGATGGCTGAGTAGTACTCCATTGTATAGATGTACCTCAGTTTCCTTATCCACTCGTCAACTGTTGGACATTTAGGTTGATTCCATGACTTTGCTATTGTAACACAGCACTGTTATAATTGAAACCCCTTTCCAGAACAAAACTGCAATGTAATGGCATTATTTCTCTACATGAAGACTTCTCCACTGTGGCCCTTTACAATCCCTCAAGAGCACTAACAGTCCAGAGTTAGATGGGGGATATTTCCCCTAGAAAAACTACAGTAGCCTCCTGAGACAATTCCTCCACAGAGTTTCTTCAGATAATCATCATAATCTCCTTCATCCTATGAGTTCACAAGCAGCAATTAGAGTATTTTTTTGTACTGAAGCAGATCTGAACTGACTTACTTTCCTGTCCCCTCAAGTTTACCTGAATGAGCTAGTCTACTCCCATACATGCGGTATGTCACCCACCAGAGTCGAAAGTGATAGGTCTAAGCATTTGCTGGCTGGCTACCAGCTTCTTCAGCCTTATTGTTTTCAATGGCTAGATAGATAGAGAGAGAGAGAGAGAGAGAGAGAGAGAGAGAGATCATCCCTTTGATTCTCCCCAAATCCCCACTTGAAAGTGACACACTGTTGTTCTGTCAATGTTAAGTAGAGCCAGGAATGAAAGTCTAGGTCACTCCATTGGTTCTCTCCCTACATTGAGAAAAAGTCCTTGTTTTCGCTTCTGAAAGAAAGGGAAAAGAGAGCTGCAAGTACAGCTCCCAGAAGTATAGAAGAGTCTATGGGACTATTTGCAAGTTCTTGTTGCTTCTTACATCAGTAAGAGGGCACAATGTCAGTTCTTTTCTAACCTAAATGTGAAGAACTTCACTTGCTTCCTACTCCTGTAAAGAAAACACAAGGGAAATTTTAAATAATTAAAAATATATGCTTTACTTAAAAAAAAAACTGTGAAACTGAAAGCCAAAAGGAACTGTGTCAATCATTCAAAACATGGTTTTACTCACATAGAGATCGAGACAGTAGAACTAACAGCTTCTACCCCTACTTACCCAGCCTGAAGCAGGATGGCTGAGCTCTTTAAGCTCCACCTAGAGTGCCCATGTGATCCATCCACACTCAGGCTTTCAGGCTTTGGGTTGACTGAAGTAAGACCGCTTAGGCAGGAGAGAGGACAGAAGGGACAGAGGAGCGAGAACAGGATAGCGGCAAGACCCAACCAATTTCTGAGACTAGGTCTAGCTTTCTTTCAGAAAAAAAAAGGGATATCCTTTATTATGTTGATATGTAGTCCTCCTATTTCTTGTATTTTCAAGGCTTTTATCATGAAGGCAGGTTGAACTCAAGATATATCAACAGGGCACATATGTCATGTTTTGTCTCAGACTCAGAGCCTAGATCTTAACTTTCATATGCGACTTTATAGGCGACTGGGAGTAGACAGGTCCTGAAACAGTAAAATGGCAGCATGACAGGGAGACAAGTCTTAAGAGAAGGTTAGGGAGAGGAGGAGAGGATTAGAATACCTGTGACATAGAGAGGCTCACACACATATTCGTGAGCCTAAGGAGCTGGGTACATCCAATAGCTACGGGGGCACACTGGCAAGCGAGGGTGATGGTCCTCCACCATTGGCATCTGAGGCAGTAACCATGTACATAGGACACACGCCATGTTCACCCCTTCCCTCTCTGGATCTTCAGTCTTGACCTCACAGCCGTTTTTACTGCCCAGCCATCAACAAACAGAATGTCACCATGATGCTGTCAAAGTAAACAATCTGACAAGAGTGCTTTTGGAGACCAAAAGGGTTTGGTGTCTTTGTCACAGCTTCTGTGCAGCAGTGTGTTGTGGGACACCGATGGACATTTGCAAAGACATGGTCCTACTTCATCAACCGAGTGCCCGTTGCAGCCCTGGTGGGCCCCTGCAGGCAAGAGCCCCACAGGGCAGTCAGATTGGAGGCCTGGTCAAAGGCAGGTGACTAGGACACCTGGGAGACTGAGGATGGAGGACGTCTAGTCAGTGCACCATGGGGTCTCCTCACTCATTCTCAGTTTGGGGGAGCCCATGTGCCTGCAGATCATAGGCCACTTTCCTATCAGAGAATAGAGACTGCAGCAACAGTGTATGGAATCAAATCCCCAATCCTAAGAGTGACATTAATGCTAAATATTTGAGACAATAAGCACAGAAAAGAAATTCTGACTCCACATGTCAGATTGGAATTTTTCAGTTCGATGGGTAGTATTCAATCCATTACTACTTAGTAGGTATGCTCATGAATGTAATAATAAGTTTTTAGTTTTGGGAAATTGAATCACTGTAAATTTCTCTAGAAAGGTCGTGGTGAGAACAATCTGTAAAAACATCCCTAGTTAGAACACTGCTGGCTAAATAAATCTATTTTATAACATTGACTTCCTTAGGATATATTGCAATTTATATTAAAAAATCACTATATTTCTGTTAAGAATGTGATAGTACTTTAAGGTAGGTCTTAGAAGTTCAGCAGAAACAGATCTAATAAGGTGTACTTCGTAAATTGCTCAAGAATATTCATTTCTAGTACAATATTGAATAGAAGTGGTGAGAGTGGACAGCCTTGTCTAGTTCCTGATCAAAGTGGGAATGCTTCCAATTGTTTCCCATTGAGCATAATCCTTGCTGTGGGCTTGTTGTATACAGCTTTTATTATATTGGTAAAGGTTCCTTCCATTCCTACTGTCTCTAGCGTTTTGATCATAAAAGGCTGTTGGATCTTGTCAAAGGCTTTTTCTGCATCTATCGAGAGTATCATGTGGTCTTGATCTTTGGACTGGTTTACATGATGAATTACATTTATTGATTTGCATATGTTGAACCAAACTTGTGTGCTGGGGATGAAGCCTACTTGGTCCCTGTGAATGATCTTTTTGATATGTTTTTGAATCTGATTCGCTAAGACTTTGTTGAGAATCTTTGCGTCTGTGTTCATCAGAGAGATCGGCCTATAGTTTTCTTTTTTAAGTGAATCTTTATTAGGTTTTGGGATTAAGACGATATTAGCTTCATAGAAGGAATTTGGTAGTGTTCCTTCCTTTGCTATTTGATGGAACAGTTTAAGGAGTATTGGTGTTACTAACTCCTTAAATGTCTGGTAGAATTCTGTGCTGAATCCTTCTGGTCCAGGACATTTTTTGGTGGGAAGATTTGAGATTACTTCTTAAATTTCCTTATATGTTATAGGGCTATTTAAGTAATTTACAACTTCCTGATTCAATTTAGGTAGGTTGTGTTTACTTAGAAATTCATCCATCTCTTGTGTGTTGTCAAACTTTACTGAGTATAAGTTTTTGAAATATGATGTTATAATTCTCTGGATTTCTTGGATATTAGTAGTGATAACTCCATGTTCATTTCTAATTTTGTTAATTTGGGTTTTCTCTGTCTTGCTTTTGGTTAATTTAGCTAGGGGTGTATCAATCTTATTGATTTTTTCAAAGAACCAGCTTTTTGACTGGTTGATTTTTTCTATCGTTTTCTTAATCTCGATTTCAGATATTTCTCCCATTATTTTGCTAATCTCCTCTCTTGAAGTCTTAGCTGAAGCCATAAGACAAGAAAGGGACATAAAAGGGATTCAAATCGGCAAGGAAGAAGTCAAGCTATCCCTATTTGCAGATGACATGATCTTATACCTGAGGGATCCCAAAAACTCCACCAGGAAGCTCCTGGAACTAATTGAGAAGTTCAGCAGGGTGTCAGGATACAAAATAAATGTGCAAAAATCAGAGGCTTCCTATATGCCCAGAATGTAAGAAGTGAAAAAGCCTTGAGAGAAACAATCCCATTTACTATAGCCCCTAAAAAAATGAAATACCTTGGTATAAACCTAACCAGGGAGGTAAAAGACCTTTACAATGAAAACTTTAAAACCCTGAAGAAAGAAATAGCAGAAGACAGCAGAAGGTGGAAAGACCTCCCACGTTCCTGGATTGGCAGAATCAACATCGTAAAAATGACCATCCTACCAAAGGCAATATACAAATTCAATGCTATACCAATCAAAATCCCAAAGCAATTCTTCAAAGAAGTTGACCAAACAATCTCAAAGTTCATATGGAGGCACAAAAGACCCAGGATAGCAAAGACAATCCTGAGTAACAAAAACACTGCTGGAGGTATTACCATACCAAACCTTAGTCTATACTACAAATCCATAGTTATAAAAACAGCCTGGTACTGGCTCCAAAATAGACACACAGATCAATGGATAAGGATTGAAGACCCAGATATAAGCCCACAAAAATACAGCCATTTGATCTTTGTCAAAGGGGCCCAAAGAATCCAATGGAAAAAGACAGCATCTTCAACAAATGGTGCTGGCAAAACTGGATCTCCACATGCAGAAGATTAAAGCTGGACCCGTACTTGTCACCATGCACAAGACTTAATTCCAAATGGATCAAGGACCTTGATATAAGGCCAGAGACTATAAAAATCATAGTCGAAAGGATAGGGAACTCCCTCGACCTGATTGGGCTAGGCCAACATTTCCTAAACAGACATCCAATGGCATAGTCACTGCTACCAACTCTCAACAGTTGGGATCTTGTGAAATTAAAGAGCTTCTGTTCAGATAAAAAGATTGTAACTGGAGCACAAAGGCAACCCACAGAATGGGAGAAAATCTTCACTAACCACACATCTGATAGAGCTCTACTGTCCAGAGTGCACAAAGAACTTAGAAACTAAACACCAAGGAAACCAATGGCCCAATTAAAAAATGGGCCTTGGAACTTAAAAGAAATTTTACCAGGGATGAAATTAAAATGTCTAACAAATATCTTAAAAAATGCTCCACTTCTTTAGCCATCAGGGAAATGCAAATCAAAACTTCCCTGAGATATCATCTCACCCCGGTCAGGATGGCAAAAATCCACAATACAAACAACAGCAAGTGCTGGAGAGGATGTGGAGAGAGGGGAACTCTGCTACATTGCTGGTGGGAATGCAGGCTCATACAGCCACTCTGGCGAGCCATCTGGAGATTCTTAAAGAAATTAAAGATCGAAATGCCATATGACCCTGCTATTCCACTTTTGGGAATAACCCCCCATGCAGCAGAGGTTCGCCTTGATAGCACAAGCTCGACCATGTTCATAGCAGCACTGTTTACAATAGCAAAGTCATGGAATCAACCTAAATGTACAACAGTTGACGAGTGGATAAGGAAACTGTGGTACATCTATACAATGGAGTGCTACTCAGCCATCAAAAATGATGAATTACTGGAATTTGCTGGGAAATGGATGTCATTAGAAAGAATTATATTAAGTGAAGTATCCCAACCCCAGAAAGTTAAGTGCCGTATGTACTCCCTAATAGGTGGCTCCTAGTACCAAACCCACCCAGGCCACATTGAAACACTCAAAGGTAAACCTATGTAATACAGTAATTGCAAGGATTGTGAACAGGAGGGATGGGGTTGGAGGGCCACACCAGACACAAGGAGAGAGGGGACCATGTTACAGCAGAGAAAATCGGCTTCCAAGGAATGCAAGTAAGTAATGTGACACCTGGTTAAGTTCACAGACGTTCGTTCCTGATCATGCACAACTGAGGGGGTATGATCTCACCAGATGAAAGGTGATCATTTTGCAAATGGGTGACTGACCCCCCCTTACCGAGGTTTCCTGCTTTTTTTTATTACATCTACCCTTGAATGTGCTATTATAACAAGACTCCAGTTTAACAGTTTTTTGTCTCTGACCAGGGGGTGACATACAGTGCCCATCAGGATGGAGTGAAGGGCATTGCAGGAGCAGCAAAACTGCAAAAGAAAATCAACAAACCACAATCCAGAACTTCAGAGACTCTATATCAACCACATAGAGCTAAGCCAGCCTAATCTCCTCCCATCCTAAAGCTCAGGGACATTTGTGGAAGAGGGGGCAGTAAGATTGTAAGAGCACAAGGATGGGAGGAGCAATGATCTGAAGATTCTCCACACTAGTTAGGGCTGAAGCAATCATAATAGGACTTTGCATGCCCTGCGCAATATCCAACACACTATTGACCTCACAAAGTCTAGCATCGGCTAAAGGCACCAAGATCCTTGGAGGCAAGGGATTGACAGCCACAGTAGTGTTCTTATGCTTAAGGGGAACACGAGAAAGGGTTCAGGGAAATGCCACTGGGTTCTTGTATGTCATCGGAGAGGAGGACCAAGAGGAGAGTTAGGCATACACAATAAAGGACTCTCTGGGAATTGGGGATGAGGCACTGGGAGATGGGGAGGGAAGGAAGGGGAGCAGGGGATTCAGGGGGAAGAGGAGGGGGGAGGGAACTGGTCTACCTATTAAGTTTGTATGAGCGGAAATAATAATAAAAAATGTTAAAAAATTAAAAAAAAAGAATATTCACTTCTGTTGTAGAACATCAGAAAAGTAATGGAACAGACTGAACTCAAAATAAGTATTTGGTTTAGCTAGCAAAATATCTAAGAAATAAGCAACACTTAGAAGACCAAGTTAGGTGTAAGTAATAGGTAAACAAGTAACCTGTAAGATATACTTAACATTCATTTGATATGTTAACTATAGATAGCAAATGACCTGCAATCTATGTGCAACATAGAATAAATTTAAAATATGATGAAGCAAGATAGTTCAGCAGGCAAGACTCCCATCACAAACCTGGCTACCTGTGTTTGACCCCAGAACCAATTTCTAAAGTTATCCTTTGATCTCTGCCTATTTGCTAATGACATGCATACATGTATGGTCTCTGTCTCTCTCTCTCTCTCTCTCTCTCTCTCTCTCTCTCTAGTATTTTTTTAAAAAAAATTTAAATATAATGGAGTAAACAAGTTAAGGACAAATTTCTGTAGCAGTTAGTCTCTCTGCTACTGAGAGACACCACTCAAATTTTCTCAAAGTGAGAAGGGGAGACTTATTCTCTTACAGTTCCAGAGGGGAGATACTGACAGAAGCTGGAGGAGGCTCAGGTCACATATAGAGGCTGCAAGCTGCAAGCTTCTTGAGCTATTAACTGAAGCAAGGTGGGGCTAGCTAACCTCAAGGCCGATGTCCAATGATTGTCTTCCTAACAAGGCTTTACCACCTAAAGGTGCCATGTCCTTCCCAAACAACTAAAGATTTAAGCACTTCATTCTAGGGGGACAACACACATTTCAAACCCTGATAATTGGAGATCAAAACCATGCTGTCAAGGATGGCAGAGAGGTGACTCCAAATTCAGTCATCTGTTGATGATGCCTATTATGGTCTCATTTGAGCCCACTGAACTCAGGTTTCTGGCTGTATCCTTGGCCCAAGACTTCTGTCTATGAACCTAGAGACAAATCCTAACTTTGACCGTCATCTCTGTAGCCTCCCTGAAAAATGCTGACATATGGTACCGTCTCTCCATTTTCTCACAAACAGACAAGACAAGCTAACATTCTGATACCTGGGACTCAGGTGATATGCTACTTTCCTTTTCTTGTACCTTGACCTATGCCAGATACTTAGCCTGACTTCTCCTTGTGTGCATCAAATTGATTCAATAAGGCATGGCCTTGGACATTTTAATTTGATCTGCGGCCTTTCTACGCTGTGATCCCCGAGTTAGTGCATTTCAGAGTGTTTGGACACTCCCCCTGTCCCCTGCTTAAACTAACTTCTTGCATGAAAGATCTGATCTGGATGATTTGAATCATTTAGATGGTAATTACCTTGGTTTAACAAAATAAGTTTAGCGGGTGTAAAGTTTTGACAATATAAAAATCAATAATACAAACACAAGCTTATGTATGTTTCTGAAAGCTTGCTATAATCCTTCCAAGGCAAAACCCATCCCCAAACTATCTTAGTATCTGCACATATAGCCTATCATCAACAGTGGTTCCAACACTCATTGTGTTGGTAGCGAATTAATAGTGTCGGTGCATTTTTGTGATGCAGTCATTTCACTACTAATATTCCTTTGTTGATTCTGACAAAGATTGTCAGCAGATCTAGTAAGGGACTTGATTAAAGCCTGTAACCATCAAATCATTTATTAAGCAGAGAATGACGAGGAACCGGCTAAGCTGCTCCTGTATTAGCTGTCCAAGAGCTGTCCTGTCACTACTCTGTGACAGGGTAGTTCAAGTACGAACTCAGACCTCAAAGTCAGCTTTCAGGAGATTATGACAAACAGTCCAAACTACTAAACTCTCAATATATGTTGCAAAGAGATTTGACAAATACAGAAAAGCAAACCTATCGTTGCTTAGACACAGGGGAGCAGAGAGGCAACATAACCAGGCCCAGTGCATGCCAACGAAAGGGGAAAGAAAGCAAAATGGAAGTTGACAGACGTCGTCTGGGTCATCTGTTAAATCATAGACATGTTAGATAAGTTGTGCTTTGTTCATATAGCAGAGTATTTACAGTTATTTTTTTAAAAAATGAAAAACAGCTTATAAACTGATATGAACAATCTACCAGTTAACAAACAAATTTCAGGCAAAATTTAAGATGAGAAGTAGTTTGCATAGCATACTAATGTTTCACAAGTTAAAATGTAGACAAATGCTTACACAAACATATAGCATCCTCAATACACACAACTTTTTGATTATATTGTTCACAGGAAAAAAAAAACCCTAAATTTTGTGAGATATACTACAAAGCCAACTAAGTTTTGCATTTTTTAAAAAAATTGTTTTTTCATGTCAAGAAATAAAATGAATAAGACAATTTGTCTAAATTTACAAATCAATTTTTTCTAAAGTTGTTTTTGGCCCCAAACAGTGACATTTAGATCAGAGAGATTGCTCAGAGGATGGTCTTTGCCACTGAATTTGGTGACCTGAGTTCTGCCCCTGCACCCACACAGTGGAAGGAGAACCAGTTCCCTCAAGTTTTTGTCCTCTGACCTACACACACGGAACAATATGGCCACAAACATGCACACATACATACACGAATGCATACACATATACACATATATGATAACTCCAATTTAAAAATGTGAAATGTTAAAATTTTAACAAACTATAAAATTAAATCCAGTAATCAAATGTGTTCCTGACTGTATATTTTTGATGCTTTCTTTATTTCTCTTACATTTTATTTTTTTCCTAATCATACAAGCTCAATAGGTACCCCAACCTCTCCCTTTCTCCTCCCCTCCCCAGTCATCACCCCTTGCACTCTCCCCCCTTTTCCCCTTCCTTTAACCCACCTTCCTCCCTCCCACTCTCCCAGCACTTCCCCCCTTCCTCCCTCTCACCCTCTGGAGCATCCTTTTGTGTGAATGCCAAACCTCTGTGTCCTCTACCTTAGTGAGGGTTTAGGACTCAGTGACATAACCTGGAGCTCTTTCTTGGGATCCCCATTAGTATTGGAACTCTATTATGACTGTTTAATCCCTTGCCTCTAAGGATCCTACTGCCTGGAGCTTTCTCTCCTGTGATCCATGTTATACTTTGGAGGGTCCGTGGCATATCAACCATTATGCAGGTCAGGTCCTCCCCATCTTTAGGCTTTTACAATCTTGCTGCCCCCTCTTCCACAAGGTTCCCTGAGCTTTAGGATGGGGAGATATTTAGCTGGTCTGGTTCCAGGTGAATAATGTAGGGTCTTTGGTGTTCTGAATTATGGCTTGTTGTTGTTTTCAGTCTTGCTTTTCCTGCATTGCCCTTAGCTTCATCCTTATTCGTATTGAAGGTCACCTCCTAACCAAAAAATAAAGGTAAAAGACTGTATAATGAAGATCTTAATATAAGAGAAGACTCAAAGATAGATGGAAGAATAAGAGTAAAACACAGCAGTGAAAGGGGGAGTCAGTGTCCCATTTTCCAGATTGTTGCCATCTATCTCCCAGTCCCTATATCCTCCCTGATTGGTGAGAACAAACCTGTTCAGTTCTAAGTGACCAGGAAGGGAAGTGAGAGTGAGCTGCACCAGATGTCTCACTACTTATGTGCAATAATTGACCATGGCCTATTTTCTCTACTGAAACGTTATCCACTCTCTCTTTTTTTTTTTTTTTTTTTTTTGAGGCTCTCCTTCCCCTTACTTCCCGTTTATAATCCTTTCCAATTACAGTAGGTATTACTGAGATTTACCTTTGAATTTGTCATTAAGTGGGTTTGGAACTAGGATCCACTTATTAAGGAGTACATATGGTACCTAACTTTCTTTGTCTGGGATACTTCATTCTATAATTTTTTCTGATTCTATCCATTTCCGCCAAATTTTATTAATTCATCTTTTTTGATGGCTGAATAGTATTCCATTGTATAAATGTACCACATTTTCCTTATCCATTCATCAAATGTTGGGCATTTGGGTTGATTCCATGACTTTGCTATTGTAAATAGTGCTGCTATGAACATGGTTGTGCGAATATCACTGTAGTGAATTTCTGGATTATGGGGGATTATTCCCAGTAGTGGTATAGCAGGGTCATATGGCATTTCAATCTTTAACATTTTTAGAAATCGCCATACTGATTGCCAGAGTGGTTGTATAAGCCTGCATTCCCACCAACAATATATGAGAGTTCCCTTCTCTCCACATCTTCTCCAGCACTTGGTGGTGTTGGTATTGTGAATTTTTGTCATCCTGACTGGGGCGAGATGATATCTCCTCACTATATTTATGTGAATAACTTACTACAGGCACACAGTGGAAGATTTTTCACTTAATATATGATAAAATTCCCATATGCAGGTAAGGTGAGCTGGTCTATAACTACAATCCCAACAACACTCAGCAAGCTAAAGGAGCAGGACTGCAAATTTGAGGCCAGGCTGGACAACAAAGCAAGACCCTATCTGAAGAAAAAACAAGCAAGCAAAAACTATGATATGTAGGCTCCAGTTGAGCTAATTCTGTTGCATAGAGGGCTGTGTATTTAGAGACTTAGAATATTTTTCTTTCAATTTAATAAATGTGTCTGAGAAAACTGATTTACTATTCATATTCAACTTGGAGATTTTGGTACAGTTGGTTTCCACAAATAATAGAAATAAAAGAAAGTCTGTCCAGTAAGAATCAGTGCTCCTTTGGTAACCCCACAAAGTCCCAATGTGAATTTGTCTCTTTACAAACAAATCAGAGAAGCAAATAAAAATGTGAGACTTTCTGCCTGCCAGCCTGGGACAGGCTGCGGTCCTCTACCCCAGGTAAATTCCACCAGCACCCAGGTCTCCATTCATCCCAGCTCCTTCCACTAGCCAGCCTGAGCAACACCCAGGCTGGGGCGGACCCCTGGGCCACACCCCAGGTCCCCAGGTTATTTGCACCTGCTGCCAGCACCTGTGCCCTTTCCCCTCCCACCCGGGATGCTTTGGCAGTCCAGTGAGGACACGCCCCCCCTTCCAGCGAAGACACCTGTGCCCTGGACCAGGGAGGACACACTGCTCATCAGAATTCAACAGAGTCCAAAGTTCTAGGGGAAAAAGGCCACAAATCTGAAATCCTCTAAATTCATCCAATTACATGGGAGAGATTCTCCACATCCAACCCAAAGATAAGTAACCCCTCCCCCCTTTTACCATCCTGTTCCTTTAAATTATTAGTTACTGTAGAGTATCTTTTTCATATAGCCACCCCCAAAACATATACACCTTCAGGGACTATACCACTCACCCTCACATAGCACCAAAGTATTAAATCATAAAAGTGAACGACCATACTAATACTCACCTCCTGTCCACCTCTGTACTAACTGTCTAATAGCCTCATTTAAGAAATAACAATGATAACAAGCATAACCAGCACCAAGGCAAACACTAGTAATAACTGCCCAAGAGTAGTAATACAAACTAATTCAGTTCAGTCAAAAACACGCAGAAATTGAAAGAAGGTTTTAAGAGATAAAACAACAATGCCCAAGTCAAAGTGCAAATCCATGAGAAACAAAATCCAAGAAAACAAATCTCCCACTGAAAAAATTAACCCCATAATGATAGACTCCAACTAGAACAAATCCACAAAATATAGTCAAGAAAGCCAGATCTAAGATAATGACTTTCAAAGTATGACCATTACCATGACCAATACTATGAAAGAGGAAATCCTGGAAGAGTTAAATAACTGCATCAACCACTTTGAAGAGGAACACAACAGGCACTTAGAGGAATTGAGAAAAACAGTTCAAGAAACAAAAATAGGTATAGAGCAGTTAAAACAGTCTCAGGCAGAGTTTAAAACTGAACTAAAAGACAAGTTATCCTCAACCCGAAACTCAACAGAGAGTCTTATTAGCAGAGCAAATGAAGCAGAAAATAGAATTTCAGATGTTGAAGACAAAGTGGGAGTATTAACCAGCTCAATGGAAGAGGTTGTTAAAGCCAAAAAGATACTTGAGAGAAATATTCAAGAGTTATGGGACACCCTAAAGAAGCCTAACATGCGTATTCATGGAATAACAGAGCAAGAATCCAAAAATACCACACCTAAGGAAATTTTTCAAATTATCATAAATTAAAATTTCCCTCATCTAAAGAATGAGAGGCCTATCCATATACAAGAGGTATTCCACACCCTAAACAGATATGACCAAAACAGAAACTCGCCACAGCAAATAATAGTTAAAACACTCCACATTCAAGACAAAGAAAAGGTGCTGAGAGCTACAAGGGGGAAAAAAAAAACAAGTCCCTTTTAAAGGTAAACCTATTAGAATAACAAATGACTTCTCAATGGAAACAGTAAAAGCAAGAAGAGCTTGGAGAGACATACTTCAAGTTCTAAATGAGCAAAAATGTGAACCCAGACTGATGTACCCGTCAAAAGTTTTCCAGCACAAAGACAACTTGAAGGCTTACATGTCTACCAAACCAGGCCTTCAAAAAATTCTAGCAATGATACTCAAGCTTGAAGAAAAAACAACTGTATCCAGGAGCACAGAAGGGAAGTGTAATACCACCAAAACCTAAAAGCCAAACAATACACTTACAAAAGCCACTAAACATAAAACATGTCAGGAATTAAAAATAATTTCTTCATTATAACAGTAAATGTCAATGGAATTCATTCAAGAGACACAGATTACAAACTTGGATTAAAAACATAACCCATCAATCTGCTGCCTTCAGGAAACTCATCTCACCATAAAAGATAGGCACATCCTAAAGGCTGCTCCAAAATTCTGCAAAAAATCACCTCGATAGCATAAGCATGACCATGTTCATAGCAGCAATGTTTACAATAGCAAAGTCATGGAATCAACCCATATATCCAACAGTTGACAAGTGGATAAGGAAACTGTGGTACATCTATACAATGGAGTACTACTCAGCCATCAAAAATGATGAATTACTGGAATTTGACGGGAAATGAATGTTATTAGAAACAATTATATCCCAGACCCAGAAAATTAAGCACTGTATGTACTCCCTAATAGGTGGCTCCTACTACCAAACCCACCCAGCCCACCTAGATACACTCAAAGATAAATCTCTGTAATACCCACAGTAATTGCAAGGATTATGAACAGGAGGGATGGGGTAGGAGGGCCACACCAGAAAAAGGAGAGAGGAGACCATGTTACAGCAGAGAAAACAGGCCTCCATCAAGGACTGCAAGTAAGTAATGAGACATCTGGTTAAGTTCACAGACTTTCCTTCCTGATCATTTACAACTGAGGGGGTATGATCTCACCAGAAGGGGAGGGCATATAGTCTGGCAGATAAAAAGTAGCCATTTGGCAAATGGGTGATTGACCCTTCCCTCACTGCGGTTTCCTACTTTTATTACATCTACCTTTGAATATACTCTTTTTTTAATTTTTTTATTATTATTATTTATTCAACTGTGTGCATATGCGTGTGTATGTGTGCACGCGTGTCTCTGTGTGTGTGTGTGTGTGTGTGTGTGTGTGTGTGTGTCTGTGTATGTGTAGAACCATTGATGAATTCGCAAACCACCATGGACGCCTCCACCTCCTTCTGTCCCGGGATTCACAGGCTCCACCTTACCAGGACCAGAAGCGCAGGCTGCCCCCACTTCGGCCTGGCATCTATACGAGGGATCTGGGATCCAAACTCAGGACCTTCCGCCTGCAAGGTGGAGGCTTAACCCCTGAGCCACCTCTCCAGCCCCTGAATATACTCTTATAACAAGACTCTAGTTTAACAGCTTTTTATCTCTGGCCAGGGGGTGACATACAATATCCATCAGGATGGAGTGAAGGGCATTGCAGGAGCAACAAAACTGCAAAAGAAAATCAACAAACCATAATCCAGAACTTCAGAGACTCTATATCAACCACCTAGAACTAGGCCAGACTAATCTCTCCCCATCCGGAAGCTCAGGGAAATTCACGGAAGAGGGGGCAGTAAGATTGTAAGAGCACAAGGATGGGAGGAGCAATGATATGCAAGATACTCCACATAAGTTAGGGCCAAAGCAATCATAATTGGACTTTACATGCCCTGAGCAATGTCCAACACACTATTGACCTCACAAAGTCTAGCATTTGCTAAAGGTACCAAGATCCTTGGAGGCAAGGGATTGACAGCCACAGTAGTGCTCCTATGCTTAAGGGGAACACAGGAAAGGGTTCAGGGAAATGCCATTGGGTCCTTGTACGTCATCGGAGAGGAGAGCTCAGAGGAGACTCAGGCATGCATATTAAAGGATTCTCCGGGGATTGTGGGGGGAGGCACTGGGGGATGGGGAGTGAGGAGTGAGCGGAGGGGGATCAGGGGGGTTGGGGGAGGAGGAGGGAGGGAGGGAACCAGTGTACCTATTAAGTTTGTATGAGCGGAAATAATAATAAAAAAATGTTAAAAAAAAGACTTAATCCAAATGGATTAAGGACCTCAATATAAGGCCAGAAACTATAAAAACCTTAGTTGAAAAGGTAGGGAATTTCCTTGAACTGATTGGACTAGGCCAACAGTTCATAATCGGACATCCAATAGCACAGTCACTACAACCAACACTCAACAGATACGATCTTATGAAATTAAAGAGCTTCTGTTCAGATAAAGAGATTGTAACTGGAGCACAAACGCAACCCACAGAATGGGAGAAAATCTTCACTAACCATACATCTGATAGAGCTCTATTATCCAGAGTGCACAAAGAACTTAGAAAACTAAACACCAAGGAAACAAATGGCCCAATTAAAAAATGGGCCCTGGAACTTAAAAGAAACTTTACCGGGGATGAAATTAAAATGTCTAACAAATATCTTTAAAAATGCTCCACATCCTTAGCCATCAGGGAAATGCTAATCAAAACTTCCCTGAGATATCATCTCATCCTGGTCAGGATGGCAAAAATCCACAATACAAATAACACCAAATGCTGGAGGGGGTGCAGAGAGAAGGGAACTCTTCTACATTGCTTGTGGGAATGCAGGCTTATACAACCACTCTGGCGAGACATCTGGTGATTCTTAAAAAGGATAAAGATTGAAATGCCATACAACCCTGCTATTCCACTATTGGGAATAATCCCCCATACAGCAAAAAATTCACCTCAATAGCACAAGCACAACCATGTTCATAGCAGCACAATTACAATAGCAAAGTTATGGAATCAACCCAAATGCCCAACAGTTGATGAGTGGATAAGAAAATGTGGTACAGTTACACAATGGACTATTACTCAGCCATCAAAAATGATGAATTAATGAGATTTTCCAGGAAATGGATGGAATTAGAAAAAATTATATTGAGTGAAGTATCCCAGACACAGAAAATTAAGCACTGTATGTACTCCCTAATAGATGGATCCTAGTACCAAACCCACTTAGTGACACTCAAACATAAATTTCTGTAATACCTACAGTAATTGCAAAGATTATAAGCAGGGAGGGAAGGGAAAAGGAGGGCCCCATCAGAAGCAAGGAAAGAGGGGATCATGCTACAGCAGAGAAAATAGGCCACCATCATGGACTGTAACTAAGTAATGAGACATCTGGTTGGGCTTGCAGACTTTCCTTACTGGTCACTTGCATCTGATGGGGTATGAACTCATCAGAAAGGAAGGGCATAGAGTCTAGCAGATAGAAGGTAACCATCCTGCAAATGGGAGACTGACTCCCCCCCTCACAGAGGTCTCCTACTCTTATTCTATCTACCTTTGAATCTACTCGTATAATAAGACTATTTTAACAGCATTTTATGTCTGGCCAGGGGGTGATATCCAATACCCATCAGGATGGAGCCAAGGGTGGTGCAGGAGCAGAAAAACTGAAAAAAAATCAACAAACCATAATTCAGAAAATCAGAGACTCTACATCAACCACCTGGAACCAGGCCAGCCTAATCTCTCCTC
Source organism: Typhlomys cinereus (assembly GCA_023101885.1). Lineage (NCBI taxonomy): Eukaryota > Metazoa > Chordata > Mammalia > Rodentia > Platacanthomyidae > Typhlomys > Typhlomys cinereus. The sequence goes on from JALPQD010000335.1 coordinate 504,606, forward strand.
ATCCTAAAGCTCAGGGAAGTTTGCAGAAGAGAGGGTGGTAAGATTGTGAGAGCCTAAAGACAGGGAGGAGCAACAATATGCAAGATACTCCACACAAGTTAGGGCCAAAGTAATTATAATAGGATTTTGCATGACCTGCGCAATTACCAACATATCATTGAACCCCCAAAGTCTAGCATGGATCACAGGCACTACAATCCTTAGAGGCAAGGGATTAACAGCCACAATAGTGTTCTTATACTAAAGGGGAACACAAAAAAAGAGCTCTAGGTAATGCCACTGAGTCCTTATACCTCATCAAAGAAGAGAACCCAGAGGGAAGTTTGACATGCACACTAAAGGATGCTCCAGGAATGGGGAGGGGGGAGGGAGCACTGGGAGAAAGGGAGGGGGGGAAGAAAAGGAAAAGGGGGGAGGAAACAAAGGGATCCAGGAAGGGGTGGAGGGAGGGAGGGGGATGGGGTACTTAACTTTGTATGAATGAAAGAAATAAATAGAAAAAAAACCTTAAAAAATGTAAGACTTTGTTTCCTTATCCATATAATGGGAATTGAAAAGAGCACCTAGCTTAGTAAGACATATAAATTGTTGCTGGACATAATACAGTTTAACAGAGAAAAGGACACTATGTTTGGTCTATATAAATATGTTCAGAAAACATTATTAAAATGAAACCGTAAATGTCTCATGATAGTTATTCCCCTCCTGTCTTAGTTCCTTGCTTAATTATTGTGACAAAATACCTGATGTAACAGTTACTCTTAACTATTGCTGTGAGAGAGCACCCAAAGTCAATCAACTTAAGGGAGAAAGGGAGGTTTATTCAGCTTACGGTTCCAGAGGGAAAGTACAGTCTCTCAAAGCAGAGGCGGCATGGCTGGCTGGCCAAAGCTGAAGGAGGCTAAGTCACCGCAGACATCTTGGAAGCTGAGAGCTGCAGACTGCTTGCAGCAAAGGCTGACTTCTCCTGGAGGTAGGGTGGGACTAATCCACCCCTTGTGACTGCCTTCCTCCAGCAAGGCTCCACCTCTCAAGGTGCCATGACCTTGCCAAACACATGAGACTGTGGGGGGACACATTTCAAACCATGACATTCCACCCCTGGCCCCCACAGGCTCATTGCCATCTCATTATGCAAACTATACTCAGTCCAACTTTTAAAGTCTTCATAGACTACATCAGTAGTCCCAACACAGTCCAAAAGTCCAAAGTCCGAAACTTCCTGTAAAATCAAAATGCAAGTTACATACTTCCAACATACAATGGCATTGAATAAACATTCCCATTCCAAAAGGAAGGACTGGGGGCATATCCAGGAAAGATTGGTCCATAACAAGACTGAAAACCAGCAGGACAAACTCCAAATTTTGTAGCTCCAAGTCCAACAGGTGAGCCTCTCTTTGAAATCATCTCAGTTCTGAAGGGCTTTGGTTCCTTCCACCCCTCCAATGCAGCTGCCCATAGAATACGTTGCTCTCTTGAGCTGACTCCTCCCAGGGTATACAGCTCTCCTTGGCAGGTGTCCCACGTTGTGTCTGGAATCTCTAACATCTTTACTTCTCAATGGCAAACCAGGCTTTAATTCCACAGCACAAACTGCCCTTCTTGGGCCTCTAAACTGCAGGCTTCTTGCCTCATGATGCCTGGATTCTGCTAATTTTTGAAATCTTGGAGGAGGACTCCATGATCTCCTCCCTCTTGCATCACTGATGCCTCTAAAACCAGAACCACGTGGACGACTTTGCCAAGACTGGCCTCCTTGAATCACAGCTGATTCTGCTTCTCTATTTTGACCATCTCTTTCACTCCTGGACAGTTGCTTGGTAAAGGAAACCAACTCTTGCTTTGGAACTCCACCTTTTAGCTCCAGTCTTCTGAAAGGATTTGCATTCTTATGAGTGGGGGTCTTCCCTGAGGATCTTGCCCTCAAGCTAGGGCCTCTCCTATTATCCAAATTGAGATCAGGCTTTGATTTACAAATGGAGATAATCTCTTCAACAGCCATTTTCTCTGCTTCTTCCTGGTTCAACTCTTTAAGTTTGCCATTGTATTTTTCATCATTGGATCTTACGGTTTTTGCTTCTTCCAGCCTGATTCTTTACTATTTTTCATAACTCTGAAGATAACTGAAAAGTAGCCATATCACATTGTCAAGACTACATTGCTTTGAAATTTCCTCCGCCAAGCACTCCAACTTAACTTCAGGCAAGCTTTCAGGACGAGGGCAAAAGTTCACTAAACTCTCGGCCAACACATGGCTTCATGTGTCACTCGTCCAATTGCAAACGCAGTCTCTGTTCCCCTCTGGACCATCACAAGCTGGGCTTCCACTGTCTGTGTCTCTCACAGCATTGCTCTCCTCTGAGCTCTCAAGAGAAAGGCCCTTTTGGCCCAACCGCCAAGACCCAAAGACTTTCCCAGTACAAAGTCCCAAAGTTCTCCGTGTTTCTCCCAAAAAACAGTTCTGAAGGCACACTAGCCACATCACAGCATTGGTCATGCTTCTGGGTACCAACTTTTCTCAGCTTCACAAACAATCTCACAGCAATACCCCAGTCCTGGTACCAATTTCTGTAACAGTTACTCTTAACTATTGCTGTGAGAGAGCACCCAAAGTCAATCAACTTAAGGGAGAAAGGGAGGTTTATTCAGCTTACGGTTCCAGAGGGAAAGTACAGTCTCTCAAAGCAGAGGCGGCATGGCTGGCTGGCCAAAGCTGAAGGAGGCTAAGTCACCGCAGACATCTTGGAAGCTGAGAGCTGCAGACTGCTTGCAGCAAAGGCTGACTTCTCCTGGAGGTAGGGTGGGACTAATCCACCCCTTGTGACTGCCTTCCTCCAGCAAGGCTCCACCTCTCAAGGTGCCATGACCTTGCCAAACACATGAGACTGTGGGGGGACACATTTCAAACCATGACACCTGACAAGCAGGTATCTCTTCTTAAGGGAACAGGAGTTTGATTGAGCCATAAAGTTATAGTCCATCATGGAAGTCACAGCAAAGCAGCAGGAGCTCGAAGTAGCTGACCACATCTGTAGTCAAGAAACATCTGGGAAATAAACGCATGCATGCTTGCTTTTCCCTCTGATCCTAAGCAGGAACTCAACCTGTAAGAATGGTACTGCCCAATTTTGTGCCAAGTGTTCCCATAGTAAATAGCACAATCAAGACCGTCCTTCACTGGCACCTCCCTCTCAAGTCTGCCTCGATATTGCCTCTATCAGGTTGGTAATTAATACTAAGTATCACAGCTTGTCAAATATCTCTCCCAAATCTATGATTATTGCTTTGATTCTAACGTTTCTCCCACTATAGTTATAATTATCTGTTTTCCATGCCATTGGCAAGCCAAATAATCAAGTTGCTGCTCAGATTTCACACACAGTTGTAGAATTCATCAAAAACATAGTATTTTTTTATTTACAGAGTAAAAGAGACATATGTTATATTGACTTTCAAGTGATGAAAAACTTGAATTAAGATCATAAAAATGCACATTTGAAAGAGAATAATCTAAGTTTATCCCCCTGAGGACTAATATAAAGATGAATTTAAAAACAATCCATTCTGATTTGGTTAAATTTACCAGGAAACAACCCTGCTGTCTATTTTTCATTGCCTTCATAAACACTGAGAGAGCATTGAAATTTCCATGTAGAAACATGTTGATGTCAAGGAAGAGGCTCAATGATTTGTCTGTGAGAACAAAAATAAACCAGAGTAAATCACCTTTGGGTATACATGCTGTCAACCAGCGATTATCAGATGTAGTCTTTGGTTATGCCTGAAACACAAACTAATTACTTTGAAAATGAACAGCCATGGTTGTTTCATGAACATCCCAATCCATTCTCCTGCTAGGGAGAGAAGACTTGAAATGATTGCAAATACTCAGACAAAAGATAATACATAGTCCCAAAGCACAGGAGGATCCCTTACAGGAGAACCTCTTCCGGACTCCCATGAAGGTGCCTAGCTCACTACACAGAAGGAATACCCATCCATTAGCCATCAGCGCACAGTGGTGCCTACTTGACTGGAGTTCAGCTTTTCTGTAAGCAATTAAGTTTCAAATGTATCAAGTGGAAAATTTCACAAGTGAATAATTATGAAATTTGGAATTACTCTTGTTATCATAGGCTGTTCCATTTGCTTTATAATGAGTAATGGTTATTCCTATCTTATTGAGCCTGATTTATATAATAAACTTTGTCATAAGATTGTATAGGAAAATCAGAGCATGTACAGGATTCAGGGCTGCCCATGATTTCAGGCATCTAGTGGTGGATCTTGGAACATATATGTGACAGACAAGGGAATTTGTGGCACATGTGCGAGAAACAGAGAGACAGAAGCAAAGACAATGGCTAAGGCAGGGATAGAAGTCCATCTGGGCACATAAAAAGGAATCTCAAGGAGAAAGCGAAAGGGTGAGGAGTCCAGACATTTGGAGGAATCTGGATGAGGGACCAAGTTTGGAGAAGACCTTTATTGAAAACTGAGATAGGTCTTAAGCAAGATGATTTCCAGAGGCACTTGCTTCTGAAATCAAATTTCTTTTCAGGCTTTAGAAATGCTGTTGATACAGTTTAGGACTTGGGCTCATTTTCTGCACCAAATAATGAATTATAAGGCTGGAAAAGAGTTGAAAAGGAATATATTTAATAACAGAACCAGCAGGAAATCTGGAGATAGCAGCTGGGAATCCCAGAACTTGCAGGGAGAAAGGAGGCGAGCAGAGAAGAGCATGTTTAGACTTTGGGAACAAAAGCACAGAAAAGAGAAAAGAAGGATAAGTTTTCTTCTCTGAACTTAGAACCCAACAATCTATGCCTTACCATCTACATGATGGATGCCCTCCCACCTTCTGCCCACATATTCTGCCAGGAGAGGGACTGAGAGAGGGGCCTGTTGGGAAGAAGAAAAGCAGGGCCCCTCCCATCCTATGCCAAGCCTCCAGGTGGATTAGATTTCATGTGGGACAGAATCCTGGCCAGGTGACCGACAGGTCTAGCTGAATTAACGTAAGGACTGAAGCAGTGATGCTAGCATTACCAGGCCAGCAAAAGGTCGGGACTTGCCAAGTCCAAGTCTCTAACAGTACCACGAATGCATACAAAAGAAAGAAAAGGAGAGAGAGAGACAGAGAGGGGAAAGAAATGGAAAGAAAGGACAAGGAAGAGGAGAAATGAGGGAAGAAGGAGGAAGAGACCTCGGCAATCTCAACAAATCCCGTGCAGCCTGAAAAACAAGAGTTTGTTTGGAAGATGCAGAATCATGCCCACTCTTCCTGCTGACTGGGTTACCTTTTCCTTTCTTGCCCTTTCAGTACTTGCCAACTTTCCTGTGTTATACTGTGCATTCTCCTCAAATATGGGGGAAAGAGAGCCATGCCTCAGAGTAGCCATTATTGTAACTTAAAGTCCACTGAGACTTTGCCTGATCCCTAACCAGCTGACACCAAATGGTACTTTTAAAGCTACTTCTGACAGGGAACAAAAATGTTTCCCTTTTGAGCCTTCTAGTAAAGTGGTCATAGGACAGCACAGACCATTCTGGTTTAACTGAACTCTCCACATCCAGCCATAACATTTGCATTGAGCAGATAGAACTATTCCGTGACAGCCAAATAATGAAAAGAAAACACTGAGATGTTCAACCTCTTTATCTCAACTCAGAAATGCTGAAGTTGGGCTGGAGAGCCTGTTCAGAGGTCAAGACTCTGCCTTGCAAGCAGAAGGACCTGAATTTGGAACCCAAGTCCTGCATAAAAATGCTGGGCAGAAATGACTGCAGCCTGCACTTCCTGCTCTGGAAGGCAGAGTCTGGGAAATCCCAGAACAAGGAAAAAACAAATAGAATCCACGATGACTCCCAAAGTCGTTCTTGGGCCTCCACAGGAATATGTAGTGCCCTCTGATACACACACATACACCCACACTCACACAATAAATAAATAAATAAATAAATAAATAAATAAATAAATAAATAAATAAATAAATATAAGTAAATGCTTTTTTTTTAAAAAAAAAAAGAAATATTGAAATCTCATAGCTTAGAAGAAAATAGAATAAGCAAAATTTTCTTGCGAACTGAGTCTGAAGTTTGCTTTTTTTTTTTTTTTTTATTTCATCTATTGCTGCCGTGGAACTAGTAATCAGGAAAAGAAGTATTTGGAAGAGTTGCCTGGTGTTTTTACTCACACGTGGACCACCAAGCATTAGTATAAATCTGTGTGGCACTGCGAAGGCTGCAGAGGGGAGAGTTATGTAACAGAATTCGCAAGAGGAGGGCTGAGGTCCTCGTGCAGATGCCAGCTGATTAAAATTAGCACTTCATGAAATTGCTGCTGCTGCTTTTTTTTTTTTTTTTTTTTTAGATGAAAAGTGATTGTAAGTGGGACACCGCTCTGAAAGGGAAAAGTCCTCATTTCTCAGCCTATGCTAAAGGTGCCTTCCATGCGCCTCCTTATTTGGTGTTTTACTATAGGATTATAGAAACAACTTTTCCTTTTTCTTATGCTGGTAGAACTCACAAAGAACACCTAACTTTGGACAGACTACTTTACTTTCTAGGCAGAGATTCACCTTCCATGTCCACTCGTGAAGCTGCCGACATGCAAGAGAACCTCTCTGTTAGAGCACGGAAGCTGCCCTGCACACCCCATAACCTATTTAGAACCTAAACTGCTAAAATCCCAGCCTGAAGAAGCCCCGCGGTACAACCGAACAGCGTTATCCCTAATTGATCGCTAATTAGGTATTCCTAATTCCTAAATGATCACGTCCTGTCATATCTAAATCTCCAGTAACTAATCTGATAAAACCAAAGACGCCCTCCTCTCTAAACTCAAAACCCAGACCTCCCATAAGTGCAAGGAATAGTCTTCGTCTGTGGGTTGTTGTGAAATTGCTTGTCTCAGCCTCTTCTGCTGTGAGGGTTCAGTGCCATTAAAGGATCTAATCCACTGAAATTCCCTTCAGTACCTGTCTGCAACAAACCAGCTCTCATAGCCCAACATACTCTGAGAGTCCCAGTTGGCACTTGGTGGCATGGATCCCAGTATCAGTAAGCAAGAATTGCATTAAATAGGTGGCATTGCTAATATTGTAGGGGAGTGTGTTGCAATTTGCCTGCATGTTGCCAATAAATTCAAAAACTTAAGGAGGAAGACAATCATGTCTCATGATTGTCCAGTTACAGTTATTAGTCCAGCTTGGCAGGCGAGTTCATGCCAATGTAAGGAGCCGAGGAGATGGCCATACCATATCCACAGGGCAAACCTCATTCATCAGACAGCAAGACTGCCGGAGTATGCTAAGGAATGTCAGCTGACTGAACCGGCTTCCTCCATCTTATTCACCTGCCCAGAAAAGGTCCCATCCACTATGGGCTGCTTCTTGCCACTTCAATTAAATGCTCTCTCGCAGACTTGCTGGAGGCTTGTCTTAACTATTAATTCTTCACCCAGAGCTTAGCCTTCCATTGTCAAGTTGACACCTATATATCTAGCTAGGACAGGAAGAAAAACCCTGTTGAGGTTCTTACCTCAGGGTTCTATGAATGAGATGGACAAGAAAGCAAGTTAGCCAGAAAAGAGGGAACAGAAAGAAGTATATTGACATGAGCATCCTGGGTAGCACTTGGACTTCTACAGCATCATTACCAATGATGGATGCATTTTACAGAGGAAACAGTACAAAAAAAAAAAAAAGGATTCTGAGTTGTCAGGGAAGGTCAGCATGCAAGGGAAAGTCATGAAATAATGAACTCGTTTGACAAGCAGATTGCTCTGGCCTCATTACCAGGGACTTAGGTCCATGAACATCATGCCTTACTATTCCTGAATTAAAAAAAAAAAAAAAAAAAGACAAGAAACAGAAATTGGTCAAAGAAAATGGATTTATTTACAATTTGGTCAAACCAGGAAGAGAAAAACTCCTAGGCTCCACCTTTCCTTTAGTACTGTTATAATTTTATAGAAAAGATGAAAGGAAAAGCAACATTCTATGTGTGTTAAAAATGGAGTATAAGATAAGCTGTGGGAAGGGCCTGAAATCTCATCCTTAGAGGCAGCAAGTTCCTCCTCTGAGGGGTGCTCTGGCCCTCGTGCTCTTTGCATTTTTCTTCACCCCATCATAGGATTCTTGGGGGAACTTTTCATTTTCTCATGTCCATTGCTTCAGGGTCCCTGTCTCAGCAGGCTGATAGCTCAGGGGAGGGACACGGTGTCTCTAGAACATTCCCTCTCCTGTCAGAGCATCAGCTTCAGATGGAGGCAACATTGTCTCTTGACTGATGAACTTGTAGTTATGTCTCTGGCAACGCACTTCTGTCCCTCCCCAAAGAGTTAAAGGACCTGCCTGAGTCCTGGCTTTTAGATGGAAGGAGAGAGAGGAGGGTTTCTTTTTTAAAATATCTTTAAAATAGCTGCTTCTCAGTTGCCTTCAACTCTAAATAAACCTTGTTCCAAAGTGGTAAATCTGGGGGAATAGCTACTCTGTTACCCTGCATTGCTCAAATTCAGCTACTGCTACGAGAGTTATTATCTCAAAGTACACAAATAACTGTAGTCCATGTGATTTGATTTGATTTGACTTGAAAAATCAAAGGTCAAACTAAAATTTTAATTGAAATTGAAAGTCCCTTCAGTCCTCGGAGTCAGATCAGTGTCACGACCAGGTGCCACACCACCTGGGGCTTCTCAAGCTTCAGGTTGAAAGATAAAGCATGTGTGTTCAGCCTACTTTGCTCCATTGGTTTTCCTGAGATCATACATCCTCCTGAGGTATCCTCTTCATGTAATCAAGCTAACTGGTGCATGCCCTATGAATCATCCCATTCGCGCCACTGTCTTCTTCCACACACTTGGGCCTGTCTGTTACACCCACTGTGTTCTGCGGACTCACCAGCATCAGAAGAAGCACAAGTGGTCCATCCCTGGCATTTCTGTGAGACACACAAACTGGACTGCAGCACTGGCAATTAATATCTCCACTCTTCACAGCATGATACATACAATATTGTAAGTGACTAAACTCAGTGACAGGTGCATTTTGTTTCCAGTCATGCTTACAGAGAAGGAAAGAGTAGTAGATGTAGTTGTCATAACTGCATAATGTCAGAGACCCAGATGAACATATTTGTGTACTTCTAGGATGTCAGAGTTAGTGTATGACAATAGATTTAAAAGATCCATAATTTCATTAGCTGCAATTTTTCAGGCAGTTCCTATTTCCCTTGATAGTAAAAGCAGGGCAAACATTAGTCCGTTTATTCCAATATGCAAATACTAGCTCTCAGATCACACATCATGCATTCCACAATGTGTGTGTGTGTGTGTGTGTGTGTGTGTGTCTGTGTGTTTTATAGAATGGTTACCAGAGGGTTAAAGAAGCCCCAGCAGAGTTCACAAAGTCTCATTAGAGGAAAAGTCAGAGACCAAGAGAGATGTAGATAAGATTTCTGTGAAGGTCAGATGAGGAAGCTGCTAGAAAACCAAGTTGCGTGGTCACAGGCTTGATCCAAGACTCAGGGCTGAGTTGGTTTGAAGAGCAAGGCGCAGGCCTGTGGAGGCCCTAGAGAAAAGATAGCATGTAGATGGGTCGACAGGCAACTGACTGTACTGATTACAAAACTAGGGAGGAGGAGCCTGCACCTCTTGTACATTGTAAATAGCACCACTGCAATGAGGCATAGACTGATAAATGACTTATTCCTAAATAAATGCTGCTTGTAAGATGGAGTCCCATAGCACAAGGTCTCCCAGCCCAGAAAAAAAGACACTGTTTTACAAAATGTGGATTACCATAGGGCAAAGCACACCCCAATCTCAACATACTGCAGTGCATTTTTTATTACTTTTTTTTCTAGAACAGCTTTAGCAAGAAGTAGTTATATAGCATTCATGGCATTATATCATTTTGAAATCCCTAAGTGAATCTAATAACTATATTGTCATTTAAATTTTATAATTTTAAATTAATATGATACATGAATCATAAATATCATGAACATGAATCCCAAATCTATTACAAATTACAGTAACATTCCACCCTTATCAGAATTCTTTAAAGTCACATCCAATGATGGTCACAAGTCCCAAGATCTGTCTCAAGCCACATCTGGCAATAAGGAGGGTGTTTACCCATACCTTTCTCTGCTCAATTTCCAGATTTTTGAAGGGGTCTAAGGACAGTTCTGACTTCTTTCCTGTGCCTATGGAAATCCTTCTCCACCAACTTGAGATGTAAGTGTTGGGAGGTGGAGAGTACCACTATGGAATACTTTCTTCCAGAAAATAGCGTGGCCGTTGCAATCATGAATACACAGTAGCTTTGTTGACCTGTACAAGATTGGGTCCACCAACATTCTGTCTTTTGTTGGGAGGGACTTATTAGTTCCCACCCCTTTCTAAGAAGTTATTACTAATAAATAGTCTTGAGGAGAGGAAGAAACATGTTTTTCAGTGGTGTGATCATTGGCAAGTTTCCCGTGCTCCATTAAATGGCACTCCACACATACTCATGCAAACAACCCTAATTAAATACAGTGAGTGACAAAAAGATACATGAAAGTAAAAGAGTCTCATTGGGAAGAGGAAGGGGTTCAGGGAAAAGGGGACAAGAAAATGTAAAGGAAGTGAGTATAATCAAAAAACATTATATAGATATATGACATTATTTTTACAAATAATTAAAAACTTAAAATGAGACAAAAAGAGCCATTCTCACCCCAATCCTGTCAGGCTGAATCATTGCCTCTGTGCCTACAAAGGGATTGTTATGCTCCAGAGAAATGAAGCTCAGTTTGTTATACTATTGATTAGAAATCATACTCTGGGAAGTCACATGGAAACTTGGAGATTTTTGTCTGATAGAGCTGAAATGAATTCTGTCCAGAAGAAAGACACAACCCCAAAGGTTACTTTGATTGCACTGTCAGACATGAGCCAGTTTTGTATCTAGCCTGGCAATCTCATCCCAGCATCCTTTCTTGGTGGCCTCTGGACACTCGGGTCCTCAAGTTTATATGAACCTGCTCCATCACACTATCAAATCATTTTTGTGTGCTCATCACATGTGTGTATAGGAATTATATGTTACTATGAAGATATTCTCACTGTGCTACTGTTCATATGTTCCCAGTAAAACTTAAGTGAAATTCAACCACCTTTGCAGCAGTGTTAAGAGGTGGGCTGTCAACAGTGACTAGGTCAGGGGACTCTGCCCTCCTGAGTGGGATGCTGTTACTGCAGGACTGAGTTAGCTCCTCAGGAATGGCCTCCTGACAGAAAGAATAACTGTGTCCCTGTCTCTGTAGTACTCGCTTGGCCTGATAATTGGCTCTTCCGGGATGCTACCATGCAGTGTGCAGGCCCCACGATATGTCAGCCTGGAGTCTTCGAAGTCCCATCTTCCAGAAACATGAACCAAATAAACTTCTACTGTTTGTCAATCACTCAGTCTTTGGTATTCAGTCATAGCAACAGAAAATAAAGGAAGACAAGCTGTGCAGTTAATCCGATGAAGATGCGCAGTGTACACAATGGGTAATACAGATCATGTAAGAAGAAGAAAGTCTGGTTTATTCATATTGTTTGATGACCAGATGTCAGCCAGTTGTGATTTTGAATTTATGTCTATCCTCATGTAGAACTGAAGCAGCAAGCTATTTGTTCTGGGGACTGTAGGAGAAAATCTTTTTCCATTTGTGGAGAGAATTTGAAACATTAAACTAGGTGTGGAATGTGCTAATAAACTAGATTATATGCTTCACAATAGAGCTGAATTCTGATTGTTTTAAGAGAACATTCTATTAGATAAATCTAACATTCCCGGAATTCCTAGAAAACAAACTTCTAATATTTTAAATATACCATCACTGTATCCCCCCACCAACAAACACTGGGAAATTAATATGAAATAAAAACACTCGGAAATTGATAGCTCAGAGTACTTTTTACATAGTAATCTAAGTTCAAACAATGAAAGTGAATGTTGGGATATGCCAGACTTCTTAGCTAACTTTGGACTAAAAATGACTATTGCTTTCCCTCCTGATTTTACTCTATATAAAGTATAATCTGAGAAAACACTAATAATTCTTTTCTTTTTTCTTATTCTACTTTGTTCTGTGGCAGTTTCACATGTGTATACAATGTATCCTGATCATATCAACTCTCTACTTTCTTTCCCACTCTCCCCGAGTTTCATCTTCTGTGTTGTTGTTTTTAATAACTTGCTGAATCCAATTAATGGTTCCCATTGCACATACCAGAACATCAGCAACCAATCAGCAGTCACACAGCCAACGACAAAATGATTCTCCCTCCCCATGCAGCCATCAATTGCAACCAGCTCCTCACCCAGGGATGAGGCCTCAAACCCCTGAGAAGCATAAAGCTTTCTCAGCCTTTGTGGGTTGGGGGAGCTTGCCATAGCAGAGCACTCACAGTCATTTTTCCTTAGATTTTTGCCCAGTTATGGGTCTCTGCATAACCACTGCTCCCTGAAGACAGTAATTTCTTTGAGAGGTTGCAGAGATGATTGGCAACACTAATCTATGGCTATACGCATATTTAAAAGACAGTTTGACAGCCTATCCATTTCTCAAAACAAGAGCAGTAGATTCTCCAATAAGATCTATTATCGCCCCAGCTGTGGGCTTTCAACCAGGTTTACAGTAGCGGGTGTGATGCTCCTTGCGGGAGAAGGCTTCAAATGGAGTCAGAAAGCACTTGGTTACCCGCACGGGGGCATGTGGCTTGTGCACATCTTGCCTGGCAGGTCAGTTTTGTAACGTGCAGAGAGTCCAGCACTGGGTAGCACCATAGCAGACCTTTCTCTCTCCACAGCCTGCATAGTAATTTCTGACTCTATGAAAGCTAGACAACAGGGAGGTTTTCTTTTTTTTTTTTTTTTTTATCGTTTTTAGGCTTTTCTTTTTTTTTTTTTTGGTTTGTTCGTTTTGTTCTGTTTTGATCAATTTCAGTTTCATTTCTCTGTATCCTGCAAAAGCATATGGTGACTTCAGCAACAGGGCCTTAGTTAAGACAGGCAACAAGAACAATGGAATGATCAATAACTAACTCCCAGAGAAGTATCCCAGGCATGGCACAGAGATTTCTATCTAAAACCCCATGATTCTTTGGAGTAGCATTGTCTATTCGTTCAAGGTGCCTCCATTCAAACTCTTTCTTTCATTATTATTTTTAACTGTGTTTTTAATTTGCTTACACAGTAGCAGATTTTCATAAGACTTTTTCATGCATACCTCATTTCTATTAATCCATGCCCCTGTTTTCTCTTCCGAATTTCACAGCCCATTCCCATTCCCCCATTCCCATCCTCTCTAAAACCTTGGACCACTAGGCCCCTTCCACTAACTTTCATAGCCTGTGTTCTACTGCCTTCTCCCCCCTTTAAGGCACCCTCCTTCCTCCCTTTCACATGCCCTTTCTAGCTTCCTGATCTCTATAGACACTCCATGCTAAACACAAAGATACATTTCGTTCTACCCCCACCCCAACTTGTTTTCTGTGTTAAATAGAAGTCAGGAGTTTCAGTTCAGAGTTAAAATTGATATGGGTGATTAAGAAACCAGCAACAACAATGACAAAGAAAGATGACTGGGTAGAAAAGGTAATGGGGCGAAGAAAATAAAAGACAGAATTTTATCCTCAAATTAAGATCTTGTTTGCAAATGTGATTAAAGATGGTAAAGGTTAAAACTTAAGTGAATGAATAAAAGTATGCAGGGAATGCAAAAATGGTTCTTTTTGTTGACTTACAGAAAATATGACAATGAGCCTGAAAATAAGCATTTACATGTGTTAAAATTGTGGCAAAGTTGATTCAATTTTATGAAATAATTTACAAGTTTAAAGAAAGAAAGAATTCTATGAGTCCCTTATGGTCAAGTGTTATGTTAATACAAAATTATAATTTGGTTTTCTTTTCCATTGCAATTAATCTTGGAGCATCACATCAGCTCTTAACAAAAGGTGGAAAAGGTTACCATTTCTCTTGCATGTGATTTCATGTCATTAGAATAATCTTCTGTGTTTTGGATACTTCTATAATATATGTCCTTGGTTATTTTTAAAACTCATTTTAAAACTCTTTAAAAGAATTAAAGTTGCAATAACTTCTGCATTAATTTTAATGTATTCTACTGTCAATTTGATTAAGAAGGAACCCAGATAAAACTATTCATGTGCTCCAAAATCTATGACTCGTTCTCAGTAAATTACCAAATTTCTTTTAAAAGCTTTTTTGATTTTTATATTCCCAGGATCATTTTCTAAAATTAAGGAAAAATATTTTAGAACATTTCCTATATCTAAGCCATCTATGGGATTTTTCAAGAAATGACTGTGGAAAGCACAAAGATTATTGTTACATATTAATTTCTCATTGTAATTATGACAAACTATCATAAAGTCAGTGGCTTTAAAAAACATGATTTGGATTGGAGATATGGCTCAGGGGTTAAGACTCTGCCTCGAAAGTAGAAGGTCCTGAGTTTGCATCTCAGGTCCCACACATATAAATGCCAGGTGGCAAAGGGTGGCACCTGCACCCTGGTGGGTGGAGCCTGGGAAATCCCAGAATGAAGCAAAAAGGAGGTAGAAACAATCCAGGATGCCACCCAAAGTCATGCAGGGGTATGCAGTGCCCTCTCTCTCTCTCTCTCACACACACACACACGCGCACACACACATTAAATAAACAAACAACATGAATTATTTTTCCCTCTTCAAGTTTTGGAGTCAGAAGTCTAGAAAAGTATTAAAAGGTATATGACTGATGTTTCTTCTCTCTGTGAACAAATGTTTGACAGAAGAAACTTAAGGGAGGAAAGTGTTGTTTGGGCTCACGGTTTCAGACTGCAGCATCCATTATGGTGGGAGGCATGGTGACTGGAGCAGCTTGGACCACAGCAAGAGAAGCATGAGGTAGTTGCACCTCACATCTTTGGTGCGTCAGAAACAGAGAGTTCAGTTGGAGTCACAAGTAGTTATCACTTTCAATCCTCCCCCCAAACCATGACTTACTGCTGGTAGGTAGACTTTAGTTCTGTAACTCCCAAAACTGCATCACCAAATAGGGACCAGATGTTCAAACATATGAGCCTTTAGAAGACATTTCACATTAAATAGGATAATGGCTGAAACCATGACATGGATAAGACTGGGCCCTTTTAGAAACCCTGAGGGGA
The DNA here is from genome assembly GCA_023101885.1 of Typhlomys cinereus. Taxonomy (NCBI): domain Eukaryota; kingdom Metazoa; phylum Chordata; class Mammalia; order Rodentia; family Platacanthomyidae; genus Typhlomys; species Typhlomys cinereus. The sequence continues at coordinate 519,828 of JALPQD010000335.1, forward strand.
GATCTGTGTCCTCGTTTTTAGCAGTTCCTCCAAGCTGTTTGAATTCTTTGTTGTTTCTCCACCTCCAACGTATATCACCCCAATCTCTGCTTCCTTTGCACATCACCTTGTCTTCTCCTTGTCTTATACAATACTTACAGTTATATTGGGTCAACCTCAAAAAGCCAAGATAGTATTTCTCTCTCATCACAAGACATAGACACTTCCAAAATCACTTTTGCTGTAGATGATAGCATTGTGATAGTTAATCTTTTTTGTCAAGTTAACTAAATTGAAAGATGCCTAGAAAAGTGATAAAGCACACTTCTAGGTGTGTGTAAGAGAGTGTTTCCAGAGATGGTTGGCATGTGAATTAACAAATCAAATCGGGAAAGACTCTTCTTGAATGTGGGCACCATGTGCAATAAACATTAGAACATGAAGATTTGGCCTACCACACCTTATAGAAAGAGAAGTGTGCAAAATGATGAGGTTTTCTGATAAATTCATATTTCTTAAGTAGTTCTATTTTATTGTAGAAGCCACAAAGAAGAAACTCAACCTTCCTGAGATTAATTTTATACAAGTAAAATATCATGGATATGCTTTCTAGATAGAATGTTTTTGCAAGACAAATTAAAAGATTTGAATATTCGCCAATGTCTTTGCTGTTCATATGTTCTTATTCCCAGAGGAAATATTGGCCAAATCCTTATGAAAGAATTATGAATTATACATGCCAAACATAGAATTGTAACACTTTTAATTACATATCTAATTGGCTTTTATTTGTGATTCCTGAATCTGAACAGCCTCTATCTTATAAAATAGAATGATTGTTACCACTGGGTAGTCATACAACAGTGGGTTTGGTAAGGTGAGAACAAGGAAACAAGAGGAAAAACATCAGTCTACTGCAGATTACATTCTCCTAGCCACACAGCATAGGGAACTTCCTTGTTATGTCAGGTACAGTGGGTTATTTGAGGATTTGTTTATCTTCTGATTTCTAAGCTCAGATAAACATCTTGCTTTCTGCTTGATGGCCTAGAACATACATGAGCAACTCCATTTTTGTTTGGTCTTTTCAGCTTAATTCAAAACTCAGTCCAAGCCCATGGTCTCCTATCCATCTCATTTAACATACCTGACAAAGGATTTTAATCTTCTTTATTCAGGTTATTACTTACTAAAATGAATTAATCACATAAATTATATGATTAAAAATAAATTAATAAGAACCTTGGTCTTTTTTTTTATTTCTTCCACTCATACAAAGTTGATAATTACCCCATTCCCCTCCCTCTCTCCACCCCTCCCTCCCCCCTTTTCCCCTTCCTTTCCCCCAAGAACCTTGGTCTTATCATAAAGAGGTGACTTCTCCTTTTCCTTCTTCATTGCCTCAAGGTGTATTAAAATCTTTATATCAGGGGTTAAAAATTACCCCAGAGACTATAAAGGACAAAAGCCAGAACCCTTCAATATGGACATTAAAAAAAAAACAGACAGGCTTTGAAGTTTAACTGCTCAAATACCCATGAAACTGGGCTAGATAACTGACATAGGACTAGAAGGGGACCTTTTAGTGTGAAGCAACTACTTTCAAAAGAACTGTTGGTCAGAAGGAAAAGACTAGAGTGAGGGTAGGATGGCCTGAACACATCAGGCACATAGTACAGCATTTGTTTAGTAAGTGCTTGTAATGCTATATGGTGCTTTATGGTCTAATAGTAGTGAAAGGCTCACCAACGAGGAACAATGGTCACATTTCACCTGTGAAGCCAACGCCCAGAGATCTTTCCCAGGAAATGATCTAACACCTGTTCTGTGGCTTTCTAATGAATACTCAAGGGGGAAAGAAAAGGTTAAGAAGTTTACAGATGTGGGAATTTCAAGTGGTGGTAGGGAATCCAACTCAGTCTGTTTCAATATTATTGCAGGTGAAAGGCATAGAGATGAATAGTAGAGTGTGTATTTGTGTGTGTGTGTGTGGGTGTCTGTGTGTGTGTGTGTGTGTGCTCATGCTAAGATGAAAGAGAGAGTTGGAATAAAATAACAATACCTTTTCATTTTTATATTTGCAATATTTATTTGTTTGCTGAGAAAAATGCCTGAAAGAAGCAATTTAAAAGAACTAAATTTTATTTTGATATATGATTTCAAAGACTTTAGTCCAGGATCAGTTTACTCCATCGCTATGGGCCTGTGGTGAGCCAGAATATTATAGTAATAAAATAATAGAAGCACAGTGGAGGAAAACAACTCCTTCTATGGTGGACAGGAAGGAGAGAGAGAAATAGAGAGAGTAATAGAGAGACACACAGAGGGACCTGTCAATTGAGATTCCTTATGGAGCTTTCTGACAAACAATAATTCTCTGGACTTAAAATAGCCCAGGTGGTTAAAGTTTACATTTTTAACCACATTTCAAAAGGCTTACTTTTTTTTTATTATTAATACATTTTTTATTATTATTTCAGCTCATACAAACTTAATGGGTACACCAGTTCCCTCCCTTCCTCCTCCTCCCCCCGTACCCCCTGCTCTCCACCCACCCCCCTCCCTTCCCATCCCCCAGTGCCTCCGGCCCCAATTCCCAGAGAGTCCTTTCTTGTGCATGCCTGATTTTCCTCTGGGCCCTCCTCTCCAATGATGTACAAGGACCCAGTGGCCTTTCCCTAAACCCTTTCCCGTGTTCCCCTTAGGTATAGGAACACTGCTATGGCTGCCAATCCCTTGCCTCCAAACATCTTGGTGCCTTTAGCAGATGCTAGACTTTGTGGGGTCAATAGTGTGTTGGACAATGCGCAGGGCATGTAAAGTCCAATTACGATTGCTTCAGCCCTAACTTGTATGGAGTATCTTACATATCATTGCTCCTCCCATCCTTTTGCTCTTACACTCTTACCGCCCCCTCTTCCGCAAATTTCCCTGAGCTTCAGGATGGGGAGAGATTAAGCTGGCCTAGTTCTAGGTGGTTGATATAGAGTCTCTGAAGTTCTGGTGTGGTTTGTTGGTTTTCTTTTGCAGTTTTGCTGCTCCTGCAATGTCCTTCACTCCATCCTGGTGGGCATTGTATGTTACCCCCTGGCCAGAGACAAAAAGCTGTTAAACTAGAGTCTTGTGATAAAAGCACATTCAAAGGTAGATGTAATAAAAGTGGGAAACCACAGTGAGGGAGGGGTCTATCACCGATTTGCACAACGGTTATTTTTTATCTGCCAGACTATATGCCCTCCTCTTCTGGTGAGATCACACCCCCTCAGTAGTAAATGATCAGGAACAAAAGTCTGTGAACCTAATCATATATCTCATTACTTATTTGAGTCCTTGATGGAGGCCTATTTTCTCTGCTGTAACATGGTCCCTTCTCTCCTTGTTTCTGGTGTGGCCCTCCTACCCCATCCCTCCTATTCATAATCCTTGCAATTACTGTCTCTAGGTGGGCTGGGTGGGTTTGGTACTAGGAGTCACCTATTAGGGAGTACATACGGCGCTTAATCTTCTGGGTCTGGGATACTTCACTTAATATAATTGTTTCTAATGACATCCATTTCCCAGCAAATTCCAGTAATTCATCATTTTTGATGGCTGAGTAGTACTCCATTGTATAGATGTACCACGGTTTCCTTATCCACTCGTCAACTGTTGGACATTTGGGCTGATTCCATGACTTTGCTATTGTAAAAAATGCTGCTATGAACATGGTCGTGCTTGTGCTATCGAGGTGAACCTCTGCTGTATGGGAGGTTATTCCCAAAAGTGGAATAGCAGGGTCATATGGCATTTCAATTTTTAATTTCTTTAAGAATCTCCAGATGGCTCGCCAGAGTGGCTGTATGAGCCTGCATTCCCACGAGCAATGTAGGAGAGTTCCCCTCTCTCCACATCTTCTCCAGCATTTGTTGTTGTTTGTATTGTGGATTTTTGCCATCCTGACTGGGGTGAGATGATATCTCAGGGAAGTTTTGATTTGCATTTCCCTGATGGCTAAGGAAGTGGAACATTTTTTGAGATATTTGTTAGACATTTTAATTTCATCCTGGTAAAGTTTCTTTTAAGTTCCAGGGCCCATTTTTTAATTGGGCCATTGGTTTCCTTGGTGTTTAGTTTTCTAAGTTCTTTGTGCACTCTGGACAGCAGAGTTCTATCAGATGTATGGTTAGTGAAGATTTTCTCCCATTCTGTGGGTTGCCTTTGAGCTTGCATTATAATCTCTTTATCTGAACAGAAGCTCTTTAATTTCACAAGATCCCAACTGTTGAGAGTTGGTAGCAGTGACTGTGCCATTGGATGTCTGTTTAGGAAATGTTGGCCTAGCCCAATTAGCTCGAGGGAGTTCCCTATCCTTTCAACTACGGTTTTTATAGTCTCTGGCCTGATATCAAGGTCCTTGATCCATTTGGAATTAAGTCTTGTACATGGTGACAAGTACGGGTCCAGCTTTAATCTTCTGCATGTGGAGATCCAGTTTTGCCAGCACCATTTGTTGAAGATGCTATTCTTTTTCCACTGGATTTTTTGGGCCCCTTTGTCAAAGACCAAATGGCTGTAATTTTGTGGGCTTATATCTGGGTCTTCAATCCTCATCCATTGATCTGTGTGTCTATTTTGGAGCCAGTACCAGGCTGTCTTTATAACTATGGATTTGTAGTATAGACTTAGATTTGGTATGGTAATACCTCCAGCAGTGTTTTTGTTACTCAGGATTGTCTTTGCTATCCTGGGTCTTTTGTGCCTCCATATGAACTTTGAGATTGTTTGGTCAACTTCTTTGAAGAATTGCTTTGGGATTTTAATTGGTATAGCATTGAATCTGTATATTGCCTTTGGTAGGATGGTCATTTTTACGATGTTGATTCTGCCAATCCAGAAACAAGGGAGGTCTTTCAACCTTCTGGTGTCTTCTGCTATTTCTTTCTTTAGGGTTTTAAAGTTTTCGTTGTAAAGGTCTTTTACCTCCTTGGTTAGGTTTATACCAAGGTATTTCATTTTTTTAGGGGATATAGTGAATGGGATGGTTTCTCTCAAGGCTTTTTCACTTCTTTCATTCTGGGCATATAGGAAGGCCTCTGATTTTTGCACATTTATTTTGTATCCTGCCACCCTGCTGAACTTCTCAATTAGTTCCAGGAGCTTCCTGGTGGAGTTTTTGGGATCCCTCAGGTATAAGATCATGTCATCTGCAAATAGGGATAGCTTGACTTCTTCCTTGCCGATTTGAATCCCTCTTATGTCCCTTTCTTGTCTTATGGCTTCAGCTAAGACTTCAAGTACACTATTGAATAGAAGTGGTGAGAGTGTACAGCCTTGTCTAGTTCCTGATCGAAGTGGGAATGCTTCCAATTGTTCCCCATTGAGCATAATCCTTGCTGTGGGCTTGTTGTATACAGCTTTTATTATATTGATAAAGGTTCCTTCCATTCCTATTGTCTCCAGCGTTTTGATCATAAAAGGCTGTTGGATCTTGTCAAAAGCTTTTTCTGCATCTATCGAGAGTATCATGTGGTCTTGGATTTTGGACTGGTTTATATGATGAATTACATTTATTGATTTGCGTATGTTGAACCAACATTGTGTGCCAGGGATGAAGCCTACTTGGTCCCCATGAATGATCTTTTTAATATGTTTTTGAATCCGATTTGCTAAGACTTTGTCGAGAATCTTTGCGTCTGTGTTCATCAGAGAGATCGGCCTATAGTTTTCTTTTTTAAGTGAATCTTTATTAGGTTTTGTGATTAAGACGATATTAGCTTCATAGAAGGAATTTGGTAGTGTTCCTTCCTTTGCTATTTGATGGAACAGTTTAAGGAGTATTGGTGTTATTAACTCCTTAAATGTCTGGTAGAACTCTGTGCTGAATCCATCTGGTCCAGGACATTTTTTGGTGAAGATTTGAGATTACTTCTTAAATTTCCTTATATGTTATAGGACTATTTAAATAATTCACAACTTCCTGATTCAATTTAGGTAGGTTGTGTTTACTTAGAAATTCATCCATCTCTTGTGTGTTGTCAAACTTCACTGAGTATAAGTTTTTGAAATATGATGTTATAATTCTCTGGATTTCTTGGGTATCAGTAGTGATAACTCCAATGTTCATTTCTGATTTTGTTAATTTGGGTTTTCTCTCTCCTGCTTTTGGTTAGTTTAGCTAGGGGGTATCAATCTTATTGATTTTTTCAAAGAACCAGCTTTTTGACTGGTTGATTTTTTCTATCGTTTTCTTAATCTCGATTTCAGATATTTCTCCCCTTAGTTTGCTAATCTCCTCTCTTCAACTACTTTTGGGATCAGATTGCTCTAGTTTCTCTAAAGCTTTAAGCTGCATTGTTAAGTTGTTTATTTCTGATGTTTCCATTTTTTTGATGTAGGCATTAAGAGCTATGAACTTACCTCTTAGAACAGCTTTCATTGTGTCCCAGAGATTTTGGTAAGTTGTATTTTCATTATTGTTCACTTTCAGGAAATCTTGAATTTCCTTTTTAATTTCTTCCTGAATCCATTTCTCATTCAGCATCATATTGTTAAGTTTCCAGGAGTTAGTGTATTTTCTCGTTTGTTGTGTTGTGGATGTCCAGCTTTAGGCCATGATGGTCTGACAGGGCACAGGTTAGAATTTCAACTTTTTTGTACATGTGTAGATTTGTTTTGTGGCCCAGTATGTGATCTATTTTGGAGAAAGTTCCGTGTGCTGCTGAGAAAAATGTGTATTCTTTAGTACGTGGGTGAAAAGTTCGATAGAGATCTGTAAGGTCCATTTCTTTAAGGGTTTGATTAAGGTCCAAAGTGTCTCTGTTAAGCTTTTGACCTGTTGATCTATCCCATGTCGAGAAGGCGGTGTTGAAGTCCCCAAGAATTATCGTTTGGGGGTTGATTTCTTGCTTTAGACGCTGTAGGGTTTTCTTAATGAATGTGGAGGGGCCCGTATTGGGTACATATATGTTCAGTATTGTGAAGTCTTCCTGGTGAATTGTACCTGTGACTAAAATGTAGTATCCATCCATGTCTCTTCTAATTTTCTTTGGTTTGAAGTCCACTTTGTCTGATATCATAATGGCTACCCCTATCTGTTTTCTGCTTCCATTAGCTTGTAGAATTGTTGACCAGCCTTTTATTTTTAGAGCGTGCCTATCTTTTGTGGTGAGATGGGTTTCCTGCAGGCAGCAGATTGATGGATTGTGATTTTTAATCCAAGTTTGTAATCTGTGTCTCTTGATCAGTGAGTTAATTCCATTAACATTTAGTGTTATAATGGTGAAACTATTTTTGATTCCAGACATTTATTATGTTTAGTAGTTTTTATAAGTATATTGCTTCGCTTTTAATGGTGTTATACTTGCCTTCTACTTTCCTGGATATGCCTGTTTTTTTCTTCACGCTTGAGTATCATTTCTAGCATTTTTTGAAGGCCTGGTTTGGTGGACATGTATCCCTTCAAGTTGTCTTTGTGCTGGAAGATTTTTCTTTCTCCCTCGATCATGACGGATAGTTTTTCAGGGTAAATCAGCCTAGGTTGATATTTTTGCTCATTCAATACTTGAAGTATGTCTCTCCAAGCTCTTCTTGCTTTTAGTGTTTTGACTGAGAAGTCATTTGTTATTTTAATAGGTTTACCTTTAAAAGTGACTTGTTTTTTCTCCCTTGAAGCTCTCAGCACCAGTTCTTTATCTTGAATGTGGAGTGTTTTGACTATTGTTTGCCGTGGCGAGCTTCTGTTTTAGTCATATCTGTTTGGGGTGCGGAATGCCTCTTGTATATGGATGGGCCTCTCTTTTTTTAGATGAGGAAAGTTTTCCTTGATGATCGTTTGGAAAATGTCCTCAGGGGTGGTATTTTGAGATTCTTGCTCTGGTATTCCATGAATACGCATGTTGGGCTTCTTCAGGGTGTCCCATATCTCCTGGATATTTCTCTCAAGCATCTTTTTGGCTTTAACAATCTCTTCCATTGAGCTGGTTAATACTCCCACTTTATCTTCAAGGTCTGAAATTCTGTTTTCTGCTTCACTAGTTCTGCTGATAAGACTCTCTGTGGAGTTCTGGGTTGAAGATAACTTGGCTTTTAGCTCAGTTTTAAACTCTGCTTGAGTCTGCTTTAACTGCTCTATGCCAGTTTTTGATTCTTGCACTGTTTTTCTCAACTCGTCCAGATGTCTGTTGTGTTCCTCCTCAAAGCAATTGATTCGATTATTTAATTCCTCCCTGATTTCCTCTTTCATAGTATTGAACATGGTAATGATCATATTTTGAAGGTCGTTATCCTGGGTCAGGCTTTCTTGGCCATTTTCCATGGGTTTGTTCTTGTTGGAGTCTAACATTATGGGATTAATTCCTTCAGTGGGAGATTTGTTTACTTGAGTGTTGTGTCTCATGGATTTGCACTTAGACTTTGGCATTGTCGGTTTAACTCTTAAGATCTTTTAATTTCTGTGCGTTTTTCACTAAACTGAATTATCTGGCCTGGGGCTCTGGGGGTGGGCGGGGACCGATCTTACCTGGGTCTTGGAGTGGTGAGGCCCGGCTGGACCGCACGCGGGTCCCGGGCGGTGGAGTGGAGGGGAAGGGGGGATGGGGCATCGGCGGGGCGCTATTTAAACCCTGGCCACCCGAGGGCGGGGCCGGGCGCAGAGGGGGTGCCCTCTCTTCCTCCCAGGCCCTGAGCGCGCGGCTCCGGCTGGATGGCAGGAGGAGCTGGGTCCACTCGGGCGGCCTGGGGCTCTGGGGGTGGGCGGGGACAGATCTTACCTGGGTCGTGGTGCGGTGAGGCCCGGCTGGACCGCGCGCGCGCATGCGTCCTGGGCGGCGGAGTGGAGGGGAAGGGAAAAGGCTTACTTTTTAACTAAGACATCGCTTTTGGTTTTGTTACACATAGCTGCAACAGCTTGCTAATCCAAGCAACTTACTGTTCATAATCAAGCAACATCTCATAGCCTTGCTCAAGGCTAACCTTAATCTAGGGAATCCTTCTCAGACTAAGATAGTACTGGGATCGCACCATTTTATCGAACCTATGCAAATTAGTCAGGCAGAATATAAAATGGCCAACCTCTTTTTCCTGTTAAAATTAACCCTTTTAGAACAGAGAAAAAAAAAAACCTTTAGAAAGGTAAAAGACCTTTACAATGATGGCTTTAAGACACTGAAGAAAGAAATTGAAGATAACAGACGATGGAAAGCCTTTCAACACTCTTGAATTGATAGACCGAATATTGCAAAAATGACTATGTTGACTAAAGTATGTACAAATACTATGCCATCCCCATCAACATTTTAGTGACATTCTTCACACACACACAACGCGATGATTTAGTAAGTTAAGGTACTTGCTTGCACACCTGCTGACCCAAATTCAATCACCAGATACCACACAGAAGAAGGAAAGAACCAACTTCCAAATGCTTTTCTCTAACCCCCACACTTGGAGCATTCTCTCTCTCTCTCTCTCTCTCTCTCTCTCTCTCTTTCTCTCTCTCTCTCCCTCCCTCTCCCTCTTCCTCTCCCTCTCTCTCCCTCTAATGGGATATATTTTTTAAATATTTGTATAGAAACACACAAAAACCCACAAAAATCTAGAGCACTGACCTCAAATTACATGTGACAGAGCCATAGTGTGAAAAAAAAAAAACAGATATGTACACTAATAATCCAGGAAAAGAAAAACACACACATCTATGGCCACCTAATTTTTAACAAAGGTGTCAAAAACATAAAGACAGCCAATTGAACAAATGATGTGGCAAAATGGGATGTATACTGATAGAAGAATGAAATTAGATTCATCTCTCAACTTGCAAAAAAAACTCTACTTAAATGGATCAAAAGTGCTGATTTAAAACTTGAAATGCCAAAATTGCTATGGGAAAACACAAGCAAAATACTTCAAGATATACACATAGGCAAAAACTTTCCAAATAAGACTCCAACAACAGAAAAAAATTAAACCCAATAATTGACAAGTGACACATGCATATGATGAAATTTTATTCAACATTAACAAATATTAAACTTTCAAAAAATTTGGTGAATCTGGAAAGTATTAAGTAATGTAATTGATATTCAGAAAGACAAATATGTTTTTCTCATATGAAGGTTCTTATCTCTATTTTTTTCACCTCTGATTTTTATGTATATATATATATATATAGCATGAGTGTGGATATAGGTGGTGGAACTAAAAAGGGAAAAAGGTTTTTAAAGTAAGTATATGAGTAATAGAACACAAGGGATGCTAAAACAGAAAGGGGAATATGAGGGGGGGAATCATATAGGATGGAGGAAGAAAGTAGGTTCAAAGATCAGTAAAATCAAATCATGTGATTAAATGCCATAATGTGACGTATTACTGTATTTGCTAATTAAAAAACAAGAGTTTTTAAATACTCATCAAAGGATCACTTATAATCATCCTTAAAAGGTCCATTCCCCCTTGAAGGTAAATTCTTGAGTCTTTTGTTAATATAAAATAGACATATCAAAAATTGACCTCATGTGCCAATCAGTGAAGAAGCCAGCAGTATATCCCAGGAGTGTCAAAGAAAATGTTAAGAGCAACACATAATAAACTAAAATAACCATGACTAAACCTAAACAGGACATCTATGCTACCCCTACCCCAAAACTCATGGAACATCATGGAAGAGATTGTGATAAGATCGTAAGAGCCTGAAAGGGGATTGGGGGGGAGGTAAGACGTTATTTTCTGGATATAAGAGGGCTGTTGCATCCATGAATTCATTACAGTTATATACACATCCACAAGACCTGCATGGGAATTGTCCAATCAACATTTCACCATGCAAGAGGAAATCTCACAAGGCCTTGCTTCTCCCTGGGAAAACTGTTGAAGATTAATATTACAGGGGCTGGGGAAAAGGTAGAGATGCTTTCCCATTGATACACAATTCAAGCTTTAGCAAGTACTCAGGCACATGCCATCAAACACAACCCAGATGACATTCAGTGGGCCACACATGTGAAAGACATAAAAATTGTCAGGAAACTTTCAAGGAAAGAAGAAATGCTGTAAATGGAAAAAGGAGTGGGATGGGATTGGGGATTAAGATAGGAAAATACCATAAATTCATTACATACATATAAGAAACACTAAAAGAATAAAAATAAACTTGAAAAAAACGCTAAAGCAGAGTGACTAATGAATGTGAATGGGCCTGATGGGGATAGCAAGGAAAAATCAATTCTTTCTCCAGACAGACCACTCTCCTATATGTGTTTATGGAAAAAAAGGTTGTATGCATGGCTAGTGAGCTACAATTAACAGTTATAAGTAGTTCATAGCCAATGAAGGGAAGAGACAGCCCAGAGGGTACAGTGGGGAGGTTACTTGATCTTTATTGATTTAGTCCATATTCATTCTTTTAGAGCTATTCTTCACACTTCAGATGCCCGACTCCCCTCTCTCAACACTTCTTAGCTCATCTGATGAAATCTGGACTCCTTGTCCCTTCACCCTTGTGGCAATTTGCTTCTATGGTTGTTGATAAAATTATGACAAAATGGCTTAAGAGAACAAGAGATTTTATTTCCTCTTTTGACTGTACAGTTATAGTTCCTTGTCCAGCTTGGCAGGAGAACTCATACCAGCAGCCAAGGGAACTGACCTCACCAAATCCACATAGCAACTTGAAAGATGACCAGTCCTTACTTGCTAGACCAGCATGTCTGGCCAAGGATGCCAACTTCCTCAACAAGCAAAGAATCAAATGTATGATGATTACTACTGTTATGGTCCACCCCATATGCCCACTCCAAAAAGAGGTCAAGGGCATGGAGGCAGAAGTGGTTATGGATATCCTCCAGGTTATTATGCATATGAAGATTATTGATTATTATGGTTATGATTACCAGAATTATCATGGTGGATATGAAGATCCATACTATGGTTATGAAGCTTTTCAAGTTGGAACTAGAGAGGGTGTTCCTTCCAGAGGTTGTGAGGCTGCTACTCCTCAGAGCCAGTTATTCACATCCAGAAGGTTCTGGATCAGCAAAAGCCACTGGAGGTGTGACAAGAGGTGCCCAACAAGAAAGAGGCCTCAGACAGGGAAAAGGGGTCGAGGCCTGTCCTGAGCTGACTTGCTATATGGGATTACACCAGAAGCTTGCAGTGAAGTAACAGTAAGGAAACCAAGCAACCTTAAATATCTCAGCTGTATAGGAGCATACTCTATTGCAGAAGACCTTCCTATGAAGATCACGGAATCAAATCAGAACTTTGAACTAATACTTGGACTTTGATATGAATTTAACAATTTTCTCAGCAGTGCATGTTAAACAAAGCTACTCTGTTTTCCAAATATGTTCCAACAGAAATCCTTCATAACTTCCAGCATGGTATCTTAATAAAGAATAAGTTCCTTTCTTAAAAAGAGAAAGAAAAAGAAAGAAATAGTGATGGGGTATACCACCTTTCCCACTAATTTCTTTTCAACTGCATATCATTTTCCTAAGGACACATACGCTTTCTGGAAGTTTTGGCTTATAGACCTTTGACAATCTATCCTTCAAAAAGAAAATGTTGACATGGAGTTACATATTTTGCTCCTGATTCCAATGGTGGAAGAGGGCCAAACTCAGTGTTCCTGCCCCCCCTCCCCCCAGCCCTATCCAACCAAACAAGGCCCTGTGAGTTGGGACAGCCCTGAGTGCTTCATTGCAGCAAGGGCTGGATAGAGTCCTGTACCCATGGATCCTTTGGAAGTCTCACCCAGTAAGAAGGCCAACCTTTAGCTCACATCATATCTCTGCCCTCAGGCAATTACTTTGTTCTCTATAAATTATTTTAAAAACTCCACCTACTTCAAAGGACTCAGGAGGTTAGATTTACAATAGACCAATGAAGTCATTTTAGATCCCTTAAATGGAACACAGGAACATATGCAAATATATGCAAATAAGTCGTGCCTCAGAGTAATTAAAATAAAATCTAGTAGTCTTAGGTAGACACCAAATAATAGTCTTAGGAGAAGTAATTAATTCTATTGTTTACAACCACTCCCTTTGTTCTCTGACTTTTCCCAAGTGAACAGACAGGTCATATTTTTAGCTCTTCTGTTAGACAAACGAGATGCATTTATTATTTGCTTCACTGTTGCCTATAATAACATAGTCAAATAACCTCTATTAAAAAGAGGAGAAATCATTCAGAAGTAAGGCTTCTCAGGATCTTAACTACAGCCCGGCTTCCTACCCAAACCCTTCCCACAATCCTCACCAAATTCCGCATTGAATTTCTTAACCCCTACAACACTGACAGCGCCCAATCTCCTGTCCAGGGCGACATGACTATTCTTCTGCCAGAAAGCAGAACACCCTGCCAGCTTTAGAAGCAGCAGCCGAGTCAGGAAAGCAGCAAATAAACCAGAGCCACGAGTGTAAGGACACAAGCGTGCGCAGAGCATGATGGGACACAAAGATGACTAGTTGCTAGGAAAAAATGAGCGCTAATGAGAAGGAACACAAACTCGGGCTGCAACTACAATCACTGAAGTTTATTCTGAACTCTGGCAAGGGAGCAGCGATTTTCCCAGGAAAGAAAATTACTGTTTGGGGCTCTGGATATGGGGTTTTTAAGTTCTAAGGCGCGCGCGCGCGCGCGCACACACACACACACACACACACACACACACACACACACACATGCACGCACGCACGCGCGTGCGCGCTCGCACACATACGAGCTTGAAAGATGGAGCATAGAACTAGGGGGGAACTATAAGCAGAATAGAAAGTCAGCCTTCGTAGAGCTCTAAACTACAAGACCAGAAGGAATGGGAATGAGGCTCAAGAGGCAGCTCTCCTGGAGAGCTAGATTTACTTCTAGAAGAGCGTAGACTTCATCCTCCGGGGATGGACCATTGAAGAGTGTTTAGTAGGTGAGCCCTGGAATACAATTTCAACCAGGGTGAAAGTCTTCTGTCTATACTTTCATAAAAGCAGAAGAAAGAACAAAGAGAAGGGAAAATCGTCCTGACAAATTCATTCACAGTAAGGACTAAGAGAAGTCATGGTGGTCTTGACAGTGATAGCAATGAACAAGAGAGAGTCACACTTCAGACTGAACTGTTGATTAATCAGACTAGAGAAAGTGCTGGAGGCGAGCAGTCAACAACAATGGTTGTTGGCCATTCTGGGCATACTGATATTCTTGTGCTGAACCAGAGATAAAAGGGGACAGATTTGGAGAGACATTGGATATTATATCATATCAAATATGTTGAGAAATAATGACCCAATAGCTAGTGGGTTGGTATTTATGCACCAATGTGAAACATGAGTTAAAGGGGATGTGGTTGTAGGAGGAGGAAGACACAATAAGATGATAGCTACCAGGGCAGGAAAAATGTGGCGACGACTGAAGCAAGACAGAGATTACAAATGAGGGACGACACAGAAAGACAGGGAAATTCATGAGGGTATCGGAGGGAAAAGGAACCCATTGTCACTGTGTCTGACTAAAACCTCTTGCCTACTGAGAAACAAGAATTCTAGAACAACTAACATTTGCTGAAAAGGCCACTAACAATTCATATCACTTTCATAGTTTATGATAACAGCAATAACCCTGAATTAAGATCTGAATGTATATGACCTTAAGTAGGGTCTCAAACAAAACATAATTTCATTTACAGTTAAGATATCCTATCTTTTCTGAATTCCTGTAATCTAGAGTTTTCCTTTCTGGCTCAGTTACTTTTCCCATTAGTGTTGTAAAATAACCTAGCAAAAGCAACTTAAGGGAGAACTTGAGTTCTCATGCTTGTGCAACTAACACTTGACCTGCCAAGGCATCTCCCCACCCCCCAAAATATCTTTAAAAACCTTAACTGTGCTTCATGTGGGCTACTGCTGAAACCAAGGCCTGCAATGTGGAATTGCTTGTCCATAACACCACTGACAAAGTGGCCTATTCCAGAAGTGTTTAAGAGGCAAATTATTTCATTCCCTTCTCTTCTCAACTTTACAAACATTATTCCCAAACCCAGAACAATGTTAATTGTTTTGTATGGAAAGCATAATCACAAATTAGAACATTTGGAATAGTAAAGATTTGACTTCTGTCATTAAAGTCTTTTTCTATCTTGATATCTAGAGCTTTCTTAAAGTTCCTACAGGAAATGTACCACTCTTTTGGAAAGCAACATGGTGATTTACTGACAAAGACTCTTGTTAACCTTTATCTAGGTTCCTCATCTGTCTCCTAAACTCATCTGTGCACTTCCTGCAAAGTACAGGTTTGTGAGGAATCCTGATAAATCAGCTTAGCAAATCTTCCATATTTGATCACTTTCAATATGTGATCAGGAAGATGTCTGGCAGCTTCGCTCTTCTTACCATCCTTTAAGCCAGTTGAGCAGGATCCTCTTTCCTTACTTCCTCTTACTAATCTACCATGCCCTTTACCCTATTCCTGACCTTTTAATTCCCACTGGCCCATATTGTATTGACAGTAAAAGCTCACTGCTAAATGAGGCCTCTTTCCCATTCTTACTGTAGGCTCTCAAAATAAAGTCTCTTCTCACCATCTATTCTTAGGGAGGCCCTGGTTTTCTTTTGACACTATCCGAGTCCCATGGTAATTGCTGGCAGAGGTAGAACTAGATTTCTAATGACAGCTTCTGATTTTGTGCCCTTCCCACCACACCACTCTATTGTGGATCTGTCTGGTTTGCATTTACTTGTAAATATTTAAACAGCCCTCTGCAGATCTTCGGAACAACAGAGAAGTTATACTTTAAATAATCCTTATCCCCAAAGGTGCATTAGAGCCCAAACCATAAAATTAATAGTTACTTACTTACCAGGATCAATAGATTTCCTGGCCAAGATGAGCGATGGCTTTGGACTCAGTGTGAGAAAGATCTGCAGGATGATGCTGACAGATGGAAAAGTAAAGCTGAGGCGGGTTAGGGGGACCTCTGCAATGAGCATAAGGGGCAGAAACCAGCTTCAGCCCAACCAGTCCTCAAAACCTAGGCTTCTGTGTGTCTGAGGGACGGATGAGATTGACAGTGAGTAACTGAGCAAGGCCTTGAGCCTAGAGACCCTGAGTCTGGGAAACTTTCAGGAAACCCATTCTCTGCTGAGTTCCCACATCCTCGGTGTCTTCTGATAAGGACACTGACATCTGACAAATGATTGTCTGATCATCGATTATTCCATGTGAATGTTCCAAGCATTGTCATGGAAATTAAACCAAATATCTTCAATCAAAAGAAAAGTGAGTTGGGTATGGTGGCTCTTGGTCATAATCCCAGATCTTAGAAGCAGAGGCAGATGTTCCTGAGTTCAAGAGGAGCCTCAGTTGTGTAGCAAAATCCTGTCACTCACACACACGTATACATACACACACAGGATTATTATGTAATATGACTGCCCTGGTCTTAAGAGAAAAACCACATCATATATGGAGTCATAAAATTCCCTAAACCAAGGTATTTTACTATGAAATGAAAAAAAACTTAAGCAATTATAATCCAATGAATCAAAAATGCCATATCTTTTATGAATTACTTGTTTTAAGCACATGCTCACTAAATGCACTTTTCCCAGAGTTCCACTAATGTACAAACAAAATACCCTATATGCTATTTCCATGGTAACTATTTTCTTGCTAAATGGAAATAGCATCATCAACATTTAAGAATGTCTATTTCCTGAGACATTTCACTTTACACAAATGTCAGTTTCATACGTGAATTACATGTAGTATGTTATCCCTTTATTTTCTTCACTTAATTAAAATTAATTTTGTTAAATGGAAGAATGATATGCCATTCTCACTAAACTGTGTACAAAATACATTCCTTGAATATTTTGATAAGATTGAGCAATCATTCTTTATAGTCTCAAGAACTCAGAACTTCTAAAAAATTAATTTAATTCTTATAAGTCCTACATATGTTTGGTGAATTCTGCAAGTAAATATTTTTTCTGTGCTAAAAGCTGTTCTTCAGAAAAGCTTTCTTTCACAGTAAGAAATGAGTATCTGTTTTAATTTTTAAGTTTTACTCATTACGAAAGAATCAGGTAAGACTTCTTCCTTTGTGTCATAGTTAGGCACTGGCATCAACTTGACAGTTGAGGTTTTGAGCTCCGGGCACATTTGTGGAGAATTAGTGGTTGGCTTAAGCCCAGAGCAAACCTTCAGGAGATTGTCTAGCTGATGGGGAAGGCCCAGCCTATGGTGGGTGGGACTAGACCCTGAACAGATGAATAAAATACTGAGAGTCAGTTGAGGAAGTTGGCATCCTTGTGTATAGTTGGTCAAACATGCTGGTTTGGCAAGTAAAGATTATCCCTCTCTCAGCCATTATATAGAGATGGTATGACCAGTTCCCTCAGCCCTGGTATTGATGCATGCTCTCCCATCAAGCTGGACTGAGAACTGTAGCCAGTAATCATAAGAGACAATAAACTAACTCCTTGTTCCCTTAAGCTGTTTCAAGGTCATTTATCAGCAACCATGTAGATTGATTGCAACACTTTGAGTGTCTTTTGAGTTGACTTCTAGATTAGGCCTGACTATTTTCTTTCTTTTTCTTTCTTTCTTTCTTTCTTTCTTTCTTTCTTTCTTTCTTTCTTTCTTTCTTTCTTTCTTTCTTTCTTTTTCTTTCTTTCTTTCTCTTCTCTGTCTTTTTGTCTTTCTCTCTTCTCTCTTTCTTTCTCTTTCTTTCTTTCTCTCTCTTTCTCTCTCTGTTCTTCTCTTCTGTCTTTTTCTTTCTCTTCTCTTTCTCTCTCTTTCTTTCTTTCTTTCTTTTGTGTGTGTATGTATGTATGTGTATTAGAGGGCACTTGAGTGTGTGTGCCTACAGAGGCTCAAAGGTGACATCAGGAATCATCCTGGATTGCTTAATCTCTTTATAGCTGTGCTCTGGGGTTTCCAGGCTCCACCTTCCAAGGCCAGAAGTGTAAACCACTGTTATATATACCCAACCTTTTTAATGTGGGATCTGGGGATCTGAATTCAGGTCCTTTAGCTTCTGAGGCAAAGGCTTTAACCCCTGAGCCATTTCCTCAGGCAAATTAGGCCTGCCTGAATTCTCATCCTCGTCAGACCTACATGGCCCGTAAGTGAAAACCCGATAAGACAGTTTGAAAAGATTCACTTTGATCCCTGATCTCCATAACTAGCTGTCAGCAAGAATCTACATATGTGGGTCAGCAATAGTCCGCTGCTCTTGATGTCGTCTCCATTCACTGAGCTTATCACTCTGTTCACGAACTATAAATTCCAGCGCTGATGCTGAATTTATTTCTCTCTCCTGTTGAGATAGTCTTCATACCTGTTGCAACAGTTCTGAAAAGATTTTTCATTGCCATTTTAGCAAGTGTCAAAATAATGTGTCTTTCTGTTGGTTTTTGTTTTGTTTGTTTTACCACAGACTTTATAATCAAAGGGAAAATTTTTTAGAGAGTAAAGGAATCAAGCTAAAAATGAATGGAAAACTTTTTTTCTCACAGGGAGCAGGGAAATCTAGACAAAATAGAATTTGCATATTTGTCAGTCAGTTACCTACAATATGTAAATTCATGCAGCAAGTATATGTTGTAGCATTGGCTTGCAAGAGTGTACTGTAAATGATATTGATTTTCATTGGAGTTTTTTTTTTTTTACATTTTTACATTTTTTTCTACTTTTACAAACATATTGAGTATTCATCCCAGCTTCCCTCCCTACCCTTCCTCCCATTCCCTCCCTTCCTTTTATCATTCCCTCTCACTTCCTGTATGCCTGTATGCCTGTATGCCTCTATGGACCCCAGGATTCATTCTGGCTTGTCTGCTCCTGTGGGGGTTCAAGACTCCATAGTATATCAAGTTACCTCTTTTCAAGCCACCCCACTGATATATGCATTTCCCTTCATTCATCCAGCTTTAAACCCATTCTATGGGTATAAAAATCTATGTGTTGTGTGTCAGAGGGCACATGTGTCCCTATGGAGGACCAAGGGTGACTTTGGGAATCATCCTGGATTGCTTCTGCCTCCTTCTTGCTTTCTCATTGGGATTTCTCAGGCTCTGCCCACCAGGGCCAGCCATGAAGCCCACCGTTCTGGTGTTTTTGAGTAGAACCTAGAGCAAACTCGGGACCTTCTCCTTAAGACAGAGTCTTAACCTCTGAGCCATTTCTCAACCCATCCAGTTATTTTTAAGTCCAGTTGATGTTAATATTAATTATCTATTGTAGATGTAGAAAAAAAAGTTGCTATTTGGTTTTCACAGGTCCTCAGTATAACACTGTCTGTAAACTTTGATGAGAACAGTGTAATGTGTGTAACATCTTCACTTGGAAGGCTGATTTAGTAGGAGCTGTAAAAGACCAATGAAAATATAAAATAGAATTCTCGTTTTAAAAATGCGGTTATTTAAGAACCAAGCTAGATAAGAAATAGGGAGATTGCCCTCAGGAGTTGTCAATTTTCCTTCATTCAAATATTCCATCACTATTATCTTACTCATTTTGAACTGTGTTTGATGTGGTTTTTTAGACACATTTTCCCTCCTTTCAGTACAGGATTGTGTCTGATAGCTACATGGTTTCCTCAAATGGACCTGCTGTTTCTCACATAATCCATGGACTGGGTAATTGAAGACTGAATGAAACAAGAAAGGTTTCTGTCCTGAGTTCAGAGTTTCTTGTCTAACAAATCCTGTTGGAATGTAATTGCCACTATAACAGTATCACAAGATGGCGCCTTAAAATGATGATTATGCCACAAGGGTTCTGAGAAATTAAGCCTGGGATAGAAGACAAGCTCAGCCCTCTCATTCTTTCTTTTATCTTTTTCCATGGTATGTCTCTTCAGTGTTATGATGTAGCACAAAGACCCGTGCAGATCCATTGTCTCCATATTGAATATAACAAGAAAGGCACATGCTTTGGCGCTAATGCTTGTTCCTCCAAAATTCTGAGTTACAAAATTTCTGTTCATCTGGGCATGAAGTTCATGTCTGTAATTGCAGGCTTGGAAGGAGCACACGGCTAGCTTGGGCTACATTGCAAGATACAGGTTCACATACACACATGTTATTATAATGTGTTATAATCTTAATACATTATTCATTTTCAGATATTCTGCTTTTTCAGCCCAAAATTGACTAAGACTGCTTCCTTACAGGATAAGTGAAGTGCCAGTTTCTACATAAATTGCTCTTTAATGCCCTCATTTAATTTAAAAATCATTTTAGATAACATACTTGCTAACATTTATTGAACATTGATTATGAAAATGAGCCCTGTCCTGAGCATCTCATTTCATCTCCGTGACAATCCCAAGAGGTTATTGTCTTCACTTAATCAAAGATGGGAAAGAATTTTGCTTTCGTTCCATCTTACCCAGATTTTATACAGACTTCTGTGTGCCATATTCACCTTCTGAGATTAAACCATATCATTTGCCACTGTTTCAAAAAAAAAAAAAAAAAAACAGTCATCTTGGGGCATTATAAAAAGGAGTTACCAGTCCTAAAGAGCATATCTAAGCCACCCCAACCCCAAGGTTCAGGGAACATTGCCAAAGAGGGAGCAGTAAAACTGTAAAAGCCCAGAGTGGGGCAGGGGTGTGGCCGGATCCTATCCTCTGAACAAGACAGGACTGTTGTATCCATGATTCACTGCAGCTAATGTATTTCCACAAGGCCTGCACAGCAATTGTCCTATCGACATTTCACCATGAAAAGGGAAAGATCTTAAAAGATCCCAAGGCTTCCCTGAGAGACTGATGAGGATTAATGCTGATGAGGAGGAAATGAAAGATTTTTTTCCTCAGTGGTATATCACACATATCATCAAAGGCAACTCAGATGAAACTGAATGGTCCACAAATACAAAAGGAAGGGAAAATAAGAAAGAGTCTGGCAGTGAAAAAGGGTTATAACGGGAAAAGGAGCAGTAGGGGATGGGGTTGGGAATTAAGGTGTAAAAATATCACAAATTCACTATATTTGTGCATGAAACACTAAAAGAAAAATTAAAAAGAAGTTTCCACATGGAGCAGTTTGAACAAGGATCTACAAAGTACCTTCCGCTGGGGAAGAAGAGCGTCCCTGTAGACAAAGGCAGATCCCCTGAGCACTCAAACCCAGACACCATGCAAGCGCCACCTCAAGCACTATTCACAGGCTAGCCCAGACACTACACAGGGGCTAGCTCAGACACCATGCAGGGGCTAGCTCAGACACCATGTGGGGGCTAGCCCAGATACCATCCAGGGAAGTCAGATATGCAGGACTTAGACAGTTTTAGAGCAGCCATGCTGGGAAGGTCTTTGAAGGTGTTTGAAGGTCATCCCCAAGGCCGGTTTACCCTGAAGGAACATACCCTACTAATCTGGAGCAACTGACGTCACCAACTTGCTGCAATCCTTTGTTTATGGAAGGATATGGAGATTGGTTCTCCACTGTAGAGAAGCCCTACAAGAGGTTGGTCACAGAATCAACTGGGTTAGGCCCCAATATGAACAGACCAATGAGATGTAGAGGACCAAAAGCTCCAATTAGGTTTATAGACACAGGAGCTAAACAGTGAGAAAAAGCCATTCCCCCTCCCCCAATCATCTGCCTATAAATAATCCTGATCTGTCAGCCATCTTTGGAACCCTTGTCCCTCATGGGGTTCCACATCTGGAGTCTGTGAGTTTCTATCTGACTTTTCTCTCACTCCTCATGGATTCCATTCCTGGGTTCTTCAGGGTTCTCTTGCCCCTCACAGAATCATGTTCATGAGTTCCAATCCTTCTCTCCTCTACTAAACTCTGCCTTAATCCTCTATGCATGCTCTGGTTTCAATCTTCCACTCCTGAACATAAGAACCTGGACACATAAAGACCCCAAAGGGACCCCATTATCAGGTCCAGCCCAGTGTTAGGTTGTATACAAGCTTGGCTCCAGAGAGATGGGAGTGTATATACTTCTTACTGTCACTAAGATTCTCCATATCTTCTGATCTCCTCTACACACAAGCTGCCTATGTCCTAGCACAACCTCATATTCTTCTGATTTACCACTTCTACTAATAAGCCATTATGGGACAGATTTTCTCTTGATTTGTTCTTTAAATTTGAATTTTGTTTATTTATTTATTGCACGTGTGTGTGTGTGTGTGTGTGTTTAAGTGTGAAAGGACACACATACCATGGGGTAGATGTGATGATCTGCTATTATGTGGATTGCAGAGAATAAACTCAGGTCACCAGGTTTGCACAGCAAGCTCCTGTACCCCTAGCTCAGTCATCTTGGCAATCTCTCTTGATTGCTGAGAAGTTTCCCACTATCAAAGCTCATGCAAGTGAAATTAGTATTTTTAATGTATGTTTCAGTACTTCTTTTAGTACTCCAAAGAGGAACACCTTTTCTACTGCTGATTTTGTAAAATAGAAGTCCAAATTCTCCTGAGACAGTTTGGAGGATTCTAAGTGGGAAGGATAAGCAAGCATTTGAGGTAAATGTTTTAGGATTTTTGGGTCATAGAGACTCTCTGACAGATAATTACTTGTTCTGTCTAGAGGCTGTTAAAAACACAGGAACTGTTCTTGGCAGTAGTGTTCACTTTCTGAGCTGTGCTAAAGGAAGAGACAAGTTCAAGACATGTCTTTGTCTATTTGTCTACAGCGAGCTCAGTTCAATTAAGAACTTTATACCCACTGAGAAATAGATACCAGACTGGTGAACTTTGAATTTCTGTATTTATTTTTGATCTATGAGCAAAATTTTAAAACTTAGGATTCAAAAGGCTCTTCTTCAAACGTCCTTTCTGTAGTTTGTATATATAATTCAGCAAAGACTTCTAATTAATACTGTATAAATGTATCATATTTCCTTTTCTGAACACTATTGTTAGAGTGTAATTTTTTAAGTAAAGGAGTTTTATTCTGACTGACTTATAGAAATAAGTGTTTATATAATTCAACATTCCTAAAATTCCCAGATATGAAGGAAATTTAACTTCTTGTAATTTCAATGTAGAAAAAAAGTATTCATAATGAAACTAGCTCATATTTCAGGAATTCAAGTTTACATAATTAGGCAAGACTTTGCAAATGAGTCTAATTTATTATTGTTGGTTTAACAAAAACAAATTATATCTTCTCTGAGTTTTCAGCATTAATTATCATACAAGATATGTCTTTTGTCATTTTTTCCTGTACATGATGCATATGTGTATGCATGTTTGCATGTGTTTGGTGCATGTGTGTACACAGAGATGGGAGCACAGGGGCACATATGCAGGTGGGAGCCCAGTGTTGATACTGGGAATCATCTTCAATTGCTCTTCTACCTTATTCTTTTGAGGCCAGGTATTTATTAAACCCAGAACTCACCAATAGGGTTCATCTGGTTCGTCAGCTCTTTGAGGATTCCCACGTTATGCCTCCCTGGGCTGGAACTACAGGCAGGCCACCATATCACCCAGTGTTATACCTGGAATTCTGGAGATCCAAATTTTGATCCTGTTGCTTGCATAACAAACATTTTATCACTGAGCCACCTCTCCAGCATGACTACATTTCTATTCTAATATGTTTTTTCCTAAACTTCTACAGGTTTGATGACAGAATGTGAAATGGTTAAGACTATGAAAATGCAAATTTGTATTTAACTAGGTTAAATAATTATTCTAACAAACTTTGTTTGAATAGCATTTACTAGTATTATGTTGATTTGACATCTTCCAGATCTTCAGATAAATTAAAGTCTGGGCTGATGCTAGCTTTAGAAAACTGGTGGATATTTACCAACTACTCACATCATTCAAGGTAAGGTAGAACATAAAGATATTAAATACACAACTTTTGAATTCTAGTTTTTAACCTATTGTTCTTGTATAGTATAGAGAAGCCCTATGTTTTTGTTTATAGTAACACCTATAATACATTTTTCACCTTGAAATTTTATAGTAAAAAGGAAACATAATGATATGGAAAAGTTGCAGAGATCAGACATGACCATGTGATGGATTCATAGATTTTTGAAAGGGGGCCCTAATATCAAATATCATATTAATGAAAAATCATAATTAATTTTTTCTCTCTTAAAATTATTGCAGGGGAGGAATTTTTATATCTCCATGTTTTTGTGTTTAGGAGTCAAAGATTGAAACCAGATCACAAGTAGAGGATTAAGGCAGAGTTTATTAGAGGAAAGAAAAAATGGAACTCATGGACCATGGATTCCTTGAGGGACAAGAGAGCCATCCGATGTATTGCAACAAAATGTTGCATTCTTCTGTCCCATTATTGAAGTGGAAGACCACTGTAAAAGGATTAAGAGGAGATTCTGTTAGAGGTAAAAAAGAACAGAACTCAAAGACATTGAGTCCATGGGGGCAAAGATGCAAAAAAAAAAAAAAAAAAAAAAAAGAGCTTTTGCACTCCAGACATGGAATTCATGAGGAGCAAGAGAAAAACTAGAAAAATTCCAGAATCCATGAAGAGCAAGGGAGCTAAAGATGCCTGCCAAAGTCAGGGTATTTATAGGGTTAGGTAGGCCCAGGAAAAGTGGCTTTTACTCATAGGTTAGCTCCAGTTTCTGCAAACCTGATTGGAGCTTTTGATCCACTACACCTCATTGATCTGTTCCTATTGGGGCCCAACCCAGCTGATACTGTGCCCAACCTCTAGTTGGTATATTTGGCCAAACTCTCAGCAGTTGGTGGATATGTGATATTAGTGTGACCAGTTTCCCTCAGCCCCTGGTATTGGTGTGGGCTCTCTTGCCATGCTGGAATAAGAACTGTCAGCAGACACTAAGAGAGAATAAGACTCCTCATTCCCCTGTAAGCTGACTGGTGCGAATTTATGAGCAGCATGCAGAGAAACTGCAACAGGGGTATTACCCTGCTGCCCAGTGTTCCTCCCCCCAGTATGCTGAGACGCTGGTGCCATGGCTATGGAAATGACCCCTAGAATGGGAAAGGGGCTTTCTGACTGTGCAGTGTGGGGAGACCAATTTGAGGGTCTCTTGCTAGTTGATACTTTAATCAAACTTGTTTTCAAGTGGGTTCACATTTCTATCTTCAGAGATACCTGGTAGTCCCAATTCCTGCTTTTCCAATAGTCAAGAAGTCAAACATCCCTTCTTGTTCTTGCCTCTTGCACTCAGATAGCAGTTTGCTCTGCTCTGTGAAGATAAGTCTCACATGTTTCTGTGTGCTCTGTTTTTGTTTTTGTTTTTGTATTTTTTTCCAATGTTTTTATCCTGAGACATGATCTTACATTGACGCTTATATTGGACCTGAAGCTCGCTATGTAGCCCAGGGTGGTCTCAAACCCCAATAATCCTCCTGCCTTGGCCCCTGAATGCAGAGGTAACAGTCATGAGGCACTGTACATACCCTACTGCATGTTGTTTGACTGCTAAACTTTTATGGCTTCTCTATCAAGCAGAAATTCTTCTTGTGTTTCTAATGCCTCTTACTTTTTATAAATTTTTTTTTATTATTATTTATTCAATTGTACGTGTGTGTGTGTATGTATGTGCGCGCGCATGTGTGTATGTGTGTGTGTAGAACCACGGACGAATTGGGAACCACCATGGACACCTCCACCTCTTTCTGCCCCGGGATTCACAGGCTCCGCCCTACCAGAACCGGAAACACAGGCCGCCCCCCCCACTTCCGCCTGGCGTCTTTACGTGGGATCTGGGATCTGAACTCAGGACCTTCCGCCTGCAAGGCGGAGGCTTAACCCCTGAGCCACCTCTCCAGCCCCTACTTTTTTTTTTTATTGTCAATCACTGGAGTTTCATAGCAAAGATAGGGTGGGAGATGATTCAAGGGTTAAAGCTTTTTTCTCATAAGCAAGAGGACCTGAGTTCAGATCCCCAGATCCCATGTAAAAATTCCAATCCAATATGGTGACTGAGTGTAATTCAGGACATGGAAACTGGAAAATTCTAGAACAAAACAATAAAGTGGTAGAGCAATCCAGGATAATTCACGATGCCATTCTTGGGCTTCCATAGGCACACACACGCTAGTGTTCTCTTGTACACAAGCATGTACACACACACATGCACACACACACACACACAGAAGAAAAAAGAAGGCAAAGATAAATAGCTTTAACAAGTCACATTTTTAAATACTTCTTATTGATTAGTCAGTGCTCTTTATATTTTTAAAGTTTTAATACTTTTCCTGCCACCTTCTTTCTATCCCTGCTTTCACATTTCAAAGAAAATGTCAAACTATTGCTATGTATAAAAATGTTATAACATTCTAATTTTTTTTACGTTTTAATTTTTGGATACTGTAAATTTTTGACATCGAAATTCTCCAACTTTAGATGCCTATCAAGAAGTATGTGAGTTATTAAGCAAGTTATCACCGACGCAGAAAGATAAACGCCGCATATTCTAATATATGTGGATGGTAGCATTAAACTCTTGTCTGGAGTAACTGGGATTCCCATGTGCTTACAGAGCTTGCTGTATGTGCTCAGTTTATTAGAGCTACTTATGGGCCTGCGATGCTTGGGTCTAGGATGTGGGATTCAGAGTTAAGGTTGGGTGTATGGGTGTGATCGCAGCACAGACAACCACGAACTTGGGGGAGGATGATATTACACGTAATTGGATGATGAGTTCTGCCTACCATATTGAAAGACTTGAGTGGTGGTGTGATCCTCATAGCCGGAAACTGGATTCCATTGGGTTTTGGGATGGAGTCGGGTCCCTTCGACCTTCTGTCTCTATGTGTGGAATGCACTGTGATATTGCATTTCTATTAAGGTTTGGGAATTTTGTTTCCTATTAAACATCTTTTGAATTTTTCTTTGAAATAATAAAGTTTAAAAAAGAGAAATGTGCCTGTATGAGTTAAAGATCCCTGTCAGCTCATACAGAGAACTCAGTTTCCTGACCCATAATGCTCTACAAGACATCACCAGTAGGATGAGTAAATCAGGAGTCGCCAGAAACCTAATTCTTTCCTCCAGCGCTTTTTAAACTGCTTGGTTATTGTTATTGTTATTGTTGTTACTGAGAGAGAGAGAGAGAGAGAGAGAGAGAGAGAGAGAGAGAAGGCGAGAAAGAGAAAGATTGTGTGTGTGTGTATGTGTGTGTGTGGTATGATGTATATGATGTGAGTATGGCTATGTGTGCCTTATCACCATGCATGTTTGGAGATCAGAGGACAATTTTGTGGAGTTCATTCTTATCTTCTAGCAGCTTAAACTCAGGTCATCATGTTTCGGGATTTTTATGTCTAAGTTCTTGCATCCCAGACTCAAAGACTGAAGCTGGGATGCAA
Organism: Typhlomys cinereus; assembly: GCA_023101885.1. Lineage (NCBI taxonomy): Eukaryota > Metazoa > Chordata > Mammalia > Rodentia > Platacanthomyidae > Typhlomys > Typhlomys cinereus. The sequence continues at coordinate 547,077 of JALPQD010000335.1, forward strand.
TTGAATAGTTTAAGTAAAATTTATTGAATAGCAGGGGAAGGGATACCTGATTGCTCAGGAGAATCAGGGGGAGCATGAAGTCGTCCCTGGCTGTTCGGGGAGCCAAAGGAGAGGCAAGGAAATTCCAAGTCTTTCTCCAAGTTCTGGCCAGATGTGCTGGTCTGGCAAGTAAGGATCATCCCTCTCTCAGCCATTATGTGGAGATGGTGTGGCCAGTTCCCCTGGCCCTTGGTGTTGCAGTGGGCTCTCTTGCCAAGCTGTATAAACAACTTATGAGCAGGAATCATAAGATAATAAAACTCATTCTTCCCTTAGCCCTTTGATGGTGATTTTTATGAGCAACACGTATGTGAACTGCTTCAGCTGTTTGTCATAATTTTATTAGCAACAATGCAGCAAACTGTTACACCATCCCTTCCCCCAATGTTCTTAAAAGGCAAATCAAGTATTTGATTAACCATTCTTAGGAGATGACATCTTCCCAATAGCTGATAAGATCTGATACAAGCATTTAGTTGAAACAAATGCAAAAGGTATAATGAAAACACATAGCAGAGACCACTTCAAATAAATGTAGTGGAAATGCCCATCTGCTACTCAATGTAGCGAGTCATTGAAATGGTTTCTTGTAGCAAGTGAGCAAAAACAGCAGCCGCAGGAGCAGGAGTGATCTTCCATTGTTCCTGCTCTGTGATGACCTGATTGGAGGCTAATCACTGGATATACGGCAAGAAGTATGCTTCACATATTTTTGCGTGCACTCTGAAACTCTGGTGGATGGTAAAACATTGGAAAGATGAGAAGTTTCCCAAGCAAACTGAAAAGTTTTATTGCTTCTCAGGAACTGCACATATGAGTGCATAAAAAAGGCAATGGGCAAAGTTACCAAAGATGAGGAATTGATACCCACTTGATGGTCACATTGTGTAGTCTTCGATTCAACTCCTTGAACTAAACATTAGCTCTCCTGTGAGATAACTGCAAGTAAGAAGACCACAAGGATTGACATGCAAATAAGTACTCCAGGCAGCCCACACTGCTAGAATTCGGCTCAGGGAGGAATATTTGGGGTGCTCATTTGCATTGCCTTGGTTGGTTACCAAAAAGTACATTCAGTTCACAGCCATTTTTAAAGCACTCATTGTCAGATCCTGGGAACAGACAGAGTGTCTGAACAAAGGTGACAGAGGCAATGAGTTCTCCTCTGGAAGTCATAGGGAGACAATATGCCTTCTATTGGGAACATCAATATTCTTTTTAAATGGGCATCACGTAAACAGAAGCTATGAATCGTGTGAAAACCTCTCGTTCAAAGAAAAGCCCTGGGACTATATTAGTCCCCTTTCCGGCAGCTTCGTCTCTGGTTTTCTATGCTGTGGGCTTCCAATCAAGCTCCTCCTAGAGTCATATCTCACACTAATGCTACTGCATCTGCTTCCTATTTATAAAGTGTGCACTTGGAGAAAGAAATGCTTCTTTCTTTAATCCACAGCAATATTTATTGCTGCCAGGGGAATTCTAGGCTTGTCCTCTGGCAAGCTCTCAGCTCTCAATTTTAAAACAGGCAAAGAAAATGTATTTTCTCTCCTTCATTGGAAAAGAGACGTTGTCTTTGAAAATTTAGCTATTTCAGTCATTTTAATATCAATTAAATTAAATATTTAGCGTCAATAAAGAGATTTAGAAGATCAAATTAAAATGATCCTCTTAAAGCCAAATGTCTCCGTATATTTCCTTCCTGTAGGATCTTTGAGCTTTCTTTGTTCCTGTTCTGTTTGTTTCTTTGTTGTTCTGTTTAGTATTGATTTTGTTTTGCTTTTGACACAGGGTGTCACGGGAGTAACCGAGCTGACCTCAGACTTCCAAGCCTGTAGTCCTCCCATCTGGGCTTCTGTGCTCCCATGATTACAGTTGTGTCCCATAATTCACACACAGCTCCTTAGGTTCCTGTGGAACCTAGACTGCCTGCACCATGCTAGCCATGGGTCAAAGGCCCTCATCTGCCCTCTAACCACCACCCCTATCTAGGAAAAGGAATCCTTATGGATCCGGTCAACAATGTATATTAAAAACTTTCTAAATACCACAAATGAACCTAACACTTGGAAGGATGGCAGAATCCCAACTGAAAGTGGGGTGCAATGGAGAAAACAGAGACAGAAACATTTACCTCAAGGCAGGTTTACTGTAGAATAAGCCTAAGAGGAATCTCTCCTCCCAATTGAGATTCTGGGAAAAAGTCTCCCTTACAGACTAGTGGGCTTTTAGATTTTGGAGGAAGGGGTCTATAATTTGGGGGGTCAGAAAGGGTCTGATCTAAAGCTCTTGTGGGAATACACAAGCAAGGTTCTAAAGGGAAAGCAAATCGATAGACTCTCTAAGGATTATGCAAATAGATATCTGTACATCTGGGTCTTGGGGCACAGCAAGGCAGGGCCAACTACAAAAAGAGATTTGGTTAGAAGGACTGAAGACCACAAGACTGAAATTCGAATATCTTAACAGGCTGTCTGTTTCCTCATTCAGATTCTCTGACAGTATCTCTGTAAGGACCGAATGCCTGGGGTCTGGTAGGTAGTAGGATGAATGGTGATGCCAGGAAGAGTGATGTGCTTGACTCTGAGAGCATCTCTTTGGACTGAGGGAGTCGCTTTCTTATGACCATGCAGGCTATGAATGCCAATGAACCTGTTCCTGTCTCTTTGGTAGGTACAAGGCTAGTTCTTCAGAAATGTGTTCTTTCAGAGTGATAATTATTTTAGATATGCTGGTGTAATGGACTTCATCAGTCTCATTCACTAAGCTCATTTCAATATGGATCTATTAGCAGCTACACTCAGAGAATTCCCTGGAGTTAAATCCCAGCTACTTTTACTAGCAACGGTCAAGAGGTACTAATGGTTTCAACCTCACAATGAGGGGCCATGCAAATTAAATGTATAAATGTAGCTCAATAGATCACATAATGATTGTTTGTGTGTAATAAATGACAAACATGAACCTTTTTAGAAAATGCCTACCTGTGTTCCTGTTGCCTTTACTGTCACTTACATCCTTCCAATATATTAGCTCTGCTCAATATAGTCATAATGCAAACAAACATGCAAACACAGGAAATCATATCATCACCTACATTTATAGCCCAATGCAAATATTTAACATTTATCTCATGCTTTTTACTTTCAAAGGACTTCCATATGAAAGATACAAGTTTTACTTTTATTCACCTTTTTAAAGATATAAAAATAACTCTAACAACAAATAATATCTATGACACAGCTGAAATCCAAATTCAGAATGACTAAAGCATATTATTCTCATCTATGTAAGCACATCCCATATAATTCTCTTGACCACAAAATCCACAGAATGCATATTGCTTACTTAGTGGAGAGTGTTTACTGTGGGACATTTTGTAATCTTTTTTCCAAGAATCAGTAGTTCCTATATTCCCAACCAAATGACCTGAATAAAACAATAAATGGCATGATTACCCAAAATCTTTGAAGGTGTTTGAATGGATTAATCGTCTTGTTCTGTAATGAGCAAAGTTAGCGTGTTTCGTGTTGCTTTCATGGGATTTCTAAGACTGAGTAATGTATGAAGAAGAATTAAAATTATTTCTCACAGTCTGCAAATTGAGAAGTTCAAGATCAAGGTGCCAATATCTTATGGCAGTCTTCTTAGTAAATCACCCCATGGTAGCAGCAGAAGGACAAAAAGAATCCAAACTCCTCTTTTTATGAGGAGCTCATGAATGAAATAGGAAACCCCACTCTTACAAACACAAATCTACTACTGTGATAATAAGCCAGCTACCATGATAATAACATTAATAATTCAAAGAAGAGCTATACCTGTTACCTAAATGTCTCCTATTACACCTTCCTTCTTGTTCACACTAAGGATTGAGATACAAATAGATGAGCTTTAGAGAACATAACCCAATCTTAGCAGTGCTATTATCGTCCTTAAATACTAAGACAGAAGGTGTAGACTTTGAAAAACTTATCTCTTACAGTGTACATAGCCACAAGACTACAAAAAATATGTAAATGCTTTTAATACCAACAGTAGTTGAAGAGAGTAAATATTTGATCAAAAGAAAAAAATTCCATAAATCCAATATTTTTAAAAACATTACTGATAATATTTTTAATAACACACTGAGTTATTTAAGTTTTTACACCCTTACTGTTGTCTGCATAGCTATCTCCTGAGGGCCATATGCCAAAGGCTTGGTCGTCAGGGTCGAGGTACAGGGAACCTACTGGAAAGTCCTTCGGTTATAGAGTATACGCACTCCAAAAAAGATATGGGACCTGTTTTCTTCTCTTTTCCCTCTTTAGCTTCTGGGCCATGAGGTGAGTGATTGGCCTAGTTCCACCACATTGGTGCCACCATAATGTTTTGCCTCTCCACAGATCCAAAACAAACGGACTGGCACCTCTAAAACTGTGAACTTCAACAAGCCTTTCTCATTCTTTAAAACTTGATTGTCCCATGTATTTTGTTATAGTAACAAAAAGCTGGCTAGCCCAGAGCCCTTTCCAATCAACTCTGGTAAAGGGGACTATTATAAAGCAATCAGTTGCCTTTTATGGATTTTAAGGGAACCAAGATTTGTGGAAAGCTTCCAATGATCAGCATGTGTGTACTATGAAGTATAGTAAATGCAGGAATGTGTAGAAAAACTGCCACTTGCTTATCAGGCTAAATCACTATATCGAAGGCAGAGTGTGAGAGCTGAGAGTGAAGAGTGGAAATGGTGAGATTGGGGTTAAGAAGTCATAATTCAAATTCTCCATAAAAATAAAAAAAAACAGAAGCTTTTGGAAGACGGACATGGTGGGTCACAAGATAGCTCAGTAGGTAAGGCACCTGCTCACAACCTGGTGATCTGAGTTTGAACTCCAGAAGCTCACACTGTAAAAAGAACTGACTTCCTAAAGTTTTCTCTGACATCCACCCATGTGTCATGATATGCATCCCCCTCTCCCTTCTGTCTGTATTTCTCTTTCTCTTTCTCTCATTCTCAAATAAATAAAAATAAAATGTATATAAAAAAGAAAATGACCATAATGACACACATGAAAATCTCATGTGTAGTCTTCATATATAACAAAATTTTAACCATTGTCTTCTATATGTTGCGGACAGTTTTTCAGACCTACTTCCAGGAGAACAGGAATGAAGTACTGGATAACCTCTTGGCCTTTGTTTGGGACATTTAGCCAGAAGTCCACGAAAACTACTGAATAAATGAACAAGAGCAGAGAGAAGCATCCACCCTCTTGTTGCCATTGGAGACATCCTCCGGGGAAGGAAGCTTTGGCAAATCTCCCGCTTTGTTTTTGTTTGTTCACTTTTTGGAGAATAACAAATCTAGCTCTTTGTAGACTTAGTACAATACTTATTCGAAGTTTTATCTTTTTATTTGGGTATCTTAAAAATTTAATTGAGTAAATGTTGTCTGTTTTCCTATGTATCTTTTTACCATAAGAAAACTTTCAACACGTAAGAAAAAAATTCTTTGAAGGAAGAAAGGGATTAAACTTACTTTTATATTTTCTTAAAGGTCAAGGACTTTATCTGTGCAAAAGTAGTAAATAGTTATTTGTAACTTCTATGAAGCCGCAGCCAGCTTTAAAAATAGTCCGTCCTGACCTTGCCCAACCTGCACAAAGACTGACATGTCACTAGCCACCCAAAGTCTAGCACTGATCATAGGGGGAAGGCAGCAGGATCCTTACAGGCAAGGGGTTAAACAGTCATAATAGAGTTTCTATACTAACAGGCAGCCCAAAAAAGAGGCACCAAGATATATTACTGAGTCCTGAACCCTCACTAGTGTAGATGACTTGGAGGGAAATTCGGCGCTCACATAAACAGATGCTCTGGAGGATGGAGGGGAGAAAGCAGGAAGCACTAAATGAGGAGGAGGGGTCAGGGAGAAGAAGGGGATACCTATTGAGCTTGTATAACTAGGCAAAAAACTTTAATAAATTAATTCATTATAGAAACAGAGCTACTCACATAACTGATAATTCATCTTAAAATATTGAAACTATAAATAGCTAACACAAATGGAATGATAAGCCAATATAAAGACTAAACAAAACATTTTGATATTATCTAATAACAAGGGCTGCATATACGGAAATGAGTTTTCAAATGTATTCTATGAGCCAGCAATGTCTTTTGTGTATATATATACGCTGAGATGTTTAATGTACTGTTGACAATAGTCCCATAGTATCTACATCCCCATGAATATTACAGATGAAAATTCACTTGGGATGTAGTTCATGAGAATTATGAAGGAGAGGTAATAAATCACTGCTGTATGCATCATTAGCTAATTTAATCCATCTGATAATATAAAATTGCTCAAAATTTAGGATGTTATGGTTGGATTTATATTAGATTTATAAATTTGAGAATGCTAAAATAAATCATGTATCTAAAAAAAATGCATCATGGCTAAAGATTAGAATAATGAGTACTGATGTGCTTGTTCAGGCTGCTGTTAATTTATGCTAATCAAAAGCACTGGGTGCTAAGACTTAAGAACTTACCTGTGATTATTTGATGTACTGGTAATCATTTAAAAGTAAACTTTGCCATGTATTTCAAAAAAATTCCTTTAAAAAAAAAAGAATAAGAATGGACAGTTCCTAAGCAGAAGAGTACAAAGAGAGGAAAACAGGACCAAAGCAAATGTGCTGAGCTGGTCCACTTAGAATCCAGTGAAAATTAAAACTGTACTAGAAGTAGCAGGGACGTGACACTTCCTGACAAGGTGTTGGTCAGAGAGGTCTCAAAGGCCCCCAAACATTGTAGACTTTTGCCATTTCTCTTGGTTGCCCTCCAAAAAACTGATATTAAGACTGTATTACTGAAGTACAACACATATGGATCACAGGACATGAGCAAAATCCATCAACTGGAACTGGTTTGAGAGCCTACTTCTTGTTAGATATCTTACACAGTACCAAGAGATACAGTAAAAAGCTACTGGGGGAGAAAATAATAAAAGTCTCATCAACATGTGAGATCCTCAAGTTACAATAAAAATCATCATGGCAATGGGTGACCACCAGTGTAATAGTGGCATGAATATCAAGGAGACAACCAACAGCTTTCTGATTGGACTTGAAGGTCTGTTTGTCAGAATGGAACACATTCATGTTACTGTTAATTGGAACAAAAACCTATGAAAAGGAGGGAAATAGATCAGTAGGGAAGAACAAACTATGAAACTATAGTATAGTAGACCAAAATGCTCTGTAAATACCTATTATTATACCCATGGATTGGAAGAGCACTCAGCACTCAACCTAGAAGCTTTCTCCTAAAACAGGAGAGGATCTCAACATTCAGACAGGACACAGCCTTGTGCAGTGGAAGAACAGTAAAATAGGTAACAAGAGCCAGTCAGAATCCAGAATACTGATGACCCTGTATTGCTCACCCAGAATCAGGCTAACCAAATCTCTCTTCTTCCTAAAGCTTAAGGGACCTTGTGGAATAGGAGGTGATAAGATTGTGAGAACCTAAAGATGGAGATGCCCACTGCTGGATGGGACATTCCATCCAAGGCAGGGCTGCTACATTCAGGAACTCACTGCAGTGAGACTTGTCCTTGCCAGACCGGCACAGTGGCTGATACACCAACATGTCCCCCATAGACTAGCAAAGGTCTCAGGAGAAATAATTATATGCAGATGGAACCTTGGGGGCTAGGGCTAGACAGGTAAAGGGGAATGTCTCTATCAGTAGGTCTGCCCAAGGAAGGGCTACTTGGTCTGCCCTAGAGGCCCGTAACCCATTAGAGTAGATGATCCAAAGGGAACCTTGGAACCCATAGAAGCAGACAGACAGGAGGGTGGGAAGAGGTGGGATGGATTGATGAAGGAAAGGGAAGAAAGGAGGAAAAAAGGAAGGGAGGGAGGGGGCAGGGATAATTAGTCAATATGCTTGTAAAACTTGGAAAAAATTTAAAATTTTTTTAAAAACTAACATTTTTAAATAAAGAAAAAAATTTAAACAGGAAAAAGGGTCAAATTCTCAATCTTCTCTGGGTTACTACATTTAAAGACTTCACAAAACTGAATCATTCTTCTTTATATATTTGATTCATAATTCCATAAATATCAAAAGAAACATAACTTTTTTAAATTTAAAAGTTGATAGCCTTGATGTTTTAAAACACCTTCATTTGGTGTGTCTAATAAAGATGTCTTCAAATAAGAATAACTCTGTTTTTTGTATCTACCAGAATTCATTCATAGTGACAGAAGAGTTGGTGTGTTAAATTATTCTGTCCAAAGAGTTTTAGTAGTTTTCAATGTGCTTTAACAGCAATGAGTTGATCTAGGATTGATATATTATTGATTTGGATGAGATTTACCTCTACAGGCTCATAATGTGATTAAATCCTTACCTGATGGATTCCTTAATATTTGGAAAGGTAGTAGCACTTTTAGAAGGTGGAGCCTTGCTAGAAGAAGGCAGATCACTCTGGAGCAAGCCTTGAGATTTAATGAATGGATCCTGCTTCCTCTGGCTGAGTTTACTCTTGCTTTCTACCTCTTATGTTCAAAGTGATCTGAACCAAATAGGACTCCTGCTTCTGCTTCCAGCCATGCCTTCTGCTATGTAATTTCTGACAAAATGGACTCTATATCCTCTGGAATTGTAAGTAAAATACTATCTCTCCTTCTCCCTTAAGTTGTTTGTATATGAGTATTGTCTCATAGCAATAAAAGTAACTGCAACAGAATCACTTACTATAAAGGACTTTTTAAATTTTTTTTTATTTATTCAATTGTGCATGTATGCATGTGTGCACATGTGTGTGTGTGTGTGTGTGTGTGTGTGTAGAACCACGGACGAATTCGGGAACCACCATGGACGCCTCCTCCTTGTTTACTCTGCCCCGGAATTCACAGGCTCCTCCCTACCAGGGCCAGAAACACAGGCCGCCCCCGCTTCTGCCTGGTGTCTATACGTGGGGTCTAGGATCTGAACTCAGGACCTTCCACCTGCAAGGCAGAGGCTTAACCCCTGAGCCACCTCTCTAGCCCCTATAAAGAACTTTTTTAGAGCTCTTTTTCCACACTTATTTCCTTGGAATTTCTGTAAACAGTTTTCTGTATTGCACTCAGAAGAAGAATCATACGGTCATCTTGATTCTTAGTGAGCCAAGATTTCTATAATGGGCTGTGATAGTTAATCTTAGGTGTCAGCTTGACCATACCTGGCATTAACTAAGATCAGCTGTCAGACTACCTGAAGAGATAGTTGTGATAGTTAATCCTGGGTGTCAACTTGATCACACCTGGTATTAACCAAAACAGCTGTCAGACTACTTGAAGAGACAGTTGTGATAGTTAATCCTGGGTGTCAACTTGACCACATCTGGTATTAACCAAGATCAGCTGTCAGACCACCTGAAGAAATTATCTGGATCAATACATTTACAATACAGAGACTAGCCCTACATCTAATTGGAACCTCCCAGTAGTGGACCAGATAAAAGGAACCACAAAATGGAAGACTGAGAAGAAGAGAGACTGTCCACAGCTCTGAGCCTTCGGGATGTTAGCCTGCCTCCAGCTTCAGCCACCAGCCATGTCACAGCCTCTGCCATGAAAGACTGTTTCTGCCCTCTGGAACCGTAAGTCAAATAAATCTCCCTTTTTCCTTTAAGTTGATTGACTTTGGGTGTCCTCTCACAGCAACAGTTAAGAGTAACTGTTATGTAGGTTTTTAAGGATCATAAACATAGATAAGTATGCATATAAACACTTGTGACATGCATACATATATGAACAATGCATATGTATGAATACAAAAGAAAAAGTTTATACTTTTTCTCTATGAAATAGCCTATTGTGTTTGTATTTCTTCCTCTATTCTATTTCTGCTTTTAAAAAATGCTGATCACACACACTAAATTGATTCCACAAGCCACTAATGAGTTGCAATCTGTAGTTTGAGAAACACTGCTCTAAACCAATTAAGTATTGTGCTTTACTCTGAGATTCTTCAATTAATTGGATACACCTGGAGGCAGACCATGCCACTTGGAAATGATAGTCCTAACCAATATATGACCATAAATGCTCTTCTCGGTAACCCATGCATCCTTTCTCTATAAATTAGTATGGTGAGTGTCACTGTAAATCTGGAAGGCATTTCCTTTATCTGCAGAAAGTATTCCGCTTTCAAATGGTGAAAAGAATCCCCACTGAAAAATAAACCAAACCACAAAGTAAATCAAAAGGAAGTGATTAAGGGGATGGTTGTCTGCAGAGCCCAGTTTCTTCCCTTAAGAAGTGTGAATAGGACCTCAAATTCATCTTCCTTAATATGTTACCACTTAGGGTGGTGTTCCAGAAATACATTTACTAGTTAATAATTAATCAGAAGGATCTCTACTAATAGCCACAGAAGGGAGAATGAATAGGTAGGATATGCCTTGCACAGAAAAAGCTCTCCAGCAATGACGTCATAGCATAATGTCCTCACGAAATGAGAACAGCAAGTCCTTAGGAGATATGCATAGTATGACAAAGGTTTTAAAATACAGAGCTCTATTCAAAAATGAGCTTTCATCTCACTACAACTTCATGCTGCCTAATCCACAGCACCAATCTTTCTGGACAGTTATTCTCTAAACCTCTTCTATGAAACAGTACTCCAAGCTTATCTTTCAGAGTACTTTTCTTGACTGCAGTGATTTGTTTCATGTCTGCTATTCCACTTAAAGAAGCTAATCCACTATAGAATCCACAATGTTGGGCTGGAGAGGTGGCTACAGGGGTTAAGCCTCCGCCTTGCAGGCGGAAGGTCCTGAGTTCAGGATCCCAGATCCCATGTATAGATGCCAGGCAGGAAGTGGGGGTGGCCTGCACTTCTGGTCCTGGTAGGGCGGAGCCTGTGAATCCCTGGGCAGAAGGAGGTGGAGACGGCCATGGTGGTTCCCGAATTCGTCCGTGGTTCTACACACACACACACACACACACACACACACACACGCACACACACGCAGACACACACACACACACGCACACATACATATACACATGCACACAGTTGAATAAATAATAATAAAAAATAAAAAATAAACTCTTAAAAAAAAAAAGAATCCACAATGTCCAGCCCAATGCCTAGAATGCCTAGAATGACAATGATACCCGATAAAAAACCTGTTGAATGAATGAGTGAATTGGTAAGTGAAAGTGAATGAATGTCATACCTAGATTACCCATATGCTTTGTGCTCCCAAATAGACACAGAGATCAGAAGAATTCAGGGATATAATATGTGCCCACTGTCATAGTTAGGCACAGGTGTCAACTTGATGGTTGTAGGTTTGAACTCTGGGCACATTTGTGGAGAATTAGCAGTTGGGTTAAGCCCAGAGCAAACCTGCAGGAGATTGTCTAGCTGATAGGGAAGGCCCAGCCTATGGTGGGTGGGACTAGGCCCTGAACAGGTGAATAAAATACTGAGATCTGGTTGAGGAAGGCAGCATTCTTGTGTATACTTACCAGACATGCTGGTCTGGCAAGTAAGGATCGTCCCTCTCTCAGCCGTTATGTGATGATGGTGTGGCCAGGTCCCTCGGCCCTGGTGTTGGTGCGTACTCTCCTGCTAAGCTGGACTGAGAGCTATAACCAGTAATCATAAGAGAGAATAAACCCTTGTTCCCTTAAGCCATTTGATGTTCATTTATCAGCGGCCATGCAGGCGAACTATAACACCTACTGAGGCACATTGCTCACTTTCCTCCTAGTCACCAAGCCCGGAACACTTTGGTTATTTTCAATGTCTCCCTCTAAACCTTTCCCGCTGTATCCTATTCAGCTAATCTTTATTGGGTTCCTGACACAGCTCAGCAACCACAATCTCTCTCCAATCCGTCTGTTCCTCTCTGTTCTTCCACAGCCTCATCATTTCTCTCTGAGACAATACAGCAGCCTTTGTATTTTCACTATATCCTGCCTTCAGTAGTACTCCAATCCAGTCTTTCTACCCACGGGTGCCCAAGGAATATTTCTGAAAGATATGCCATTCCCCTACTCAAAAGTTCTCAAAGCTAAACTTCTAAGCCTGAAATACCAGATTCCCTACATTTCTCTAGGTTCATCTGCCTTATACCAACTCCATGTACTTCACTTAACTAGCAAGACTTTTATGCTTTGCTGAGCACTCCACAGTGCTGTACCACTCTCTAACCTGAAATTGCTGCTGCTTGAATATTCCTCCTCCTTTCTTTGCATGAAATATTTCTATTCAGTTTTGAAGATCCAAAGTAATTCATGCATTTTCTATGAAACCTTCCCTGGTCCAATTACTCTCCTGGGCTATTATTCCTCTTTTGAGCTCCTATTTCACTGAGCATTTACAAGCATTTTCCTCTGAAATTGTACCTTTATTGTTCACTTACATGCCTGTTGTTGCCACCTCTCTACAAGACTGTAGAATTGTTTAGGATAAGCATTAGCAAGCAGAAAAGAATTGAGCATAAATTCAGTTTTGGTTCTACAGTACACATCACAGGTAATAATTATGTACACAAGAATCCACATTCTGTAAACATTATCTAAAGCAAGCAATATTATCTAAAACATTTAAGCAAGAAGGAACAAGGCTTAAAGTGACTGACAAAATTCTGAAGAGGGCAAGTCATATAGTTTAGATGCTTCTCAATTCATCTGTCTCAAAGAAGAGAACAGAACACGCATTTGTTGTAATAGACTCTTTAACTATAACTTCCATTGCCCCAAATTTACAGTAGTTATGATCTATTTCTTGATCCAAGTTTCCACAGAACCAAATGTTTCATCATCAAATTTGCCAGAAGGTTCTATACAACTCGTACTTCTTCCTTCCAAATATTGCCCACAAGAAATTTGTCCCATTGTAGAACTTCCAAGGTGTCATCCTGCCAGGCAAAGCCTTTAATTCATAGGCCAAGACTCTTAAGGAAATAGGGCACTCTATGGTTTTCTTGCTGCAAAGGATTCTGGAAAATGTAGTTTGACCTATCCCTAAGTAGTTTGGGAAATCATGCTAGAAGGAGACTGGCGAAACAAGGAACTGAATGAACTGCTTTGCCATTCCTCTCATACAAATGTCTATTGAGTGATGAAATAGAAAGATAAACTGTAAAGGCCATAATTACTATTTTAACTTCTCTATATTATGGTGTTTAAAATAAATTTAATAAGTAATTTGACAGCTTTATATTAACAAGATAAACCATTACCCTTTCAAAGTGCTATTTATGTTTCTTATGTGATTTTTTTTTCTCTACTGGCTTTTCTTCTTTGTGTGTGTGTGTGTGTGTGTGTGTGTGTGTGTGTATGTGTAAGAGGACACTTAAGGTATGTGTGCTTATGGAGCCTAAGGATGACATCAGGAATCATCCTGGATTGCTCTACCTGCTTATTGCTTTACTCTGGGGTTTCCCAGACTCTATCTTCCACGACCAGAATTGCAGACTGCCACCATTTCCACCTACACTTTTACATGGGACTTGGGGATCCTAACTCAGATCCTTTTGCTTTCAAGGCAAAGGCTTTAACCACTGAATCACCTCTCCAACCCTATTGTCTACTCTTTAATGTATCATCTACTTCTATAGTTTTCTAATGCTCTATCTTTTTCTATTTCAATTTATTTTCAACATATTAAATTCTTTTTATTGTACAGTGACACATGAACTCTTATAACACATATTGATTCTGACAACAGCAAAATACTATTTCAAATGTGAAGCTGCAGCCCTTATTTCTAGCAGAACAGATAACACATTTTTTCTGCACTTAATACTTCTGTAGTACATAAATGACTACAATTAAGCTGTTTTATTGAACTCTTTTTTTTACAAATCCATAAACCCAAATACATGTATCTTAACCTACAGTTTAGTTCTTTTCTCCCACAGGTCAACCCAAAAATTCACAATCCTGAGTCTGAAGATGTGGCTCAGCAGGGAGCCTGTTGAAGCAGAGGCTCTGCTGATGATCAATTCCTATGAAAAGACTTTCAGCTGAGTTTATTCTTTGATATCTTTCAGCCGTGATGAATTAGGAGTTTCAATATTGCCCTTAAATGACTTCTTTTTAATTTCACTGATCTCTTCAGAATGCTTTGCTCGATCCAGTTTCTATATTAGCTTTTCTGGTCAAACCGAAAGTTTTTCAAATCTTTCTTTTCAATTTTTTTTGCTCCCTATTCCTAATATAAAACTAGCTAAAACAACCAGCAACAACCCTGTCACGGCTTTCGGTTGCTCTGCTTGGAAATTTTCTATATCTTACTACTTAGCCCATCACCTTCGAGCGCAGTGTGCCCAAAGTCTGAAGCCAGGAAAAAAAATATAGAAAAGTCTCTTGCCAAAATGTCATATAATCCTCAATAGAGTCCTTGTTCCATCTGAGTCTTAACAGGTCTTTACTCTCTGCATTTCTGTTGGCATTCTGTCCTTCTGAAATCCCACCACATTCACAATTAAGGTTTGGCCACAGCTTTCTAGGGCTTCCCTACCCAAGTCTCCAAAACTTTCAAATTCCTTCTTGTAAACTAAACCAAACCACAACATGGTCAGGTTTTGCTGTAGCAATGACCTCATCTCTCTGGTACCAGTTTTCTGTGTGTTTCCATCTTGTTTTGTTTTGGTTTGGTCCCTATTATGGCAATCCAAAATATTTCATGTTCTCAAACTGAAACTCTGAATACAAGTAAATATTAATTTCCAAGTCTACCCTCCCTCAGACTCTGGAAAAACACTCTTACTTTCTGTCTCTATGAATTGGGCTTCTCTGAGTACCTCAGAAAAGGTGTTATGTGCCAGATACAAGAGAATAATGAATTAACTTGGGAAAACCCAGCCCATGGTGGGAGGGCCCATTCTCTGAGCAGGTGAATAAGGTAGAACTGCCTCTCTATTTTGGATATACTTTGGCAAGCAGACCTTCTGGCAAGTAGGCCTTTCTTAGCTTTTCTATGGCTATGGTGTGACCAGTTTCCTTGGTTCCTGATGTTGATATAAACTCTCTTGCCATGCCAATGAAGTGCAACTAAGAATCTTAAGTTGAAATAAAACCCCTTGTTCCCCTAAGTTGTTTGAGTACTATATTCATTTAGCAATTGGAAGATGAAAATAACATAGTGAAATACGTGTCCTTTTCACTTCCTTTCCTGGTCACTTGTGACTAAATAGGTTTGATCTCACCATTCAGGGAGGAAATAGTGACTCCCCTACCCCCCCAACTGCTGTGTCCTACTCCTATTCTTCTATCTACCTTTGAGTCTCTTCTTCATTTAAACAGTCTTTTATCTTTGATTAGAAGGTAACCTTCAATACCAGTCGGGATGCAGCCAAGGGCAGTGCAGGAAAAGCAAAACTGAAAACAACAAACCATAATTCAGAATACCAAAGACCCTATATTATTCACCTGGAACCAGAACAGCCAAATCTCTCCCCATCTTAAAGCTCAGAGAACCTTGAGGAATAGGAGGTGGCAAGATCATAAAAGCCTAAAGATGGGGAAGACCAACAATATGCAAGATACTCCATATGAGTTCGGGCTGCAGCATCCAGAATTGGACTTTGCCTGACCTACACAATGGCTGACATGTCAACGACTCCCCAAAGTATAGCATGGATCACAGGGGAGAAGACTCCAGGCAGTAGGATCCTTAGAGGCAAGGGATTAAACCATCATAATAGAGTTTCCATGCTAACAAGGAGCCTAAGAAGAGGCTCTGGGCTATGCCACTGAGTCTTGAACCCTCACTAGGGTGGAGGACTCAGAGGGAGGTTTGGTGTTCCCACAAAAGGATGCTCCAGGGGCTGGTGAAAGAGGAAGGGGGAGGCACTGGGAAAGAGGGAGGGAGGGGGTGAAAGGAAAAGGGAAAGGGGGGAGAGTGCAATGGGGGATGACTAGGGAGGGGCGGGAGGAAGGAGAAGATGAGGGTACCTATTGAGCTTGTATGATTAGGAAAAAATAATATGTGGGAAAAAATTAATGACAGATAAAATCAATAAATATACATCTATATTTTTAAAAAATGTGTCCTTTTGCATCTTATTTCACTTACAAAAATATGTTCAAGTTTTATCCATGTTATAACATGTGACAGATTCTCCTTCCTTTTTAAGGTTGAATAATATCCCATTTGATATCATTTTGTCCATCCATTAATGAGCTCTTGGGTTGCTCTGACTATGATAATAATAAGGTTGCTATGATCATGTGTGTGCATGGACTGGTCTTTTGTTGGAGTCCCTGTTTTTAATTCTCTGTGGGACTATACTTAGAGCTCATTCTCTGGCATTATGTGCTTGGCACATGTTATACTGATACAGTCCCATTCTCAAGGAACTTATATTCATTCGGTGGAGCAAAATAAAGTAATAAACAAACAAACAAACAAAGTCATTCTGGGGAACTTGGTAAAGAAAGCAAGTAGAAATGAGGTGGAGAGAACAAGAAAGAGTCTGATGAGTAGCAAAGGCAGCAGACATCTTAGCAGGGAGCCAGCCATTTACAGTGCCATATCCAGTTTATAAGCAATGAAAAATTTAGAAATTAAATAAAATTTCTAAGGTCACATAGCTAATAAGTTCTACAGACCAAACTCAAACCTTGTATCACTGCCCATTACTATTTTATATTCTGTGATAAGCTGATGCTTGGGTTCAAGTCCATGTTTATCAGACACAATAAGTTATGCTTTGCTTCTTAGATATCTAATCCTTTCCATCTGTTGTCCTGACTCTTTCCAGAATCAATAAGAAGACATTTTAATGCTCTAACTTAACTTCACTCATTCAATGCCTGGGTCTAGTGCTGGTGGTTTGGTTTGCTCATCTAAAGAGATTTTCTACAAGTACAATATAAAATAGATTCTAAAAAGAAATGTCACACTTCCCTATAGTCAAAATAAACAAGTTCCATTGTACTCAAGACAAAAAAAACAAGTCACATATGGGTATGTAATATCTAACAAAATATAGACGTGTTCTATCAAACAATAAGAACACTGTTTCTTCTAACCTTTGCTTTTATTCAAGATCATGTGCCACTCACATAAATATTACATGAAAACTGTTTGCAAAGAGTCACTGTCTGTGATGATTTATGAAGGCAGGAGTGCATTGTCAAATGTTCCTTTTTAAATATGACAACCTTTTCTTCATAGCAAGAAGAGGAACGTGACCCTTTTTGACTAGGTAAATGGATATATCCTTTTGTGTAGGACTGAGACCTTCACGCACTTAATGTGTGAAGGCAAGTAAGACTGATCAAAGGTTCTTTATAAAATAAAATAATGTGTCAGGTGACAAGACAGACACTCTTTGACCGAGTGTAAAATTTAAACTTTACTGGTTGAATGAGCAAGAATAAGTGACAGTAGTAAGTTTGTTCCAGGAAAAAAAAGAGAGAGAGATTTTTTTCTGTTTATTTTCAATTTTCATTTAGCTATTCAATTAATGCAGTGCATTTTTATTACATATATTTTTCTGTAATGTGAAGTGTTATAGAAGTAAACACTGAATACATATATTTAGCATTTAAAATGGTTTATATAAAATGGCTAGTTTTGTACTTTGTATTTACTCCATCAACAAATAGTGGCAGAAGGACTTCTGTGTAAAGCACTTTAGATCCTATTAAAATAATAACATCATAAAACTAAGCATTTCCCTATATCTATTAGCTGATTGCTCTGGGATAATTTTCAAAACACTGCATGTGGAAATACTTAAAAATTTTTGAAAAGTTTTAACTTATTAAGGATTTCATAATCACTACCTGGGGATCTCTTTATCATTTTGAATTGACCTCAAGTAGAGAATTTTACAAGTATATTTCTCAATGTAGGGCTACAGGAAGAGAAAAAAGACATTGTTACCTTGCTCCTCCTGCCTCTCTTATGACTCCTCAACCTCCTTTTCAGTTATCCAAGAGTCAGCACATTTTTTATTAAGTATCAGACACTGCTCTTGATATTGAAGGCACATAGATGAACAAGAAAGATTGAGGTTGCCGGTATGTGAAATTTATGAACTGCTTGGGGATATAAACAAAGCAATGGCGTGAAGTTCACTGGGCACCATGAAGGAAGAAGGTAGAAATTACCATTGAGATCCTCAGAGGGAACATCAGAAACTGATATTCAGCA